>CM021767.1:35626247-35783952 GCA_011076525.1 Nettapus auritus | reverse complement strand
AAAAAATTATATATTTTTTTTTTTTTTTTTTTTTTTTTTTTTTTTTTCTTTATATCAAGAACAAGGCAAAACTAAAACTGCCTAAATGGCTTCTCAGTCATAGGTCAAAGTTGATGATCCCTAAACCTGATGTCAAGAACAATCTATCAAGCATCCAATGTCAACTAAATTAGATAATGACTAAGCAAGATGTCAATAGCTAAATAGCAATTTTCTTTATGCAGCATGTCTTCACTGATGCTAGATGATCTGCTTACAAATAAGTACTTGGGAATAAGTACTCACTAGGGTGCGAGCTTGGATCACAGAGGATGCATCATCCACCTGGCTCTAGAAACCCAGAGCAACAAAGAAATAGGATTCACCTTGCATACAGGAAAATCACAGTTGCCACAGAAACAGCACAGCTATTTTCAGCCCTGACTTGAAGAAAATCTATGAGGCAACTGCTCCAAATTGTTCCTAGGACAAAACGGATATGAGGACTAAACATATGGATGGCAAAAGCCATATTTTTGCCTTTTCTACTCAGCCACACTGACACAGGACAGATTATGAGGAGAGTTGAAAAAGGTTTGGATGAACACTGCAAAAGGAATTAGATCAGCTAGGAAAGTGAAAAATAAGCAGATTACACAAGAGGTCCATGGAAAGCAATATCAATTTTGGTCAACATCTAGGGAGATAATTTTTATGGGTCTTTCAGTTTCATGCTTTCAAAGTGACAGAAGACTGAGTCTTGTGTTATGAGAGTTCAGTAAACCCTAGTTTGCCGAAAATTGCTGCTGATAGCTTCAGCATCAGAAGATCTATAGGAAACCTTGGTTTGGGAAGCTTTTTCTCCTCTCTACAGTTCTTGGGCACTGTTAATTCACATTTGCAAATCTGAGGGCATTCTTTATCCACAGCAATGTCTAGCAAACTGAGACGTTATAGCTGCTTTCCGATCACCATCAGGCAAACAGTGACTTATGCACCAGCAAGGTGTGTGTCTTTTCCCCATGGCAAGCTTCAGTGATCTTAATCAGAGTACTCAAATTGGAAGCGCATACTTCAAACAGTTTGTTTGGTCTATTTATTATAAGGTAAGGTGGTAATTGGTACATAGTCTCAATGTTGAAGAGATTCTTTGCTTTTTCCTCTGACAAACTTGTAATAATTCACATAAATGAAAGCAAAAGCCAAATGAAGTTCAGTTGCTGCAACGATGCACTTAAATGGAGTTCCTTTACCATTCTTTACCTGATGGCTTTAAATCAAAGCTGGTTATCTTTTCAAAGGTGTGTTTTTAACTCTAACATGCATCCATGGGCTTGACATGGAAACTATTGTTGTGGTTTGTTTTCCAATATTACAAAAGATATCTCTGAAGTTCTTGGCTGTACCTCTGGCCATCGAACATGTCAATCTAGGGTGCTCTTCATTTTACCTTCACTATGTCAGAAGTAAACCTAAAATGAATCAGCCTGGATGTCAGCTTGAGTCATTACTCTAAATATATAATGAAGACTAAAAAGACATAAATTCTTTTAATTGTATTAGATTTTTGCTAGGGTATTCTAACATCTATTTTCACAATGTGAGGGTGTATTTTTTTAAGAGGAGAATTACTCAGTTTTTATCATCCATTGGGATTATTAATAAGTAGGTGATTTAAATCAAATAAGTGACTGGTGAGATAATCATTAGAGGTTCTCTTGCCTATTTATTACAAATTGTGGAAAACCTGGCATGTTTGGAATGGAAGGGTGGAAAGTAACCATAAAAATGCTTTTAAAGTTATTCCAGCTAAGTCACAGAGGGTGTACCCTTTGGGATAGCTCTATTCACAAGACATAAATACAGAGCAAAGAGAACTTTATCTTCAAAAACTTCTTAAAATAAACTAAGTAAAGCAGATGAAGATGATTGATAAATTAGATAAAATATCATTACAGTGAATAGCCCATAGAATTTGGGAATGTGAAATCAGTATTTACCTGGCCACAGGCTGTATCAATTTCTGATTTCTTCCTGCAATTGTTTCCAGCATAATTCTGTGATGGTTTAGACTGAGATTAAGGCCTAGAATTTTTTGTTTGTTTTTGTTTTGTTTTTAAGTGATAAGGCATGAATAAAATATCTTTGAAAATTCTTAGAATACTTAAAAATACTTTCTAGTTCAATTTTCATTTGCAAAGTCTCTTTGTTTGATTTTATGCTGAGGGCAATATCATGAAAATTATAAAAGCAAGAATTGCATAAGAACATTTGTGGGAGGAAAGGAGTGTTGAGAGCCCTCTGTCCCTGCTTTCCTCTTCCAGTCAGCACCTGAAAGCAACTGCTGCTTTCATGTTCTCTTAATTTGACTTTTCTTCTCTAAAACGTTTATTGATAGCAGGTCTCCCAAACTCTTGTTTATTTCCTGCAACAGTTCATCTGGAAACAACTTTTTGAAATCATCCTACTTAAAACAAACAAAAAGCCAGCCATCTGCTCAGGACTAGAAACCATTGGATGCAAAATACTATAAGCAAATAATGACAGAGAAAGTTTATGAGTAATCCAGCAGGCAAGGCATCCAACAAAAACAAAACAGCCATGCTCTTAGTGGCTGCAGGTAAAAACATAGGGAAAGAGCATATGAGGAAGATAAACTACACTTTGTACAAGTAACTCTCCTATTCTCCAAACATTTATAGCTTTCCTTTAGCCAAGCGTGCTCTTATGTATTTATTAATTCTCAGTGGAATGGCTCTCAAGAATTTGTGCCATCTTACCTTGACTCCATGGAAAAATTAAATAACCACAGTGTCCTTTGTCAAGGATTTCCACTGCTTAACAACATATCATGCAGACAACTAGCTATTTATTTATTTATTTTTAATCACCTACAAATTTCATCTTGTATCCTTTACCTTTATCATTCAATAGCTATAGCATTTTAACAGGATAAATACCATTGAATTCTAACCTCCTCTTCTTTCTTCATCTAATTTTGACTGCATTAGGCAAGTAACTAACAGCAAAGTCAAATTCAGTGAATAGGTGTTATGAATAGCTTGCCCTGCTCTAATACAACAGCTGTATCATATGCATGTAAATCTTAAACCATTTGCACAATGAGGAAAGTAAAATCTGCTCCCACTGACAAACCCTTCTATGACTTTTCCCAAGTTTATTTGCTGTGCTGTTATTTAACATTGGTATTTGCAATGTACACAGAAATACAATTCTGGTTACGTATATATTTTATTGAGTTAGAGAAAATCAGAAGCAGATGCTAGCAATACCAAGTGTACCTGCAAAAAGCAAGCAGTCTCTGCTCAAAGGGTCTGATCCAAAGCTATCTGAAATCAAGAGAGGAGATTTCACCAGTCTGAACAGGTTCTGTGAGAACCTGTTCAAAGCAGCAGGCCATGGCTGAATGGCCCAGCCACCCCCTTCACATGCACAGGCAACACACACCTGGGTACAAGCGAGCACAGGCCTGGGTGCTTGTGCTAATGGGGGGCAGAGAGAGAGAGGGGTCACATCCATCCCTGTGCCTCTCCTCTGTCTGATGCTGGGTGAGGCAGGTTTCATCCCTGGGGAGGGACCATGATGGTGGGTTGAGCAGCGAACTATAGACAGCACTCTTCACCCTTCACAGAAATCAGCATCACCTCAAGTCTGGAGCTGGATGACAATTTTGCAAATCCATACAGCGAGAAGAATGCACAAGAGCTGGCTCCCCACCTCTGGGTGCTACTGGCAAACTTCCCAAGTTACATAGACCAAAATAAACAGGCTTCAGTAACAATCCTGGTAGCACTTCAGAAGGAGCATCCATAAGATTTGTAATGATCCCACTAACACAAGCCACTTTGGCATCCTTCCTCCATTTCCCAGTTGTCCTCAATTCCTCACTCTCAACAGCAAAGTGAGGTAGACCTTTACAGGATAGAGATATTCACAAAGTGCTGCATTTGTGCCTATCACGGAGCATAAGCACAGATAAAATATGAGCTGAGCTAAATCAAAACCTACAATTAAGTGTGCAGATATGTCTGTACTCTGTAGTCAAGTTACATTTATACAGCAATTTTAACCAGCTTGTCATTTCATCAATGTTCAGACCATCATATATTTCAGAGTATTCATTGTGTAGCTATATTATGCTGTCTCCTCAATTATTTCCATTGGATATCATTAATAGGTCATATTATACAGATCTCATTGTTTGGAAGTCGTTTTTCTGGGTAGTTGCTAAATAAAAATTCTTTTTCTGAGCCAATATTTTTTGCTTGTAAACAATTTAAAACATTTTAATGTTTTAGAACATCTCTAGAATAATTCCAGAAATGGTTTTGGAAACATTTCTCTCAGTTGCATAATTAATATGTTGTTGCTAGAATTTATAATTGATTTGACTTAGCTGTTACAATTAGAATTGTATGTGTCATAATCCAGTACCATTCTCCTCAAATGTCAAAATTATTGAGAGAAAAGCTACTTTTTTTTTTTTTTTTTCCACTTCATCTAGGAGGTTTATTTTTTTCTGTTCAGTAATAGTATAGATACAAATACTGTCCATTCAAAGATGGGAAAATTGATTGAAAGTAATTAACAGCACAAATTAAACTTTGCTATCACCCTGAAATGAAATTACTATCACAAGATACTAATTAGTTGGCAAAGTATCAGGAAAGAGTGTGTGGCACGAGCATTCAGAAAAAAGAAAAGTACCAAGTTTTATTTATTACAATCATCCAATTTTATGTGTTACATGCCTCTGGCTCCCTTTTTCAAGATCTCTCTTCAGACATGGAATATCTGTTTCTTTCCTCCTCGGCAGAAGATAAAGAAGGGCCAAGAATACACACAATGTCAACCACATTTCTAAGTCCAATTCAGCCAGCTATGAGAGTATTTCATCATATTATGTAGTAATGTAGTGAGGATGCAAACCATAGAGTCTGCGCTTTTTTTTTTCTTTTTCTTTTTTCTTCCCCCCCCATAGATCATAGATCTGACCTGATCTGGAAGGCTACCAGGATCTGTGGTTCTCACTGTTTCTATGAATGATCTATGTCACAGTACCCAAGGTGGCTAATGGATGTCCTCTTCTTCCCAGTAAGAAGAAACAAAAGCAGGGCAATAACTCAACGGCCTTTGGGACCTTCCTGATCTTCACCAGGACCACAAGATTCAACCCTACAAAAGCAGCCATGTCCTTCAGAAGGGGTGAGAATTGACTTGCTATGCTTTTTGTTTGTATTTGCCATAGCCACTTTCCAGTACCTGTTGTGGGTTCAGGGCAAGCCTGTATATGCCTAGTTCCTTCAGTAATTTACTTAAAATAAATAAAGAGCATACATACTAAATGAGCAGAGAAAAAGGCTGATTTACTTCTACCACTTCTTTCTTCCCATAATTTCCTATATTCCAGAACTCTGAGGATGCAAATAGAGCATGCAGCTGCCAGGGCACAACTGAGTGGTGATGGTTTCTGCTGACTTGCAGATCAAAACATAAAGAGCAAACATATGCAAGACCCCCTTCCATCTCCTACTGACAGGAGAGGAAAAGCCACGTTTCCTACAGAGCCCTTCCTTGTTTATGTCTAGAAGTTTGGTTGAGACTAAAAAGTGCTCACTTTTTGTCACTTTTAAAATGAACAGCATCTCTCTTCTCCCATCCATGTATTTATTTAAATAAATTGCATATGTTAGTAATAGAAAACATAAGTCACACAATGTGGATTTCCAAATCCTTAAAGTTAATTAGTACTTCACTGAAGGGCCATTGAAGAAAGATGGGCATTTATTCCTATGCCTAATCAGAGCAATGCTGTTTACAGTAAGGGTATAATGTGGATGCCCCTAGACTGCTTTTGCAATATAGAAGAAAAATTGGCAGCAAATGGCATATTTTGGCTTGCATCCATACAGTTCCAGGTTGGTTATATTTACACTACGCTGTAGAAAGCAGGCTCCCATGGATATGTGGAAAATATGTCAATATATCTGTGCTCAGCAGCGAGGGTTTCCTCTAAGAGGGAAGGAGTTGACTGCGTGCCAAGAGGAGGCCAGAAGATAACTGACACCAGACAATCAGAGAGCCAGGGCCATGGTGCAAAACAGAGTGAGCCAAAACATCAATGTCAACATTTCCTTGGGATGTGTGTTACACACGCACACACATAAACAGCCTTGAAAGATTTAAGGGTATGGGCATTTGCTGTTACAGCACGTGGTACCCATGGTCATGGTGCAGGAGATAAAAGATAAATTAAGTTTTTTCTTTCTGCTTTCATTTTGCTTATTCTCTATACCAACAATGTTTTGTGCACACAGAGTTTACCTGTGTTTCTCCACATGTGCTCCTGCAGTTCTGTGGGTCTTTCATGCAGAGTTAGAAAAGAAAAACTGAAATCACTGACACAATAATTTACAGAAGTAGTACAAATGGATTCTTTAGTAAATGAAACTATTATTTGGTGTTGGGTTTTAAATCAGCAGCATTTCACTCTGTGTATTTTTATTTTTATTTTTCTTGACAAGCTTTATTTGCTGTGATTTAAATAATTTACTACTTCACAATAGCTAATGTATTTTATATCAATTCAAATGCAATGTTCATCAGTTTCATTTTAGCATCTGGACCTTCATTTTCCTTTCTGAATCCCAGCATTCCATTTTAGTTTGACCAGTGAGTCAGCCTGGCAGTCGGCACTACTGTACTAACTGAGTAAACCAGCAAAAACCTGTTCTCACTGGACCAGTATTAAAACTGATGTTTATTTTGGCACCAGTAATTATGATATGTCTCTGCTAACATAAACTACTAACTGCAATCAATAAATGGACAACAAAGTTCTTTCACAGAAGCCATCCACAGAAGCCATCTGTTACTTGCTGTTGAGGTATTGATTTGTATTCTGCATGTGTTGTCACATTATCACACAATATACATAACATAACTGTGCAATTACTGAAACTAACAGCTAAATCTTCATTTGTCTCATAGGTTGGGTGAATAAAAATAACAGACTTGTGACATTCATACCCAAGCAATACTATCACTTCTATTTCCACATTTTGAGTCCAAGGAAAACATACCCATATAAAGCATACACAGAGTATCTTGAGGACAACAAAAGGTTTCAAAAATTATAGTATTGCAATAACTCCTCTTTCAGAAAGCTGATTAGACAATCTTAATGGGAGGTTCACAATTTCAACAACAAAAAATCCTGTTCCTAGTTTAATGAGATCCTCAGAATGAAGAGCGCTCAATTACAGTTTTATGAAGACTTCCTCAAGTCCCTTTAATTGCTCTTTCCCAGTCTAATTAACCTCTTGAATGCCAATCTAGCTTTCTTTCTAGCATGCCCATTACACTGTCTTTCAAGTCTGATCCAGTCAGTAATAGCTCACATCCTCCAATTCATGCATGATCCCTCTGAGGAACAGATTGCAAATGGTGTGTTGCAGGCACCTTCACCAGCCCCACGTCTGATGAGCTATCACATGTACACACAGCTTTGTCAAAAACTATATGCTTTACTCTCTGGGCTTGACAGACATAGTATAATTTTATCGAAAGTGGAACCAGGTCCAAATTCATCATTTCAATTAGTACATTTCACAGATCATCTAGTGATAGGAAGATCTACCGAACATTGTGCGCTTTTCTCTCTCCAGCAATGAACTGAAAAAATTTACTGAACTGAGACTGACTGAATACAACTAAATTCTGCAACCCCCTGTCAACACTGCACAATGAGGAAGTCTCTTATTCCAAACTGCTTTTCAGGGACAAGCTTTTGCCCAATATTTCTGAGGAAGCAGTGCCAGTGATTCCATAGGGGGTAGAAAAGATGTATTTTGAAAATGAGCCAAGGATTTTATTCTCAGTAGGATACAACTGGTAATGTTGACAGAGATACCAGCAAATATTCACAGGACAATGTTAAGAATAAAACTTTTGTTAATCTTTGCTTTCCGCTTTCCAATAGAAGCTTCTGTAAAACTAAACTTCACTGAAATAGGCTGCCTAGGGAAGTGGTTGAGTCACCATCCCTGGAGGTCTTTAAAAGACATTTAGATGTAGAGCTTAGGGATACGGTTTAAGGGATGATTTGTTAGTGTTAGGTCAGAGGTTGGACTCGGTGATCTGGTAGGTCTCTTCCAACCTAGACTTTTCTGTGATTCTGTGATTCTGTAAACTACTATTCCGGAACACCAAGTTTCTCTGGAAAGCAACAGAAGACAATCACAGGCAGAAATGGAAAGTATGTGTTGTAGATCTGCTCCCTTAGTTCCCACCTGATGTAAGGCCAAGACTGCACAAAGGTAAGAAAATAATTCAGTAGGGGAAACTCACGTCATAGCAAATAGAGGCTAAAATATTATCACTATGAAGAGATGGTAAATTGCCATAAATGATCCTGAGTTAGGCTATTTAAAATCAAGGAGAAGAATAAAGACAGAAACTTTAGAGATTTCTGCCCAGGCAGAGGAGAGAACTGTTCACAGAGATATAAACAACCTTGCAGTGTGTTTGGTTCTCCACATGCCTTCTCTGATTCTTGTCAAGTGCCCCTGTAGCAGGAGGATCTCTGTACTCATAAATACACCTCTGACTATGACTTACCTTGTTTTCATTCTGACTTCCTTGAACTGAGAGTTATATTTCTCTAGACAAAAGTTTGCAGGCAATGATACCTCCTTCACACTATCTACCATCCATGAACAGCTATTTTTTATAAGAGCATACTAGCAGATTATAAAAACAAAGAAAGTGAAAAGAATGGCTGCAAAATGCAGTAACTTCCTGAAACCGCAAGATAAACTAAATATTCTCTAAACAGAGGTTACAAAACAGGGTGAAATCTTAGCTATAAGACAACAAAATATACTATTAGAGATTCCTAGGATGAACAGCTTTCTCAAATGTTGCTTTTGGCCCAACAGAATTTTACTTCATTTAGAGTGTTATTGACATTATTAGTCAATAAACCAGTTTCCTGAAACAACATCAGCCTGGCTGCTTATCTTGTTACTTCCTTGTTTTCCCCTAAGAAGGACATTTCTTAAAGGTGAAACCTCACTGAGCACCTTCCCCGTTGAGCAGGTGTGCTTTAAAAGTCAGCCTCTATCATATATTGCTCTTGCAGTTCTTAAGCTGAAATGAAGATGCCAGTACTGTCTATGTCCAATATCCACCTCCATTATCTTCTTACAAATACACCATTTTCAGGCAATACCTCTGACAGTCAGTACTGTTTCCAAGCAAGTCAAAGTGGCACTGAACAAAATTGACAAGCAACGCACTGGGGACACAAATTGTGGGCTGGAATGAATGGTGGCTTTTTGACTTCCCCCAGGTACCTGAGTTGTTTCAGGGTCAGAGCCAGATAAAAGCAACCCTACGAGCAGTGCAGAGGCTACAGAGAACTGTAGTATCTGTACAACAAAAGGATAAAAGCAGCTGTGCAAAGACAGGACATGTTTGAGCATATCTGCATCCAAATGTTTAAAAGAAAAATATGTCTAAAAGACTTGTTGTTCCTAAGAGTAGGACAAACCATATACCAGACAGCATGGGAGCCCTGAGCCAATCAGTCAAATTATAAATGCTATCTGAAAACAGGTATGTTGTGTAGGCATATAAAAAGTTTTCATCACATTATATTTTCAGTGTAATTTATAAAATATTATAGTGTTTCTGCTATAAATTGATCTCATTGAAGTCCCGAACAAATCCCTATTTATGAGTCATTCCCATGACTCCTGGTATTTCAAAGAGTTCATGACTTGCTTATTTAAATATCTTTAATTTTGAAGTTTCATTCTTTTTATGGAATCACCATATATTGTATGTATCAAATAACTGACTTCTGAGGCATTCTGGGTGATGAATCAAGGCTTACTCCCCTTTGAAATGGGAGGGCTTAAGTCAGTCATAGGTTTACCCTAACAGGTTATTACTCTAATGTTTTTAATATTCTAAGATTCTTAATAATAAATGCATGTTACAGCAGAGCTTTTGCATATTTCTTCTACTATCATTAATGAATCCTATATGGAAACATAATCTATTTTTCTGACACAGAAAGAAGCAGGCTGACCACAACAGATTGAAAAATCATCTGCAATTAGTGCAGTGACTAAGGAGTCAATATGTCATGACTACTTTTTAGAAAACTTACTCTCACTTGAATGAAATGCGAAGCATGGTTGTTCTAAACACCCGACAGAAATATTGCTTTTGGAGCATGTTTTTGAAGTGCAGAAGCTGTCATTATATTCACACACGCATTCATGAATCAACAAAATATTTTCTTCAGAGAAGACTACTTCTTCATATTTTCATGCAAATTTTGAATAGAAAAATTTGTATCTTGTCCAAAGTTTGGTAACATATATTTTTAAATCCAGTTCAGGTACAGTTCCACATAAACACAGCACTTGATTTTAAGTATGCAATTTAGCACTGCAAGATTGTTTTGCTCTTTGTGGTGACAGATAGCAGAGGGTAATGGATAAGCTGTCATAGTGTACCAAAACCCTGTTTTGGTTTTAAGATAGTCATCTGAAAACTTCTAAACTATTTTGGACCAATCCATGTATAGATTTGAAGAATTAAATAAGGAAAACCACTATTAAACTGGGCAGATTGCATATAAAACTGAAAATGGTTGTGCCAAAGCAATACGATAATGAACTTCTGGTATCTCTTCTGTACTGTAGAGAAAGGCGATCAGGCCCAGTCAGCATGGGTTTATGAAGGGCAGGTCCTGCTTGACAAACCTGATCTCCTTCTATGACAAAGTGACACGCTGGGTGGACGAGGGAAAGGCTGTGGATGTGGTCTACCTTGACTTCAGCAAGGCTTTTGACACCGTTCCCCACAGCATTCTCCTCAGGAAACTGGCTGCTCTTGGCATGGACTGGCGCACGCTTCATTGGGTTAGAAACTGGCTGGATGGCCGGGCCCAGAGAGTCATGGTAAATGGAGTCAAATCCAGTTGGAGGCCGGTCACTAGTGGCGTTCCCCAGGGCTCGGTGCTGGGGCTGGTCCTCTTTAATATCTTCATCGATGATCTGGACGAGGGCATTGAGTGCACCCTCAGTAAGTTTGCAGATGACACCAAGTTAGGTGCGTGTGTCGATCTGCTCGAGGGTAGGAAGACTCTGCAGGAGGATCCGGATAGGCTGCACCAATGGGCTGAGGTCAACTGCATGAAGTTCAACAAGGCCAAGTGCCGGGTCCTCCACCTGGGGCGCAATAACTCCAAGCAGAGCTACAGGCTGGGAGATGAGTGGTTGGAGAGCTGCCAGGCAGAGAAGGACCTGGGTGTGATGGTTGATAGTCGGCTGAATATGAGCCAGCAGTGTGCTCAGGCGGCCAAGAAGGCCAACAGCATCCTGGCCTGTATAAGAAACAGTGTGACCAGCAGGGCTAGGGAGGTGATCGTCCCCCTGTACTCGGCTCTGGTGAGGCCGCACCTCGAATACTGTGTTCAGTTTTGGGCCCCTCGCTACAAGAAGGACATTGAGGTGCTTGAGCGAGTCCAGAGAAGGGCAACGAGGCTGGTGAGGGGCCTGGAGAACAAGTCCTACGAGGAGCGGCTGAGGGAGCTGGGACTATTTAGCCTGGAGAAGAGGAGGCTCAGGGGCAACCTTATCGCACTCTACAGGTACCTCAAAGGAGGCTGTAGCGAGGTGGCGGTTGGTCTGTTCTCCCACGTGCCTGGTGACAGGACAAGGGGGAATGGGCTTAAGTTGCGCCAGGGGAGTTTTAGGTTGGATATTAGGAAGAACTTCTTTACCGAAAGGGTTGGTAGACATTGGAACGGGCTGCCCAGGGAAGTGGTGGAGTCACCATCCCCGGAGGTCTTTAAAAGACGTTTAGATGTAGAGCTTAGGGATATGGTTTAGTGGGGACTGTTAGTGTTAGGTCAGAGGTTGGACTCGATGATCTTGAGGTCTCTTCCAACCTAGAAATTCTGTGATTCTGTGATTCTGTGAAAGATTGGAATCAAAAAGACATCACCAACTTCTATAAAGTTGAGCATGTGTTTCTAAAAATGTAGCCAAAACTCAGGCTATGGAAAAGATCATAAATTATACATGTATTTATTTCTGGAGGATTATTACTATTATACAAAAGGAAACACCAAACTCAGTCTTGTGGTAACAAGGTTTCTTTATATACCCATTTAAACTTTAACTATCACTCACATGCCCTGAAATCTAAATAAATTATACAGCTGAGTGCAAATGAATGTTCATCCATATACCATGTATGATGACCATGAAATTTGGTACAGGACAGGGGAAAAATTAAGGAAGATTTAGTAGAACCTTAAAAAATGTCCTTTGTATAAAACCTCTGAGTATAAGCCCAGCTGCCTGTTACCAGCTGTCCTGATGTAAAAGAGTCACTGGAAGGCATGCAAACCTCACCAGAAAGTCTGGAAGCCCCATCCCACTATCCTTCTAAGACCTGAAGGAAATCTCACTGAAAGTTTTTTTTTTGTTTTGTTTTGTTTTGTTTTTTTTAATCCATTTCCAATCCTAAAAATGTCAAGAGAGTTTTGGAAGGAAGCATTATTTAAAAAAAAAAAAAAAAAGAAAAAAAAAAGACTTTCTTCTTTTCAAAAATGTAGGGAAATGAGACTGCAAAACACATTCAGCACCCAATATGAACAATGAGTTCAAAGTCAAATAGAAATAGTGTATGGCACAATTTATACTTAGAAAGTCTTCAAGTTCTTCCAGATCATCAGCATTGCAGAGGAAGATCATAATTCGATACAGATACTGTCAATTCAGAAACTAATCCAAGTTCTGTTCAGATATTACCTGAGTTACCGTGCTGTAAACTCCTAACAACCCAATGAAGCCCTGGTGAGAGGCCTGATGGTGGGACAGCAGTTTTCTGGCCCCAAAAGTGCTTCCCAGTGCACACACATAGCTGTGTCCTCTGCAGAAAAGATCATGATGAACACCACCTTCAGTAACCTCCTGTTGTCCCTAGGTCTCCTTCAAAATCACAGGACTTAAACAATGGACTCAGCAGATACTCAAGCAACAACGATGCAGCATTTCTCTCCTTGAGACTCTGTTCTGTTCCCAGAAAAGGCAGTTTACATTTTGCCCAGATGCAGGCTGAGCTTCTAACCTAAAGCTTTCATCTCCAGACAGATCAGCATTGTCTGCCCCAACTTTGACGTGATCGGGATGCATCAAACCTATACCACTCACATCCTTAAAAAATGCTGTTAACAAACTGAGATACTTTCTAAAATGACCCGGCTGAAATAGAAATACCTCTGTATTTTGTTTATATTTTCCCAAAGCAAATCAAAATATTTCAGCAAAAGTGGATTCCCATGTGAAAATTCTGTTTTAACAGAATTTTCCTTTTCATTGTGCATACACTGACAGAAGATTCCCAAAAAAACATATAAACTCCACAATGACTGGAAGCAAATTAGCTCTCCGGATAATCCACTTTGCTAATCTTATTTTAAAAAACAATACTAGAAATTGGATCTCAAGTCTAAAAATTAATAATGCATGTTAGAAAACAATAAAAATACTACTCTTCTCACTAATGCAAACATGACTAAAAGTAATAGAAACATCTACTTGAGCAATTTATTGCAATAAACAATACTTCTAACTCACTTACAAGAAGCAGAGAAATGGAGCAGCAACCCCAGCTCTGATCTTCCCAATAAATATCTTGAGGGCTCTTCCAGCAGTTGAGGGTTTCCCCAACGCCCCCAGAAAATAAAGCAAAGAAAAAAAAAAAAAAAAAAAAAAAAAAAAAAGTGTTAGTGTTGCAGTGCCTGCAACAGAGGCACTGATGTTTTGGACAAAGGTGATATTTTAGTAGTCTGGCTGTCCTATGTCATATCCTCTTTCACTATTCTTTATTGTCTAAAGTAAACTCCATTTAACATTGTCATAGAAATAACAGTAATTTTAAACAAAATGTTTATTTGCTATATATTTTTGATTGCACTAGCTTCCAGTGGCCTTTCTCTGGGACACAACCTTTCTATGTGGTACCAGTAAGTAAAAACAAAAGCAAATGGCAAGCACACCTGAAGTACTTCATGTGAGGTGCTAGCAGGCATTCTGCTACCAGTCCAGCTTATTACATTATTTCCTAAGACTAGATGCATCTTTTCTGCAACACTTGCTTGTAATTTTGTTCCCCTGCCAACTTGTTTAAACACATCCAGAGCTAATCAAACTTTTGTGTTTGTTTTTGGCTG
This sequence comes from Nettapus auritus, assembly GCA_011076525.1. NCBI lineage: Eukaryota > Metazoa > Chordata > Aves > Anseriformes > Anatidae > Nettapus > Nettapus auritus. The sequence continues at coordinate 35,769,692 of CM021767.1, read as the reverse complement.
CTTCCTTATCAAAACTTTACAAAACTTTAATTTCAGCCTCATGAGCCCTGCAGCTGTAAATTAATTGAATAAAATTTACAAACATTATGCACTGATAAAGCACTTTCAAGGCTTTTCCCTTTGCAGTTGACTTAGCTGCTTGGCATGACAGTTTTGCTTGACATGAGTTCAGAGCCTCTGGAAACCTTCCTAATCCCACTCTCCAGGCCTTGTGCCTATTCACAGTACCATGTTAACCCAAATCCTGAAAATTAATAAATCTCAAATGGTTTTAAGCAGTCAGAAACATCCCTTGGTACACACTTCCACCTTCTTTATATTACAGGCATCTTTTTGCACATAGTAACTCCTACTTGAAAGACCCAAGTAGAAACCAATGAAGTCCCCAAAGTTATTAACATTTAATAAAAAACCTCATTTAAGATTATTGTGGGTTGAAGCATAATTGCATTTACTTCAGTCATTCTGAAGTCATCTGTTTTTGTTTCAGTGCAATATCTCCGTGTCAGTGTTCAAACTAAATCTTTTCAACAGAATTGTTGGATGACTTCTTTTATACTAAAGAGAAAAACAAACAAACAAAAAACACAAATTAAAAAAAAAAAAAAAAAAGAAAAGGCACCTCTGTCCATGTACCAGTCTATGAAATCCTCAATCCTTACATTCCTACTAATATTTCTGATTAGACCAGGAAGCGCTAATTCTCTGAGTCTCATCACACAGCTATTAGTGCTAATCTAAAGATGATTTCTTATGCTCTGTGCTGAAGTAGAAGCAGAAAGCATATATACTTAGAATCATAGAACCATAGAATCATCTAGGTTGGAAAAGACCTTCAATATCAAGTCCAACCATCAACCTGATCTACCGAGTCCCATCACTAAATTATGTCCAGTTCCAATGGCTTCATGAAATATTTGACTGCATGGTTGAGATTTATATATATATATATATATATATATATAGACACCTTTAATCTGCGTAGCATTTTGAAAACAACTGTCAAGCAGTAATCTTCAAAGGCTACATACAGTAAAGACTACAATAGCCTTTAGGGACTACTTTTAAAATGAAATCCATGAAACTTCTCTGAGTCATTCCTACTAGAACTTTCACGGGAAGCACATGAAAGTAAATATCCACGGTGTAAAGAAATGATTTGTTACATGTAGGCACGAAGAAAGGATGCCACTTCACGATAATCACTTTCTCTCACCCTATTCTTTCCTTCATTTTCATTTGTGTGGAAAATTAACCAGAAATGACTTTACATTAAAATTATGCCAAAGAACAGAAATATGAAAAATTAAAAAAAAAAAAAAAAGTTTTCCAAAAGCACCAGGTGCATAATGAGTGGAGGACCAGCTGTTCCCAGTGGTGATATACCAGAAGAAAGTTTAATAAAACCTTCATGCATGCAGCAAAAGAACATAATTCAAAACAAAGTCCATAACATAAATAAAATGCTGGAATGTATTTAGGCATATAGCAGATGGACAGAATACGAAACTGTTAATGTTTTGGCAGCCTAATCATTATAACAGAATCAGATCATCATTTGCATCAGATCACTAAACATACAGATGTGATTATGTCATGAAACCCCAAGAAGAATACGTAAGTATATTTCAAAAATCAGATCAGAGCCATTGAATGACACAAAGGAGCATAAAAGAATTATGCTTTTTTAGCTTACCCTATTCATAATTCAGTCAAGTACTATATTTGTCACATATTTCACGGGCAATATTTAAGCAATCAAAACAAAAATAAATGGGGGATGTAGAAGATTTTCAAGGGTACAGTCCTTTCAGTGCCCTATTCCCACAGAAGGAAAACAGAATTTGGGCACATTACTGCCATTTTTACTTTGAGAAGCTCCCAGAAATCAACTGTGCCCTTGAGACTAAGTTTTTGAAATGCCTTAGACCAATTTCAAGAAGGAAAAAAAGTATATATAAACTTAGAGCAACTGGTACAATAATATTACTGGGGGACTGCTTACATGGGACACACAACATCACTGAGCAATGGATACCAGAGCTGAAGCATCCATGGGGAACAGTGTACCAACATTGCTCGGCCAACCCTTGGTAAACTAAAGCAAGTCACAGCAAAGAAGGAGAAAAGAAGACTAAAAAGGTAATTGAACGTGGGCAAGTTTCATAATCCAGTGTTATAAGTTAATGTGATGTACCAATGCCAACTTTTTAGCTGTTCCTTCTAGCTAGTACAAACCACACTGCTGATTCCTGAGGGAAAACAAACAAACAAATAAACATTAATAATGTTTATTTATATAGATTATATGCGGTTCTATTTATATATATAATATGCGTTTCTAATTTTCATCTATCAAGACACAGTCAAATAGCTAAATCTAATTTAGCTACTCTTACTGCACTAAGGGAGTTGAAATACAAGTTTCATAGAATCATAGAAGTTTCTTCCTTTTGATAGTCACAGTGAAGAATTTCTAAGAAATGCCAGAAATTTTTGCCTTTAATATTCTCTATTTAATATTACTGTCATTTCTGGGAATTCTAAAAAATAAAAAAAAAAAAAAAGAGTTGTTCTAGGCATTTTATATAAAGACTGTCTACATTGTGACATGGCATCGATGGAGGCCATGCATGGTAGCCTAGATAATAATTCCTGAAACCTTGATGGGAATTGTATCTGAAACAAAATTAACGATGCTTAAAAAGAAGGAGAAAAGAGAGAGAAAGGGAGAAAGGGAGAAAGAGAGAAAGAGAGAGAGAAAGAGAGAGAAAGAGAGAAAGAGAGAGAGAAAGAGAGAGAGAGAGAAAGAGAGAAAGAGAGAAAGAGAGAAAGAGAGAAAGAGAGAAAGAAAGGGGAAAAAAGAAAAAGAGAAAGTAAAAGAAAAAAAAAGTCCTACATGCAAGCAGCACAATATGTTTTTAAAAGCTAATGGTTTTGAGTTTGTTTTTTGTTTTTTTTTAGCTTTGACCGAACAGGTTAACAAGTATGCTCTGCTGCATACCATCTTAGCAACATTCAGAGAGCAACCCTTTTCACACTCTCACGATGCAGGCACCCAATCTTAATTCCTCATGCTGATAACGTAGTAGCAGGAAGGTAGGCAAATTTCTAAAACATCTGAACTGAAGAGCAAGAGCTATGTTGTCACTTCCACATGGATACTGGGGAAAATACTGAGGCAGGCAATATATTTTATATATCATCTTCTTGCAAATCACTTGATTTATACTTAAAAAACTGCCAAACCAGCTCTTTACTCCTAACATCACAGTCTCCATATCATGTTATGTTAGTGGGTTGGCAGGTTCTGCTGTTCATCTATCAATTCTGTATTGGAAATAAAGGCTGAATTTCTTTCTGTTCTACTACTGATGTTGCTGAGCTCTAAGGACGCCGGAGGAAAGGAGCTCCTGACCAGATAAATTCATACATTTATCAATTATATGGTCACTTCAATCCACATGAGAGCAAAAAAGAGTGTAAGCCTAAACATTCATAAACTCTGCTGGAGATGCAGAAGACCTCTCTTAAATACAGTTAACAGACAACACTGTTTACACTCTTTTTTTTATTTTAAATAGAGCTTTTAAAAATCTAATGGTGATACTACATGACAATCTAACATGGAACTCAGTGCAACACAACAGCTCATAACATCCAGAATAGACAGATACGTGTAGTAAGCAGTGGCTCTATCCCTTCAGTCAGAATAAACAGACTTCCAATGAAATGTGATTAAAAAATTTAAATATTGAACTTATAAAGTACATGGATTTGCACGCAATGAAAACTCTCAGACCTTAAAAATTGAGGGAGTTTTGTGTTTTTTGTTTGTTTGTTTTTGATTTTTTTTTTTTTTTCAATGCACAGGTCTTACCTAAGTTGTTTTATTATTACAGTGTGCTTTTTCCAACAGACGGTTGCCCTTTGCATGAAGAGCTGATTTGGGGAAATCGGTTATAGATTAAAAAAAAATGTCTGGAAAAGAAGATACCCATTTTTATTTTCTACAAGTATATTTTTATTCACAACATGTGTACAAACTGAAATAATTTAAAGAGGATACAGCAAACAGCTGCCAAGCCACGCAGGGATGATTCCAAAAGCAGAAATCCCAGATGAAATCACTTTGTCCAGGCAGGTGGTCAGAAACCACACTTTTAGCCTGTGATATGTCTTTTCAACCTCAGCAAGTGCCTTCCTGCACCACTGGTGCCACCCTCACATGACCCTGCGCCAAAGTCTTGTCCCAGCAGGTGTGAACATTAACTTGAAACACAGCAGTTCTCTTCCTTTCTCCATGTTCCAATTTAATTACCTTGTTCCATGAACAGAATGCCTAATACAGTGCTAAAATGGCATACTTTTGCAATACTTCAGAAGATAATGATGCAGATATAAAGATCTGACCTTGCTCTTCAAAATGTAACTGAACTGAGTTGAAATGAAATCACCCTGTGTTGCTCTGAGAGAAGACTAAGAGGAGACCTGGGGAGCCACAAATGGGTGGCACATGTGGATCTGGGGTTGCTGCAAGAAACAGAGCACCAAGGACTGCAGAAATCATGAGTGAGAGTCCAAAGGCTTCCTGATGATCAGAAAGAGAGCCACTGCACTGCATAAGCATGCAGAAAATGATAGCTAGATTTGCTCTACATTATTCAGAGAGCAATGCACTGAAAGTGTTATATTTAAATGAATGTCTATGGAGGCATTTCCCACATGAAATACCAACATAAAGCATTTAAGTCACAGGAGTATTGAAGAAGACGTAAAATTACACTAAAATTGAAGACCAGGTTAAAAAAAAAAAAAAAAAAATGATGATGAAAATATAACAGGATGGCTCATTTTTCTGTTTGTCTGAAGAAAAAATAAAAGAGAAACCAGGTGAATGCACTTAGAGCAGCACTGTAAGCCCTGGACGCTTCCAGTCCTGCAACTCAATCTGTGCTCTGACCTTAGAGGGTGAGCACCAATTCCCCAGTCTCACCTCTGCACCTTTAGAAATTATGTAGCAGGTATCTAATATGTGCTTTACTCACCATCTTTTGGCCACCCAAGCAACAAAGAGAGAATTGTCCTTCAAACAGCAAAACAATAACATTCATTCCACATTTTAAAATGACTGAGTGAACTAAAAACACTGACAGTTTCTAATAACTAAAGCAGAAATGAGATCTGTCTTTGGCACGACCAGGGAACAAGAGGACAGCATGTCTTACATGAACCCCAAAGAGTCTTCAACCATTCCATAACACACCATTTGTGAAGAGAGCAACAGCATCTAATATTCAGTTAAAAATCAAGTAAGAAAGGCAACATACCATTATATAACTGTAAATACTGCCAGAGGGATTGCAAATGTAAGGATTGAAGTCTTTTGCAATTCTGCTGACAGATTATCAACTATTCAATTATTGAGGCCTGTACAAATTATGGAAAGACATGCAAATGTAATTAGGAAGGCTAGCCTTTTAATGAACTAACAAGAAATGCTACAGGTATTCAGACATTTACTCATTGCTACAAGCAACACTAGAAGCCTTCTCATTTAAAAGTTGGTTTGTTAAGACTTTTTTTTCAGGTGATGAAAAATGCATGTAAAACACTAATACAAATTATTATTTCTGCTCATTTTAAACCCTCATTTTATCCCAGAAAATCAGGAAGCAGTCCTCTGCTTCATTAGACGCTAAGACATGAAGGTGGAAAAAAATCATGGCTCCATACCAGGAACAAGGAGAGAGAGCAGAGTACTACCTGCTAACTTAAAGGACCAAGCAAAACATTGTACTAAGGTACATTAAAAAAGAGAAAAAAAAAAAAAAAAAAAAAAAAAAAAAAGAAAAGCCCATGGTCTTATAGACTGTGGTCCAGCTCCCAGAATTTGAACTACAGCAAAACAAACGGCAGTGCTACTTTCCATATATTCCACTCGTGAACTGAAATATTCAGTGTTAGGCCTATCTTGACCACATTAAAATTAAATGAATTAGACTGTAGAGGTAGTCTACGGAGGAGTAGAGGAATCCCAGAGAAGTCTAATTTTCTGGGACTTTATGCACCCAAGGGTGCATTCACTTGTTCATTTCAGAGTCTTAAGAGGGTTGCCCCAGCTCCTCTCCTGGATTTCTGTGTAAATAAAAAGTCTAGGGGAAAACCTTCCTGAGACTAAGGGGCTTGATGGCCTCTGTGTGAGAAACGAACCTGCTTCTATCAGACAGCAACAAGTACCAGAAGCAACTGAGCTACCGCCTTCCTCCTCCTCTCAACCAGGGCAAAAGTCCTGAGACAGCATTTCTTCCCTTCAGCCCCTGTGACAATTGCTCACAGATTATTCACTCAGGTTGCAACAGGGGAAGGAGTGCATTACAGGCCATATTATACACTAGTTGCATCCAATTCTTTTGATGATCATTCTGCAACCTCTTTTCCTTCTTTTTATTTACATGAGCATTCTGGAGTCATCAATTCTACTATGATGTTATTGAAGGAAACCTGACTTTCATCATCATAATTTGCCTCAGCACAATAATGTGTTCAAATAATCAAAGCTGAATGACATTTCCCAGATATAATTAACACAAATGTGCAATCTCCATCCTTGAGGACATCTCACCTGTGAAAGTCCCTGGCCAACCTGATCTCCCTGACCCTGCTTTGAGAAGGGGTAGGACCACACAATGTCCGGTCCAGAGGTCCACTCCTCTGATCTAGAGATTCCTTTCAATTACGAAGTTGTCTGTGATTCTATGATTGATACAAATATATTTATACACTCAATGCTTTTCACAACAATATCAGCACAGCATGCTTTGGCATATATAATATTTGTAATATACACAAAATGAAACACATTGCAGCTTGCATTATTATAATGGAGGAACTAACCAGAAAAATGTTCAATGGAATCTTTTTTGTTACCTGCTTTAACACAGGACAGGCCTTATATGAATGACATTTTCATAAAGGTTTTTGGACTTATAAACTTCAGAATGTCTTTTCCATAACAGTTTAACTTAAACATGGATAAAGAATACCAGGATTTAATTTTGCAAGAAGATATTCTATTCTCTCATTAGATCTCTTTAAGAGTTATAAACCATATTGGCAACTTTTGTTCTTCAGTATCATCAGTGGCTGCTAATCCCAGCATCTTTTCACACCCAGATCAATTCTAATTCTGTTGCATCAAATTAAAAAACAAACTGATGCATAGAAATTAAAAACAACCACAATAACAACTGCTATCTGAATCTAAAGTAATTGTAAGGCAGAAATAAGCAATTATTGATTGAGTTCCAAAATACTGAGTATTTCCCAGAGCTAACAGTGACCCAGGGATATAAACATAAATGCTCATAATAAAAGCAAATCAATAATCAGCCTTCTGGTTTCCTAGCAAACCTTGGCTTTTATTTTGATGTTGCAAATTTTATGATGCTAAGGTAGCTATGCATTTTTAAAATACAGTATGTGTAATTTAGCTTGGAATCCATAAAACTCTCACATAAAATCTCAACTCCTCACATACCCCATTTTATATTAATATTTTTAGCAGCTACCTAATATTCACTTTACAAGTCCTAGACCTGACAAACCAATTAGGGAAGGTAACCTTTTGCTACTGCTCTGACATAAAGTATGTCTCAGTACACAGATGCAGCTATTGCTGGATGAGTACAGCTTTGCTACCTCAAGAGCTTCAACACTCAGAGCCTGTGGAATGAGCATCTGAACAGAAAAAAAGAGGCCTGAAATTTCTACTCTTCTTTTGGCCCTACCTGATCCAGTGCAAACCATGGTCTTGAATAGATTAAGACTGGAAAATGAAAATCATCTTCACGCACTGGAACAGAAAAACAGCCTGAACTCTTTCACAGAGTCTTCTAAAAAGTATGGAATAACTGCATGACCCTCACCTCACTGAAGCTGATGAGGACTCTTCTGTGGGTGCAGATTAACCACATAAAGAAAGGGTTGCAGGTTTGTTTTAGCTACTGCAATTTTCAGTCATTCATCTTAAAATATGTAAGGCCAAATTCTAAATCTCACAGGTTTTCACTTGAAAGACAGATATTCAGCACCACAGAACTAGTATTACTAGTGTGTTTGCAGTCTGGGTAACTCTACAACACAATTGATAATGACTATTTCTTTGCTGAGCAGGATTTAGACGGAGGTGGACAAAACAATTCAAGAACTGTATATGTAGACATTGGATGATAACTTAACTCTCCTTCCTTCATCTGCGTCCTAAAATTTTCTTTTTGCAAATGATTACCAAAAAAACTGCTGTAAAACACTGGCATTATATCAAGCAGGAAAAGCCATCAAGAAGAAGATACTGTGAAATTCTCCTGTTCCTCCTCTCACCAACATGTGCGTCGCTGTCCCCAGATATAATAAAACTAACCAAAACCAGGCTTGACAGTGGGAATCAGCTCAGCAATTTAAGCACCTCCACGCTTAAGTCACTATGAACTCTTTCTGAGGAATTAAATAATGTGTACTAATTGTTTAGAGTCACTCAATTAGGATAATCTCAATAGCATCAAATAGAATAGAATTAAACAGGAAATGTTTGGGGGATCTGATCATTTAATCATCATTTGTAGCTCCAAGTATTGATTTGTTACTTGTACAGCTTGCTAGGTCATGGATGAACAAAAAGACACTGTGAATGCCGATACTGTTAAGATCTAATATACTGCAGAATAAAAGATTTGAATTTAGACATCTTACCAAATTCTACAGCTAGAAAATTTTAAAAGCTAGAAAACTGAATGAAGAAAAGGTATTTGTTTAATAATTTATGGAGGTCTCAGTAAAATCAATAATTTGAACTAAAAAATGTTCATCAGATGAAATGAGAAAACAGAAAAATCCCAAATAATCCTTTTATTAAAAAAAAAAAAAACTACACAGTATATATCTGAATTTGAAATTTCTAAGTTGCTAAATCAAGTCATTTAATTTGCTAGTACCCCCAAATCAACTAATGAAAATCTGTAAATATTACATAATTTTCAATACAAATCCTGCATTATCATGAACTTACACTAGTATGTTAACCTACCCTCATATAAGTATATAAATCCTAGCATTACTTAATAGCAAATTCTATTGAATTGAACAATATTGAGGTTTCAAGTTACTATTTTCCTGGATCTAGAAATGCTGAACATAATGTAACTTCTGAGAGTCTGGATGACTCGAAAACAAACTTCAAAATAGCAAAATGCAGTTTTCAGTATTGAATACAAATGAGAATATATTTGGACAATTCAACAGAAAGAAAAGCATATCTTTATCATTTATTTTTATAATTAAAAACTATAGAATGCACTGAATTGAAAATGAGAGCAGAAAATGAAGGCAGTGATTAAATATTCACTGCATGTGGAGAGCAGCCCTTTTAATAAAGCTTTCATAGTCCAGCTGAGCTGATTTCCTCCACTAAATTATGTTGTTTAGGAATAGTTCTGGCAAGAGCCAAATAGATGCAAGAAAATAAAGTAACACAAGCAATTTATATATATATATGTATATACATATAATTTGGTAATTAATATGGCTCCACAGAAATCAAAGTAAATAGTCTTTGAAAAATCCTATTACAGCTGTGAAGAAGTTTGAAACCACAATATACTGAACTACCCACACTGGTGCACAGATGCAATTATGATACCTAAGTACTTAAGTATTATTCATAGCAGCAGCCACTAGCTTACCTCTCTGGCAAAGTAAGACAAATGTAGCCTGGGAAAAGAGATTCCCAATGTAATCACCCACTGAGAATCCAAAGGGCAACTATATCTTGGAAGCTGTGTAAATTACACCAAACAGATGGGTAAAGCTAAACCAAAAGACAAGCTGCCTTTCCACCAGTAACCCTTCACACAGCAGCGACGACATGGGAAACTTGCCTACGTGCTTCTGAGAAAAATACAATTTTTCTAGCTTCTTCTACTATAATAATTTTCTTTTTCAGACTCATGAAGTCTTCCCTTGAACTATTTCCTTTAACAAGCAGTAACTGATGTCCAACAAATACATTAGATGTCTCCAATCAGCTGATAGAATCATTATGTCTATTCTACTAATGGTGCCCTGGATCAAACCAGTATAGCACCTCAGAAAGATAAGGAAAGAAAAGGGAAGTTGTTGCCAGGGAACACGGGATTAGTTCACAGCTGCTTGAACATACACTTACACAGAAGTAATGGCTGTATTAGCCTCACAGAAAGAAAAAGAGGAGGGTCAAACTGAATGTATCTTTTGGAAGAGTAATCAGAATAATCCTACCATTAAAAGATGACTTCAGAATATACAGGGAAGACGTTGAATTCCCTTCCCTGTAATAATTATGGTAATATACATGCAATTCTTGCTACCACCGTACATTATTTAAAAAATAAATAAATTACTCTCAGTTCCAAAGGGGAAGTATTATCAAGAGATATAAAAGTACTACTTCAGAATCAAACAGAAGGATCTTTTTTCCAGTTGTATAAAAAAGCAACCTGAGGAATCATTATCATAAAGATTGTTTTTCATTGTTCGTTTGCAGGCAGTGAAATCTTTGGCTAAAGCACTGTCTGCACAACAGTTGCTAATACTCAGAAGAGACTTTTTGCCATTCTGGTTTGAAGCTCTGCATCACAATCCTGAGGGAAGCATGGAAAAAAGCAAGACACCAGTGAGTCGTTCAGTAGATACACCTTCCTGCGAAACCACTAACTATCCAGTGTAGGCACATTGTAGGGACATAGAGCTGTGAAATTAATAAAACATGTCTTATGGAATGCTACAGTACAGTAAACCAAATGACTACCACTGACATTAAAAGTGGACTGCCTTTTGTACTTAGTAATACTTTTTCCAGCTTTGTCTATGCACAGTGATGCATTACACAAAGTCATAAGATTTTAATATACCTTGAAGTGCCTTTTAATAGTCTTTCTAATCAGCCCTGTGCCAGCAGGAAAGGGTGCCAAATTGTAAAGGGCACCCAGTGTCAGGCACATGCATTCATAACTGTGTTATGCCATTTCCTGTCTTCTCCAGTTTCTCAAGCTTTGAAAAACTTAGGAGTGGGATTCGGAAATGGAGTGAACCTGCATGATAGTATGAAGTTTGATAGCTGTCCCTTAGCATACCTTTACTTTGCCAGGGCCACAAGGAGTGAAGGTGTGAAGTAAGAGAGGCTATGGAGAATGTATCACAAAGCAGCACAGAGCTGCACATGTAGCAATGCAGGTAGGCTAAGGCGGGCTCCAGATCCAGAATTATTCTGTACATGTGGGGACAGAGGATTAGGTCAAACTCCTTCCATGCTTCAGATATACCTATAATGCTATTATGTCCCCAGTGATTCACTGAAACAAGCTCTACTACACCTTTAGATCTTTATACCTTTCCTGACATGTCAGACCCACCAGTGCCAGTGGAGGCAGAGCTGCCCTGAAGAAAGGCTTTTCTCTCTCACCAAGAGTTGGTCTGTGCCTTGATGCCTCCTGTTATGTTCAAAACAACATGGTGACATATATCACAGGTGATATCCAGTGAGCTTTGACAGCTTGTGGTGAGCACACCCTCTCTGAGGCTGTGTTGATGACTTTACTACACATGCTGCTGCTGGGCCACCCCGATGTTTTCAGCAGGACACACAGCTTGTGCTCCCTGCCTGTATGTAGGCTTGCCCCAAATAGAACTGGCAGCAGCTACGGTGTCACTGTGGAGCGCAGTGACAGCAGCACTGGCCGTGACACGAACCCCTGTGGCTGTGACAAGGATCACTGCAGCGGCCTGCTACAGGGCTGCTGGCAGAAAACACAGTGGAGCTCAGCAACACTTGTTCTGTAATTCCTGAGAAAGACATGTTTATCTAGGAGTTTTTCTAGCAAACTTAGAAATCTCAGAAGATCAGGTATGTCCCCTTGCAGTTTTGCGGCTAACACTCCCAAGTTGAGTTACAGCCCCATCATGCTTGGAGTGCCCAGGTAGATGCACAGGAGTACATCAACAAAAATATTAATGAGGCCAAATTTAAACTGATGGAAGAAGAGCAGTGGGATTTATTTCTGAACTTCTGGAAGACTTATTTCCATCAGCCCAAGACTGCTCTAGAGCTATTGCCATTGATAAAGCTCTCCAGCAGTCAATTTTCCAATGGCTCTTCTAGCATTTCAGCTAGAATTGATTTCAATGTCCAAAACGAGAAGTCATTGAAGTGAAAACTGTATGATGTACACAGAAAGAGATTGGTAAGACAGTTGTCATCCTGAGAAAAGGAATCACTCCAAGGGAAATGGATGACTTGGTCTTGATCAGCACTGTGCAGGATGGAGTCATCTGCTGCCAATCACACCACTGACCTGTGGAGACCAAAACAGCCCCTGGACACAAAAGTTCACTGCAAAGGTTCTTCTACTTCCTCTATATAAATGTCAGGTAAATCTGAACATGTTTCTACAACATTGTAAATATCAGCTCCTGCTCCTGTCTGCAGCCTTCCTCCATGGCTGTAGAAACTGGAAAGGAGTAAGCTACAGCCTCCAAGCTAAAGGTTTTACCTAAAGAGGCAGAAAATATGCAACGCATACAGTATGCTATTTAAATTTACGTTCATCTCTACAAACACTTGAGAACATTGTCTGACTGTCCCCAAGTAAAATATTTTTGAGAGAATAAAGGAAAGTGTTTTCATTTCTGGGGGGAATGCCCAAAACAGCAAGCTCTTGAAAGACTTGTCTCAACATCACAACATACATTTTTCTAGTGTTGTCCCCTAGAATATTCAGCCATAATTGAGAAAAAAATAAAAATAAACTCATTTATGCTATATGTTGTTGTGAAAGGGTACTTTAAAGACAAGTTTTGTTCTGCTACCTTTAAAAAATACTGTCAATATTGTTGGGGGTTCAGTGGTATGGAAAAATTAGAGGATAGGTCATGCATGAAAGGACACGTATGCATTTGTAACTCTAAGGTTGAGGTCTTGAGGTTTTAAGCTATTTTTTTTTTTTAAGACTAATGTTTTGTCCCACTTAGACTGGTACGAAGCTAAGCGAGTCACTGCTCTTTTGTGGAGATTCTGTAACAGAGGTAACAAATCTGCTTTTTTACTTCAAAATGTAGCTTCCCTTACAAACACCTACTTTCAGAGGCCTATCATACATGGCTGGTATTTGAAAATACTGCTATATTTGACACAAAGGATGACTATGCAGAAGAAACTGATTTGGTTTTGCATTTTTTGCTTTGTAGGGAATCAGCACACTTTTAGTTAAATACAGTTGGCTTGTGTTTAATTACAAATGCATAAAACAATATAAAAGTTACCAAACTCAAATATTATATTAACTACTTGTAACTATAAATGGTTTCAATTTAAGAATATCAATCTAAATAGCAAATCCACAAAGCAAGTCCTTTCAGCGTACTAAAAAATACAATGATGTGACTCTACCAGCAGTGTCACAAGGCAGTGAGTAGGAAAACTGCAAATCATGGACTGCCAACAAGCAGCCAGCAGCCAACATGCTATCTTCATGGTCAGGAACACCCTCAGCTGCCCGTGCAGGCAAAGAGAAGCCACCTGTGATTTCCATCTTAGCACTCAAGGCAGCAGGTGTGACTGCGAAGGCTTTCAGGTGAAGGAACACCAAGCTCCTGCTGCCCATGCAAGGTTACCAGAGCAAATCTTCCCCTGTTATTATGGCTTTTTCTTGCTTGCTTCCTTGCACTGTTTGAAGATTTGCTGTCAACAATCTGTTATCATCAGAGCCCATTTGCCATTATTTTCTCAATAATTTTGTACAGCTATAAGAAGCTGTAGGCAAAGAAATCACTTTGAGAAACAGCCTAAACTGAATGCTGCTTCCTGATCAAATAACAGCCCATTCTACCTCCTTCTCTACAGCAGGGTGGGAGGTTACATTTGCTGAAAAAAAATAAAATACATTTTCAGCTAACAGTAATGTTTGGTTTTGTTTATTTTGGGAGCTAGGAAAGGCACAGTATGTTCTTTAGGTGGTTTGGGTTTTTACAACATTACTGTATATGATAAAAACAGACTCTCTCAAGGGTAATTAATACTATCTGGTTCAACTTTCAATCTTCCACCATAATAAAATTCTCACTTTAGGGTGTTTTGTGTGTGGTGTTTTTTTGTTGTTGTTTTTGTTTGTTTGTTTGTTTACACATGTACACACAAATGTATAAAGTACCAAAGTACTGGACAGCAACCACACAGAGTATTTAAATCATGTGCATATACATTATAATCCAGTTCCTAATGTCGACCAGTACGATCAGTCATGAATTGGTAGTTCTGGGAGGTAAACTGAGATGCAGTTTTCTTCATTTTCTTTAACATTACTGTATAGACTTATACAGAGTCTCCACTATTACTGCTTGATGTATTGGCAGCTAACAAGAACTTAGTATGATATATTTGTTGGAGGCTCTTTTATAAAGGCATTCCATGCTTAGCCTTGAATTCATGGCAATTTGCATGTTGAGCGCTCAAGGAAGTCTAGATGAATTTCAGGGTGAAGTGAACCAGATAAGTTAGTTTTGATGATGAGGTTAAGGAACAACCTCTAACTGAAGCAAATGCAGAATCCCATCATGAAAACCCCACCCCTGTACAGAAGCTGGCCTTCAGCCCACTTCACACAAGACCAGAAGCCTCCTTAGCCATTCAGGTGGACCTGGCAATCACCAAGAAGAGTGAACAAGAGGCCACCACTAGGCTCAGTTCCATGAGCTCCGCCATAGAGCCCCGAAAGGCCACCTCTCTATTTGTGTAGACCTTCCTCCTCCCTCCAGCTCCATGAACACTTGCATGATGTACAACAACCATTTTTCAATCACTAAACATCAGTTTTTAACTTATAAAAAAACAGCACTTATTTCAGAATAATGGGCTATAATAATAAAGCATCCATCATCTATCTTGTAAACTGGGAACTGGAACCACTTGGTCATTTAGTTAATGGGCTCAAATAATGAGAGTTAAGCAACAAAAAACACACCATAACAAATACATTAGATTAAAGCTGCTTTTCATGTTTTGCCAGGCTTTTCTTCCCTGGCTTAAATTAAAATTTGCAAATATAAAGAGTTTAATAAATGTATGTCTGGCTTGGGGCTAGCATGTAAGATAAACAATATCACTCACACAAGAAAAAGATGCATTCTTTCGCCTTCTTTGCCTCAGTTCAAACTCTTGTGTCTTATAAGATTTCATATTGTATTACCAAGTCAGAATATATACTGCAAATTGGAACTATGCCAATTTAACCGAATTTTAGTATGTGGGGACCCTGTACATTATATATAGACTTGTTATGAAAATAATTAAGGTATATAGAAAGTACTTTTCAAAAAAACATGCTGCATGCATAACTAGAAATAATATTTATTTTGTTGATTTTTTTCCTTAGGCCTGGATCTTGCAAGTTTGCACCACATATAGACTCAGTAGGTGGATCAGCCAACAAATTAGATGTTTGCAACCTTCACATTAAACAGTGGAAACATCTGTAATTTCAAAACTTCGCAGAATGAGACACTGAGTTTCTAAGGTCACCTTAGGAGCCTTCTAAGGTCCTTTCTAAGGTTATCTTCCAAAGAACCCTCTTCTAAACAGTATTAAACAACATATACTCAGGTACGATGTTGCATGAATGCATACATTCATTTGTGCAATGCTCTTTCATTTTGAATATGCCAGTACAATTTCAGTTAACACCAATAATGTAAAATAGCTTAAGTTTTTCATGCTTCCAGAAAACTGATAAATTGTATGCAAAGAAAGAGCAACTGAGCAAATGCAGGGCAAGGCAATAAGGCAAGGGTACACAAAACATATTTTAACTACATAACATTTTTAAGGTAGGACAGAAATTCAACCAGTATCCATTACTCATACTAAAATTGTCCAATACTGCCCAAAGTAATAAAAAGTTCCATATAAATGAAATGAGATGTCTGATAAAAGATGTTAGAAGGTGAAATGTGATACTGGCATTTCTCCCCCTAAAGGACACTTAGCATCCAACCTGAAAATACTTTCTTAACACACATAACACTGCTTTATATATACATAACAAGCCAAACCCTTTTGTTCAAAAGAAATTATATCTAAATCTAGAGACAGCAGCCTGTTTATACTGGCCAGTGAAATAAAGACAACAACAACAAAAAGCTTTTGTTGAAAAAAATACAGGAATTACAAAATTTCATACGTTCACCTAAATATATCTACATAATTTCTATATAAGAAATGAAACACTGAGTTGTGCTGTATTACTGAGTCCTTCCTTCTCTTCAGGTAATCAGGAATAAAATCTTACAGATAACTGAGATTTTTCCTCCTAAAACCACTGTTGAGAATCTTAGGAGGCTATGAACACAAAAATAATCATACAAATTTTATTGGTGAGCTTTTACAGACTGACCTCTGTTCAGGTGGGAAGATACCAGACTCAGCAGACTTTCAGACAGCACAGAGATAGGGGGAATAGCTGACATGGTGAATGCCAGAGCTTCAATCCAGACAGATATCAATACATCTGAGGACTGAGCCAACCGAAATGACAGGACTTTCAACAAGGAAAAATGCAGAATCCTGCACCTGGAGTGGAATAACTGAGAAGTACCTTATCAAGAAGCAGCCTTTAAGATAATCTGATGTTACAATAGGCACCAGGCTGCAAAAGCGAGCCCTCACTATGAACAAAGTGTTCACTGCACGGCATTAGGAGGACCATGGTCAGGGAAGCTAGGGGTGAGGCAGACCCTGGAGACCCTCAGATCAAAAGGGATCCAGAGAAAGGTGCAGCAATGGGCCACCATGTGCGCATCCTACGTGGAGATGCTGAGGGACCTGGGCACAATAAGTTTGGTGAAGAGGAGACCACAGGGCAATTTAATAACTACCTAAAACTAGCTGAAGGGCAGTTATTAGAATAACAGCACTAAACTCCCCCTGGTAGCGCCAGACAGTACAGCTAGGACATAACCACACCTTGCAGCTTCAGAGTGTCTAGACAGACAGTTGGAAGAATACTTTGCCTGGTGGGGTAGTGCAGTGCTGGTACAGATCATCAAACAGCCTGAGAACTTCTTAGTCCTTAGACAAGCTCATCCAGAGAAAGTAATGGCTGATCTGGATCACCACGTTGCTCAACAGAATTCAAACATATTCTCATCACTGACCTTAGTTTCTTTCTTTAAAGGAAGTTTCTTCCTTTAGAAAGTCTCCCTAACCACATAACAATGTGTGTCATTATTCAGCAGAGGCCTAAATAGCAGCCTTCACCTCTAAAATTGAGTATGTGTGCCAGTTACTGATTTATTTATTTATTTATTTTTTGATGGAATTTGTGAAGATGAAAGGAAGAAGCTGGAGGAAAAGCCGCAGAAAGCCCATCACAAAGTAACCTTAACACATAACTGAGACACATTACTGAGATCCTCACTGATGAGGAGCCGGGGAACAAGGGCTCACCCCAGTGGTGCAGAGCCACTGGCAGCTAGCACCTGGCGGCTGCTGCCTGTGGCCCAGCCCTGCCCTCTCCTCCCCTCATAACTCCTCACACATTTCTCTGGAAGGAACAGTCACCAATGCCTAGGTATACTCCTTCTGATTCATGACCTGTTACGGTTTGCAAATAAGCATGCAGTACTATTTAAAGGTGCAACCTTCAATAACCTCGGACACAGCACACCACGCAGTCCACAGGCATTCTTCTGGGGGGCCACCCAATGTGGCTGGCATACTTGGGGTCAGGTTCAACACTTAGGAAAAGGGAGGAGATCCTTGTAAGTGTTGTCCAAGAAAAGAAGTTTACATCTGTCCAGTGGATCAGCGAACACTCTAACTTTGAAGTGGGAAATAACAAACGGAGAAATCAACCAGCTCTCATTTAGAAATTTTTGCAGTACAGGAAACGATAAAAAACAACAACAGCCTCAGCAACAAAAGAAAATCCAACACAGAGGAAAGCTGAAAGGCTGAGGATGTCCTGGATTCCTTCCAACAGGCAGGCATGCTTCCTGCTGCTGTAACCGGGTAAAGGTGCTTGCTTGCAAATTCAGAAAGTGTGTTGCCATCAATAAACTGAAGCTGGACTAACAAGCTTTGATGCAAATGCTATGTTTGGTCCTTTAATTAGTGAGAGGAAAAAGTAAAAACCAGCAAAGCAAATCTCTATGCAGCAGATCACAGGTATGTGTCTTGTGCAATATGCAAATATTTATCCTGAACCCACTTTCAAATACTTCTTGGCCATTTTAAACTCTCAGCACTTGATCTAACTCAAACATTGGTAGGGACAAAATTGGCACCTTCTCTGAGATCAAAATAAACATCTGACTTCACATGCAAATCATATCATAATTTTTTTTTTTTTTAATTTAAGTATAATGGATAATTTAAATCCAATACTGTCTAGCTGAAATTGTTAATGGAAAACTATTCAAAAATGCTTTAAAATTGATTATTTAAATACCTGAAATATTGCTGTTAGCCTTTTTTTTTTTTTTTTTTTTTTTTTTTTTTTTTTTTTTTCCCAAAGACAACAAGGATGGAAATGTGTATTTGATGGCAGAGTTTCAAGGAGTTTCACTTTTAAATATTTTTAAACAACTTACAACAGAATTTCCAAAACTCATTTTAAAAGTTTAAAAGTTCAGTCTAATTCCACTCTCTGTGGTGACAATTAGAGTTTCTGAAAAGAGAATTAAAAAACACAAACTGTTGATTCATTGGATTTAAAAGTTTTGGGAACATTAAAGGCATAAAAGTGAATGAAAGCAAAATAAAGGGGGGGGGGGGGGAGGGGAGAGACGACAACACGACAGGACAGGACATTTTGCTCTTTAGCCCCTTGAAAGACTTTTCTTTGAAATGATCAATTTTTCATAGCAATGTTCCCATTTGATGGCTTTTTTGGTTTTAAATGGTTCATTTACAGTATTAATAAAAATGGCTCTGTATAAGTAATTGAGCATTTCAAAAGACGAGGCTTCAGGGGCATCAGGTGCTCAAGCATGAATCACACTACTTTAAAACATCCAGAAAGTTGCCTGGTATTTTATAGGGCTCCAGTGCTTCTGTTGAGATGCACCACTGAGAAAGTACCAGATACTTGGTACTTGTTCCAACAGTGACCCCTTCGGGAAGAAAAAGGGGCAAAGTCTTGCAAGTGAAGGAAAATAGTCTAATTTCAGCAGTGTCTAGCTCGTGCCAGAGCACTGCAACACTCGGGGAATGCAGCAACCCCAGGAACACGGCGGGCCCAGCAGTCAGCCACCACAGAACAGACATGTTCAGTGCAGAACCACCAATTTCGCATGGTGTCCACAGGCACAAGAACACACTGCTGCTGCTTTACCACAAACCAGAGGTAATGAGAACAGAAGAAAGTCAGGTGGCAGAGCTGAATATGTGTTTCATTGTGTGACCACAATTAGTGCATGTGGACTGGTGCCTGAACACAGCATTTTCTGTGAGCCTTGGACAAGTCCCTCTTCCATGTTACCAATCAGCAGAATCATTGTTCAGCAGTCTTTCTGCTCTATATTAATCTCAAGCTGGAAGTTGCACATTTAAATCTTTCGTATGTAACGTTTCCAAAGTCTTCTCTATTTCTCTTCATTTTTAGAACCTGATTTATTCATTGTAAGTCAGATCCTCATGTATTTAGGGAATTAAGGTGCCACGCTAGTAAGGAGGCAGAAAACACAATAAGGCATTAGTTTCCCAAAATATCTATATTTTTGCTCATCAAACTAGACATGGAAGATTTGTTCAGGGTAGAAAAGGAGCTTCCTCTGATACACAGATTAGATAGAGGCTTGATTCATTTCCTAGTTGTGGCAGACATGCTCGTAACTCATCCTGTTGGGATGAAGTCATTTCTACCAAACAGGTAGAGAACTGAGGCTGGAATATTATAAATTCCATCCAAACTTGTCAGCTCTGAAATGGCGAATGAAAAGGGGTACATGAAACAAGTCTTTCCTAAAGATCAAATCCCAAATCTTTTCCTGTCACACATATCCCATATATTAAATAATGAAGCTAAAGTATAGTTTCTCATGGGGTTCATTTCATATAGGCACTATACTTTGGAAAGAATGAGAAAATGTATTAGCACCTCTGAGACAGTCCTTACATAAAAAGTAACTTTATGAATTTAAAAAAGAAAAAAGAGAGGAAAAAAACATAGCCCTTCTAAAAGAAGTTTAAAAATCCTCCACCTTCAAAAATCAAATTGCGTGTTCACTTTTGGAAAGAAACATGAGTGGAATGGAGGAACTTAAAATAGGGAATAGCTTTTTAAGACTCTCACACTGGAGTTATCTGAAGTATGTAATATCTCAGTTTTATCTTAAAATCTGAAGGACTATGGCAAACTACAGCATCTTGAGGAGATAATTTTACATAGGAAGCAAACAACAATATATACACATTTTACTGGGGGTACTTCAAAGAAATCCTGGGGCACTTGAAAGAAATCAGATGAAGTGATCAGGGTCATCTGGCAAGAGCATCAGAGCTGAGTCTAGAACTAGCACTTCCCAAGCTCCAGTTCAGAGCTTAGTTCTCAAGCCCAGTTATGCACATTTATACATAGTTGGAAATCCAGTTTCCATCTTTTTATTAAGAATTCATAAGTAGACTTACTGCTGACATGCTGAATTAACATTTCTGAAAACCCAAGTCTTTTTTTTTTAACCACAGAATGAGTTTGGGCAAGGAATAGCTCAAAATTCCCCTGAAATTAATTACTGAATTCATTTTCTTTACAGAGTCTACTGTGAACTGTAGGTAATGCTTTAGAATTCAAAGGTAACAATTCTTGTAAATGTTAGTATATGAGACTCACAGGCCCTGATCCCATTAAAACTGTATCAAATATAAACACTGGAAATAACATTAGAGAAGTTTATAGGATTTTTCTTTCTAAATATAATGGTAGAAATAATTTATTGGGAAACTAAAACTTCTTGTTGATTAAGATTATTACGAATACCTCCATACTTTCAGGGAAAGACCAGTCAATGCTATTTTCCTTACATGAGACTAGCAATGTCAGTGGGGATAGGAAAAAAATAAATGAACTAAAGACAAAAGACTTTTTTTTTTTTTTTTTTTCTCCCAGAAGCAAAATTGCTACACTCAAAATTTTCTACTTTCTGAGCACTTCTGTATTTTTTTTTTCTCAATGGTTTACTAAGAATTTCATTCACTATCAAACATGATTTCTTAATAATAATTTTGGTTAACATGCACATCTAAGAAAATATATCAAAGACATTTCTGAAAGAAGCATCATGAACAGAGTGTGTATAAGTTTCTCAAATAAAAAAAGAAAACAAGTCTGATTGAATCCAATGAAATATATATATATATAATTTTGCAGTAAACAAACAACAATTTTGAAAAAAAATCACAAAATCTCTTTCTTATTTTCAGCCAGTCTTAAAGCCATCATTTATACAAATACCTCTTGGTGACAGTAAATTTAACAGAAGCTAAATTGAGACCAGAAATTAACAGCATCACACAAACCTTCACACAAATCAGTTAACACCAGCTTTAGGTCACTACTGCTGTAGCTACAGTTGTGTTTGCAATGTACCAGACAGGGACACCACTTGTGAAGCTTTATCAGTCCCCAGCTCTGCAAGCTGGGTGTTGTGTTTTTCAAATATCCTGTTTAAAAATAAAAATTATCTTCACCTCTTGTTGACCAGATATTTATACTTTTCATGGATTCGCAATTTAGAATCATTCAGACCCCCAGTCTATATATATAGACCATAAGGTTAGATAAATGTATACATACATATATAAACACAGATATGATTTATATATATGTACAGACATATCCCTGTGTATATGGGAATCATCGACACACGTACACAATAGATGTGCAATGCAAATGTGAAACTGCAAATGTACATATTGTTTCTTAATAGTCATCCTTCTATCAATTAACTAGAAATTAATACTAAGTACTTAAAATATTTGACGCATACACTGACAGTCTCCAGGCTTAACCCCCAAATCTGAACGGAAGATAATAGTCATAATAACTCCCACCAGCAGTAACCTCCTTCTGTCATTTTTAGCATCCAAATGGTAAGAAAAAAATAATCTGAGCCTGGTTTCCTTTCTATATTCTATAGATAGTCATCTCTGGCATCAGCAGACTGAGACTGGGCTTCACATTGATTTTCTTTTCTTCCTGATGTATACAGTGAAATTGAAGTCCAATGCATTTCTGCTAAATAAGGTTCTTCCTTAGCTAATAGCAAACTATGACAATGGTCTGCAAAGAAATGGGGAAATGGAAGCAGTCTTTAGAAAAAAAAAAAAAATCACCAAGAGCAGCTGTGAATTTATAACTGTCAATAAAACTGCTGAGGTTTTTATATGCACATTAAGAACATGCTTCAGTGTAAAATGGGATTCTTAATTCTTTTCACAGAGCATTAAATCATATTTAAGATTAAAAAAATAAATCCTTGATCAGCTACTGACAAGTCCCCTCCCCATCTAGAACATTCTGTTGTCTGTGTGTGTACATTGTGGACTTCAATGACAAGCTAATTGCTAAAGGTTCTTATTCTTCTGAAGAAAAATATAAAGAGTGTGGTGTGACTATACAACATATGTTGTTCTTTATGGCAAGAATGACTCCAGGAGTTTAATGTGTTTTCTTGTAACACCAGTGGGATGTGTTTCAAAAGGAAAGTAATTCACAGGTAGAAGAAGATGGCGCAGGACAAGGCTTGAAGCTCCTTCAGGTACCTGGGAAAACATTTACTGATTACTTACTGAGAGACCATAGTATAGCCTGTGAGGACAAAATAATGAACTTGTGAAGAAGTATCCAACCTTTTTTTTTTTT
This sequence comes from Nettapus auritus, assembly GCA_011076525.1. Taxonomy (NCBI): domain Eukaryota; kingdom Metazoa; phylum Chordata; class Aves; order Anseriformes; family Anatidae; genus Nettapus; species Nettapus auritus. The sequence goes on along the minus strand of CM021767.1, from coordinate 35,746,746 downwards.
TTTTTTTTTTTTTAGCCCCCAGCCAGCCACCCTTGGGAAACCAGCAATACCAATACCTGGGTCTCTTGAGAACTACACATTGCCAAAGTGTTTCTCAGTTTCCTGGTGGGAACCACGGCCACCTACTTACCCCTACTTATATTTCATCCTACCCCTAGGAAGTAAGGTGGAACTGAGAGTAATAATTATTATTACTCACGAATCATCATATTTTGAATCACAATAATTTTGTGGCATAGCCAACACTCGGTTAGGCACATTCAGCAGTTGAATTCGGTGTTCTGGCTTATGAACTTGTCCGAATTCAGCATCTAGTTAAACAACAGGAACAAATAAGCATTGCCAAGCAGCTCCAGCAGTTGCCCTACCACCACTACATGGCAGCACCCACCGAGGGCGGTTGGGGCCCCACAGGAGCCTGGCCCTGCACAGCCTGGCCCAGGCATGTTTGCCATCCTGCTGCCCTAGGCCCGGCCCTCCACTCCCAGGACCTTCAACACCACTTGTGCCCCAGGCTGGGGGTTTTCAAACAGGTTGCAGCCCGCAGGCCTACAGCAGTCCTGTCCTCCCCCACCTCAGTGCACAGGCACAGCATCGTGAGAAGGGGCAATAAGCCTTCAGCTTCTGGGCCTTCATCAGAGAAAATGGCAGCTTGAGTAACCAGTTATTACTCAGCTAGTTTCTGATGAAGTGCTACCATCACACACTGCTACACAAAGAGCATGTGTGATGGCAAGTGATTAATTACGCCCTAGAGGAACCTAATATGAGACTCATATGTAAAATACTTTATGGCAACTATTATTTTTTTCCTTTTAATTATCAGAGTAGAGATGAAGTAATGCACCCTTCACCTCAAATTTGCCCTTTTTTTTTTTTTTTTCTTTTTTTCTTTTTTTCCTCTATCCTATTGCTTTATCAGTGTAAAACCTCCCTGTCTCCTCCCTAATGCTGATTTGTAATCTATGGGCTTTGCTGTATCTGGCATTTTTCACAGGGCTGATGTTAATTGTTAGTTCTGCACAACAACCAACCTTACTTCCATTTTTAATTCATAAAAGATGAAGTGTCTATAGGCTGAAATCAAAAGAAAAAAAAAGAAAAAAAAAAGAAAAAAAAAAAAACTTCAATTTTGTCAAAAATATATATTTTATTTTATTTTATTTTATTTTTCTTCCAGAAACAGCTGAAATTTGAATCATTTTATTTCCATCACATTTCCAAAAAAAGTGAGTTTTAATATTGGACTATTTCAGGGATTCATGTGCAGAGGCTCAAAATGCTAAGCAAAAAGACCTCACTTCTGAGAAGTGCTGAGCAGTTACAATTGAGCACTGAAAACCAGTGGCAGCTGTACAGACACAACAACGCTGAAAACTCATACCTATGTTGACTAACTTCAGGAAACTACATCTGGATACCATCCCAACCAGAAACAATTATTTTTTGCCCTGCCAAACTGTTTGACAAACATGGACAGCATCATGCTCTAAATGTGACTTACCCAGAAATAAATGGAATGAGTATTTGAGAAAAAGCCTTGCTTTTCTGGTTTTGGACTTGCTCATGATCCAGCACAGTCTCAACCTCCTGAAAAATCCTGAACTGTAAGCACTAGCCAGCAGCAGAACTTCAGCAGTGGTTCCTAACTGCTGAAGGAGTATCATTCATATTGATGGAAAGTTTCATACTGATCAAATATAGTAGAAGCCTGTTTAATCTTTGATTAATTTTAATGTACCACAAAAGATTTCAAGGAATATTTCATGTTGTTGTTATCATATAACAGTGTTGTGTTACGAAATGAAAAATAGAAGCCTACTTCTAAATTCTGACTACTCCTTTATGGTCTAACTTAATGCTACTTTCCAAAGCCAAACTATTCTCAATCTTTATTTTACATAGATGAAAACTGGCCAAAGTAAGACTGGAAAAAAAGAAACTCCGAGGAATCTAATCCATATGTCACTACATGTACTTGTGCCTTTCCCAAATGAGAGAAAAACAAACATATTCTATTAGCACATATAATTAATATTCCTATTATTAAATTTAATTTATTTCAGGAAAATGCAATAATTTCAGTAGTTCTTAAAATTATTTTCAAGTTTGCAGCAAGTTCATGCATCTCAGCTTTAGCTGCTGAAGTGCACTGGCAACAACTGGCTTAGCAGACAGCTGTGTGTGCATTGCAGACTTACAGACACTGTGCTGGCTTATTAATTCACATGTGAGGAATAAGACAGACTGCTCAAGAACAATTACTTTGTCTTTTACCACCCCTGTTGGTGGTAGCCACATCCAAAGCACTTAAAATGCCATCTATTTGCTGCCATCTAAAACCATATGTCAGGATAAAACTAGATAAGCACAGACACCTATCATAAGTATATTTGCCTTTGCAAGCCTGATGGGAGGGGGCAAGCCTCATTTTTTGCTGGAAATGAACACGGTGAGTTCTTCTGTTTCATCTCTTGAAATATGATTCACACATGAAATATGGTATCCTCAGGAATGAGGACTGTAATGATGCTTTATTGTTTGAGAAAGCCACATGCCCCCAGAGAATGTATGTCATAAGCCGCAAGCAAGGCTGGTGGAACAGACTTTATTTAGGCTGTAATAAAAGAGGTGGAAAAAGGGGAGCTCAAAAAACACCCGGACAAAAGATGCTTTTGTTAGATGTTGAGATGAAACTGAATCAAAATGTGTTCACAGTTATAATTTCTTCTAGAACTGGAAAAACTGCCAGTAGGAATAGCATGATTTTACTTTCCAGTACCACTACAATTCCTCTTCCTATCAAAGAAAGCTTTTTTTTTTTTTTTTTTTAAAAAAAAAAAAAAAAAAAAAAGGCAAAGTTATTTCATTAAGAGATGCAGCTAATTTGCAGGCATGGTAATTTTCCCCCTACAAAATTGTATAATGAGCTTTAAACTGACTAAACAAAGGGTCTCTTCTCCTAAGTGATTGTGCCTAATTTACCCAGGAATTAATTGTGACTGGACCTCCTTTCAGAATAGCTGTAAAAGAGCTGCATTACGAAAACAACTTCAACAGCTTTGTAGAAATACTAACAGTCAATGAAGTCAAAAATACTTATTTTTGTAACAGTTTTTATATATAGGTGTCTTCATAAATACCTTTTACAGGAGATAAACATAACCATTAAAGCATGTATCAGAATCCAGCAAACTTATAATGCTGATTTTATGCTGTTACTTGGGGATTATGCTGGTAGACAGTATAGAAAAGCCTAAATAAACAGACGGATAGACATTTCAGGAAGGTATACTTTTATCTTTAAGAATTGCTCTCAATGTATTCAGTGCTATTTGTTGTTACAACAGTTTGTTTTTGTTTTGTTTATCACTGTTTAATGTGTCTAAAGAATGGAAAGAATGGTTTATAGAGAAGCCTTGCAATATGTAGCCCAGTTTTCATGTAGTTAAGCAGTACGTACAAAACTTCAGCATTTCCAAAGCTCAGGTATTTTAGGATACTTCTATAGAAACTAGATGTCAGAAACCTTGTTTATGGTCTCATGACAGTATCAGGCATGCCTCACAAATAGAGTTTGTCCCTGGTAAGCTACTTGAAGAAATTAAAATTCCTATTCCAGTTACCAAAAGGTGTTGACCTTGAAATTGTGGAAGCAGAAATATATTTGGAAGTTTTAGTTCAGAATACCTCCCCTTTTTCCTTTGTATTGTAGGAAGACCTAGTTATCTTTTTAATGTATCATAAAAAAGGAGATTTGTAAAATTTGAAGTCAGAAAGGGGCCATTAAATCATGTAGCCCATCCTCCTTTATCATAACGTTTCATATGAGGTCTACAGGTAATACAGAATCAGTGACATCTGTGAAAACAATTAACAAAATCTAAGCCAAAATGTTATGAGTGAACAATACAGAACAATACCTTGCTATCATAGTAGCTTGATTAACTTATAAGAAATGAAAGGAAAATTATTTTTAAAACTAAGAACGATTTCAAAAGAGAAGTAAAAATGAATCAGTGAAAATACAATGGTTGGAAACCTAGTACATCGTGGTTGTGAAACCAGTATTTCCTCCGATCAAAATATGGATGAAGTAGCGTTTTTAAACACATCATCACCATCTACTGGACACCAGGGAAAATGCAGATCAGAAACGAGACCAAGCAAACGGACATCTGGGGCTGTCCGTTTTACAGCAAATCCTGTAAAGGCTTCTTGCCTGCATCCTTACTTCATACTCCTCGTTCACACACCCATCTGAACACAACCTGACCTTCCTCTGAAGTTTAGAAAACAACCAGTTCAAAGGTGTGAAAGTGGATCTGGCAACTAATGTATATCCCACCACCAAGCCACAAATACAGTTTTAGACTTACATCTAACGTGTACAGCGAACTAAAGCCTGCCACCTCTCTGTCAAGCCACATGCACATTATCTAGTTTCCAGCAACTTTGACAGAAGGAAACCCTCAGACTGTATTCCTGATGCAAATTTACAAGGGCTTCCTGAAAATGTTTTATCACCTCTCCCCCCACCTGGAAGTCATTTGCTCACTTTGGAACTGAATTGAAAGCTTGGAGAAGATGGAGTAGAGCTACAGGAATAAAGGATCAGACAGTGACAGTGGTTTTCTCTGATACAGGAGTCTCCACTTCATCTTACAGGAATCCATCAGTATGTGGGTGGAAACATCTGCTTCTGAAAATAACTGCACATCCATATGATGTATGTGTGTGATTAGATCCAATGGATTCAAAAGGAGTATATGCCTCTTGAATACAAATGCAGTAAAGCGCCTGTGAATATGCTTTTAAAATCAGAACCAGTATTTTCTGAGTTGACACAAACCATTTAAAATAAATTACATAATAAGCACTATTAAAGAACACAAAATGAACTTATTAATAGCTACAAAATGATGAGTGACAATGTGGTGACAATATTTCCAATCATCAAGTTTGGACATCATCATAATTCATGCAACCAGTTCAAAGTAGAGAGATCACATGAATTTTGCATGACTGCACAATGCAGTATCACAATGGCACTGGCCACCTATGAAGGAGTAAGTAAGGAGGAGGAGGAGTAAGTAAGGAGGAGGAGTAATCCACTCCTAGCTTTCCTCCTCCCTGTCCCAGATCAGGTTTGTGAAGCTAATGTAGGCCAAGGAGGCCATGAGAATAGCCACAGCTCCCAGAAGCTGGGTGAGCACCCCCTTGCAGAGCCCATCTGATGCTATGAGGCTGCAAACTGGTGCTTGTTGTTTTTCCAGATACTGCACACCCTGAGCACTGGCCTGGGACTTTAGGGGCATATGGGAACTATTGTTCAACCTGTTTGGCTTTGCAGAGTGACCTCAGCCCAGACATTTCACCCCTCTGTCCTCTCATTTCTCCACACAGGAATGGAGTAATGACAGTAACCTCTCTTGGGTAACAGTTTGAGATTGTTATTTATAAGAGGAAATTATTATTGCTGTAATTAAATTCCTATCAACTTCATTGCATATGTGAAGAGCAATGGCTCAGGAGCAATTTTTTAACCTGTCTGTAGCATTACTAATTGGAAAAGAAAAATATTGTTATTGTCTATGAATGCATTTTGTTGGTTTATTTTTGGTTTTACAGTGCACTCAGCTCCTCTGCTTTTTTATTTATTTTTTTTTTCCCCAGGCAGTTTTTCTCTTTCAGTCACTGACAGCCTTCCTTCGTAACACTACCACACTGGGTTACACTTGTCATAATACAAGAAAGTTCACAGCATTTTCCCCCAGCATTCAGCAACACTCAACTTCATTCAGGAATGTCATGAGCTCAGTCATTATGTTGTTAGTCAACACACTCAGCTGGCATACAGAAAGGTGCATAAGCTTTGCACAGTGCCTAGAACAGTATATCACCAAAACCCACAGCAGCCTTATTTCATTTTCCAAAGTATTCAAAAGAGCAAGGCACAGCAACAATGACACAACACAACCAGCCACTTTGATTTTTCTGGAGATTAATGACCATCTGTGAGGAAACGGGGGCAAAGGTTTATTTATCAGCCATTAACTCCAAAGACTCATTCTTGCTTTGGAATTATTCTTGAGGGCATGTGCAAAAGGTGCAGCACATCAGTACACAGCTCTCTGGAGTGCTCAACACAGCCCTCACCCTGAAACTGAAGGAAGAGGTTCATACATCTCTGTTGCTAACGCAAGGATCCTGACTAATCTTTGCAGATTCAATCAACAATGAGCTTTTTCAAATAAAATATGAATACATTTAAAAACTGCACAGAAAATCCATGTCATAATTCTCAGCTTTGCCACTTTCTTACTAACAGGCATCTTTCTCATCTGCAGAATGATGCACATTTCTGCAGTACCAAGCACAATGAAAAGAGTGAAGATTTTATGCAGGAACTGTGTTGGTATAAATCATAAAAGTAACACAGTACCTTGGTCTAAAACAGAGATGTTTCAACTCCATAAATTAGTAAGGGCTCATAAGGCATATATGGTCACACTGGCTAGGTATTATGTTATCAGGCATTACAGACAAATAGTAACAGTTCAGTAGAGAAAAAAAAAAAAAATAGTGCTGTCATCCCTACTGTAAATACTTCAGATTTTTCTGTTTCTTTGTTTAAACTTCATACTAGCTCTGCTCGGGTATCTTGGCCTGAAGCCCTCTTGCACCTGGAGCGCATTCAGGACCCCAGAGCACATTTTCCAGTTTAGTTTCATCAAAAACACAACAAGACCATGCACTCCAGGACTACTACTCAACTAAAACCAACCAAAGGGGAAATTCACTTCAGAGGTGCACTCCTGGTCTGAATTAAAACATGAATATAGATGCACTTGTTGAGACACTGATTTTTTTGTGGTCCATTACATTTTGAGAAATTAATATATATCAGTAATAACCACACAAAAGCTCATTGCAGTGATAGGGTTTGTATTTGTTGTTGCCAGAAAAGACAGTGACTAAAACCCCCAGGACTTATGGCATATATATGCTGAATTGTTTCCTTCCACATAAAGCTAAATCATTGTCAGATTTTGTTTCAGCACACCGTACCATATCAGCAGGTACATCTACACAGCAGTTTGCTTACCCCCTCTTTCCAAGATCCTTGCTACTTTTAGTGTCAAAAAGCAAGCCAAACCGTACATGTTAGTTACTCACAGGCCTGGAGTAAAGGGCATGGGGTACCAGGCTTGGACAGAGTACCACGGGCACCAGCATCCCTGCTTACAACCAGTCTGCACTGTGTAGCTAAAGGATGAGGTCTTGCTCTCATGCACATTACAGAGCAATATTGATGCAAAGAGGACCTGAGCAGAGCCAGGGGCCAGGCACCCTGGTGTTTTAAGTGGTGTGTAGGCACCACACCAGTTGGTTCTAGTTCGCAGCCTGACACAGCTTCAAAGTCAAGTTAGCAAAATGGCTGATGTTTTGGAAGCATTACAAAGCACACATAAAAAATATATGCTTTAAAAAAATAATAAATTTGGCCCAATTAACCATTTTCATCAGCACTACAACTTAGCAGCACCTGCCTGCTTAGTGACAGTACCTTTGCAGTACCAGCTCAGCCTGTAGACAAGTACCCAACATCAAAGTCACCAAGTTAGCATTAATTTGCAACCTTTTGGAAAGAGCCTGCAGACAGTAAAAAGAATTAAAAGTCATGAAACAGCCTCCCCTAACACCCAAATGTTGTCCCTCAGATCTGCTTCCTGAGGCATAATGACAAAAAAAGTGCAGAGAAATTGTCACTGGCGCTCTCCTTTCAATGGTGTTTGCTCCTTTAATCTGGCAATTGGAAACTCTAAAAAATATCAGATTGAGACCCTTCCACACTCAGGAAACTAGTCATGCTTATCCCTGTTTTACACAAGTTTTAACATTTAGACTAATCAAAACCATGTTAGTTTTCAAGAATGCTAAATGAAGTTCTCTCAGGGTTCTGAGAGAACTGGCGGAAGAGCTGGCCAAGCCGCTTTCCATCATTTATCGGCAGTCCTGGCTATCGGGGGAGGTCCCACCTGACTGGCGGATAGCAAATGTGGCACCCATCTACAAGAAGGGCAGGAGGGTAGACCCGGAGAACTACAGGCCTGTTAGTTTAACACCAGTGCCAGGGAAGCTCATGGAGCAGATTATCCTGGGCATCATCATGCGGCAGTTGCAGGGCAAGCAGGCGATCAGGCCCAGTCAGCATAGGTTTATGAAGGGTAGGTCCTGCTTAATGAACCTGATCTCCTTCTATGACAAAGTGACACGCTTAGTGGATGAGGGAAAGGCTGTGGATGTGGTCTACCTTGACTTAAGTAAGGCATTTGACACTGTTCCCCACAGCATTCTCCTCAGGAAACTGGCTGCCCATGGCTTGGACTGGCGCACGCTTCGTTGGATTAAGAACTGGCTGGATGGCCAGGCCCAAAGAGTCTTAGTGAATGGAGTCAAATCCAGTTGGAGGCCAGTCACTAGTGGAGTCCCCCAGGGCTCGGTACTGAGGCCATTCTTCTTTAACATCTTCATTGATGATCTGGATGAGGGGATCGAGTGCACCCTCAGTAAGTTTGCAGATGACACCAAGTTAGGTGCGTATGTCGACCTGCTCGAGGGTAGGAAGGCTCTGCAAGATGATCTGGATAGGCTGGACCGATGGGCCGAGGCCAACGGCATGAAGTTCAACAAGGCCAAGTGCCAGGTTCTGCACCTGGGGCACAACAACCCCAAACAGAGCTACAGGATGGGAGATGTGTGGATAGAAAGCTGCCTGTCAGAGAAGGACCTGGGTGTTTTGGTTGACAGTCAGCTGAATATGAGCCAGCAGTGTGCTCAGGTGGCCAAGAAGACTAACAGCATCCTGGCTTGCATAAGAAACGGTGTGGCCAGCAGGTCCAGGGAAGTGATTGTCCCCTTGTACTCGGCTCTGGTGAGGCCACACCTCGAGTACTGTGTTCAGTTTTGGGCCCCTCACTACAAGAAAGACATCGAGGTGCTTGAGCGAGTCCAGAGAAGGGCAACGAGGCTGGTGAAGGGTCTGGAGAACAAGTCTTATGAGGAGCGGCTGAGGGAGCTGGGACTATTTAGCCTGGAGAAGAGGAGGCTCAGGGGTGACCTTATCGCACTCTACAGGTACCTCAAAGGAGGCTGTAGCGAGGTGGCGGTTGGTCTGTTCTCCCACGTGCCTGGTGACAGGACGAGGGGGAATGGGCTAAAGTTGCGCCAGGGGAGGTTTAGGTTGGATATTAGGAAAAACTTCTTTACAGAAAGGGTTGTTAGGCACTGGAATAGGCTGCCCAGGGAAGTGGTGGAGTCACCATCCCTGGAGGTCTTTAAAGGACGTTTAGATGTAGAGCTTAGGGATATGGTTTAGGGGATGATTTGTTAGTGTTAGGTCAGAGGTTGGACTCGGCCATCTTGTAGGTCTCTTCCAACCTAGATTTTCTGTGATTCTGTGATTCTGTGAAATATCAGGAAACAATAAAAAAAAAAATAATAGTAACCTGTTACATTTCTACAGCTACCAAGCTACAAAATCTCTGATCAATTCCTTCATCTTCTACAAGAACAATCCTCCCAGAAGTTATTCTCTGATATGAAAGTAGGATTAAAATTTTTCGGATGGAAGAAATTGGTGCCTTGTCCTCTTGCTATACAAAATACCCCTTTTGCTTTCATCTTTCCTCAAACTTTTCAAAAAGCCTAGTGAAAGTAACAGCTTGAGAGAGCTTCATCCCTTGTGATTGTACAGGCTATAGCAAGCTCACAGTTCATTTTGATAAAGGTTTGTACAACTGTGAAGTTTCAAAAAGATTGCCAAAGCACACAAAGATGCCATGTGTACACTGAGGTTTATATACAGGCTTGATCCTCCCCAGCTACATCAAGAATGGTGGGGCACACCTTTCACACTCCCAAGATAGCATGTGAATTTTTATGTTATATATTCCATCATCTGCAGCTAGCAGAAAATTTTGGGAAGAACCCCAAGACTGTTAAAGTCATTTTTTTTTTTCAGTCTGTTGGTGTTAGTAAACAGCTCCTAGGAAAAGCTTAGTTTTAGAGAAGATGGCCTATAGAAAACTGCATTTAAACACTGAAGGTCAGGAGAGAAAATGTCAATCGACTTTACGTTATCATAAATGAGTTCAAATGGCCTTCACAGTTTACATGAGTTTTCTGTCAACTCCAATGCAATGTTATGTATTCTTCCAGAAGGACAGATGTACCATGGTTATGAAATATGACTTATTTAAAATACAAGAGCTAGCAATAGTCTTGGGGCCAAATACACCAAAGGTGAAGTTCATGTTTTAATGCCAGTTAACACATTCGTTTCCAAACATAAATGTATTCAGGGTAATTCACTGAGAACAGATAGTCATGGATACATACCTCAGACAGCCACTGCTTTTATTTTTTCCCTCACTGATGAAACCATAGCAATGAAAGAGTTATAAAACACTGAATGTGACAGTTGCTTGTTAAAATGGAGTCACACAGAGATGAACCGGTATTTGATTGTTATTTTAATAAATTCATAATCTAGCTGCTTTACTCAGATAAGACATGAAATGGGATGTGCTGGATTCAGTGTAATTATTTCTATTGAAACAACCTGCTTATGATTTTTGCCGCTGTATCAGTCAATCCCTGCCATAAGAAGCCAATAGGAAATCTAATCTTGACTGCCTGTAAAAGGGAGGTACTCTACAACTACCGAGACAAAGGAAACAGCACCATTATTTCCACTGATGTTCAGTATTTTACATATCTTGTTTTATTAAGAGTAATGGTGACAATCCTTTTGGGAAAATTTAGAGCCAAATTATTTTTTTAGCCAATTTAATTTAAAGCCAATTAAATTTTTAAATTAAAGCCAAATTAAATACAACCAGAATTCGTATTGTTTCATAACAAAGAATACAACAGCAAAACAGATATTAAAGGAAGACAGGAAAGTTAAATAGTGCATGAACTTTTATGATGAAAGGACTAGTGATTGTGGCTGCTTCTTGCTGTCAGTGGAAATAAGAACAGACTGGTCTTCCTTTCCCACACTCTCACAGTCAGAAAGCCTGAGGATGGTGCATAGCAGCGCCCATACCAGACCACAGTACACAGATTAATAAAGGGCGATCTTTCTATCTTCAATTAATAGACTTATCCAGAATAGGAAGTTAAAAAACACTTTCTGAGAGGACAATTCTTCATGAGTTTCTTTGAAGAATTAATTTATTTTCAACAGTTTCAGCATAGAAGTTCTCAGTTAAAAGGAAAAGTAATTCTAGAAATAGGTTCATAAACTAAAAAAGTTCATTCAATTTTCTAGGAACTTTCATGCACATAAGGCACTGTCTTGGCTAAGATCATTTCCAACAATAACAAAAAACATAGTTGCCTACGTGAAATTTTTAAAACATTAATTTTATCTCACTCCAAACAATGAGTCTTTTGAACACTTTGCAAAAAATGTATTCAACACTTTAACAGTAAAGGGATACTATTTGGAAGAGCTGCAGCACATTTTTCATTCATAATCTTCATACACGTAGGTCCTTACTTTAAGTGTAAAACTCATTGTATAAGTGCAATGGGTATATTTTTAATAAGGATGATTCTTTTACTCTAATTATATTTTTCTGCTTATTACACCAAAAAAGTCTCACTTGTAACTATTTCCTACATATTCATGGATGAGAATTTGAATTGAACCACTGCAAATGTCCGTATTTCTACAACTTTTCTGGAAACATTGCTTCAGAAACAATATGCAGAACTGCATGCTACAAATTTCTGAGTCCACAATACCCTAAGATCTATTTTTGCATCTGACCAGCTTATATAATATACTCTTTTTCCACTGGAAGGTGGAAAAATATGCTAGGAAATATGTTCAATATTGGGAAAACATATTGAAAGTTATGTAAAAAGTACAGTAAAAATACCAAAATAAAATATGTCCAAGTCAATTAGCACTAGGGTTATTTTCTTTTTTCACTGTTGTTCAGAGGTAACTTTTTCATTCAAAAAGACTGCTTGTGCTTTCAGCTATGATAAACCACAGCGTAATCAACAGTTTGATCTTGAATTTCTTAATTCAGGGCCTAACATGAGGCATCAGATCTAGGAAATCAGCTCTTGAAACCCTTCCCTTCTGCTGGACCTCAGGCTGAGGCTCTGCCAGGATAAGTCCCCAAGAGGGCCCCCCCCCCCACTCCAGACTGGGCAGAGCAAAGAAGAAAACAAAGGACAACTAATCCATTCAGTCTTCTTATTTGACCATACCAGCCCTGTAACATGCCAGCAAAAATTTAAATTGCGGAAACACAGCAATCTACCCAACTTTTCACAGAACAGATAAAACAGAGATGCAGAATGATAATAGTGTCTCAAGGGGCAGAAGGAATATTCAGATTTGACCTCTGGAGAAAATATACAACTCCGCATCCAGGCTTGTGTCTTGAGAAATTTAGCAGACATCTTATATCCCTGTTGGTCTGTATTTAAATAAATCTACCTCACTTTTACATGTACATGCACAAGTACACACGAGAAAAATCTTAAGGAAGAAAATGATAGTTGACATAGAGCAATAATCCTCTGGCAACACATTTTACAAAAGATGACAGGGAGCAAGCAGCACTACTAACGGAAACCTCTGGAGAAGATGCCATGGGAAAATAAGAAAATATATTCAAAGAAAATCAGCTAATTTAGCCACTGGTATAACAAACACATTTGAATGAAAGTAGACTAGATCATAAACTTACGGGTGTTGTCAAGGAACAGTAAGGATGAAAGAAAAAGCCTCTGTGAATAAGGAGGGCTGAGATGTGTGATCAGTTGAAGAGAACAATATGAATTCAAAATAAAAAATGCTCCAGGAAAAAAAAAAAAAAAAAGAGAGAGATACAAAGAGAAGAAAGGAGAAGACGTTGGAAAAAAAGAAAGTAAGAATTGTATGTAGTCTAACAATAGCAAAAAACTTCTACAAAATTAAAACGATGAGGAGGAAAAACAGTGACTTTTTCTAAGGGGGTCAAATGCTCAAGCAACATCCATGCCAAGTTCTGAGAGCCTTTCAGTCTTACCACAAGAAAAAAATGTACCATATACGTATCTTAAATTCCAAACATTGCAGCACAAAGCTGTTACACCTCTCACACTATAACAAAAATATAACTGATTCTGAAGAGGCTGGGAAGTAAAAACAAACAAACAATAACAACAACAAACCACTAAAAATGGACAAATCAAATTTTAAAATCTGCTCGGACAGCAACTAAATAATATACTAGAGCCCTGCTAGTGACCTGAGACATGTCGTAATTTCAGGCTTAGTACCAGAAACAAGTCTTATTGCATGACTTTTATGCTGTCCCTCTAAAGAACAAAACACAAGTTTAATTTCAGTTTTTGCTAAATGTAAAATACACTTACTATAAACTGTTGATACATAGGTGCTAATTGCTACTTACCTGCAAAACAAATAAAACAAACAACAAGTTACTTAAACACATAATATCCTAGCTAGGAGAGTGGTATCATTTAGGTGGCTTGTTTAATCATTCCTATTTTTGAAACACAGTAATGTAGTTAGAAGGAAAAATGGAGTGAACAATTTACTTAGGGATTTATTAAAAAGGGAACACAAATTACAAGTTTCAGGTGATGTTTCCACTGTGATGGACTGTGCAAAATTCAGTCTCAGCAAAATTGCCATATGACTTGAATTTCACTGTCCCCAAGGAGGTGGGGATAGACCACTGAGTCAAAGCTCTTTGCCCAAGGACCTGTTTGCTTTGCTTCTCGGTATTGCTTCTCTTCCATATAAGATGAGCCTCTGTAATACAGGACACACACTCCTTAAGATGTATACTCTCTAGGAAGTTTCTTTTCTGGGCTAAATGCATTTTCACAAAATTAAAGAAATTGCTGAGGTTAGCGTTATTTGAAACAAAAATATCAAGCAAGGAGATAAATAAAGGGATAATCCATGCTTCATTGGAGCAATCTTACAATTAAACGGTTCTCAGTAACGACAACAGCAGTCACCACAGCGTATTACAGCAGTTACTCTGTTACTGTTACTGTGGTTGATCACATATACAACAGACTGAGGTTAATGGAGTTAATAGGTTGTTCATCTAAACCCAAAGTTCATAGAAAATTGTCTGAATACTCTTTGGAATCTGGTATCCTTGGCACTGTTATATCAAATGTTGTGCTATTTATTCCTTAAATAAATAAATAAATAAAAAAAAAAGTATGAAGATACCACAATTTTTTGAATATACCTACAGGACACACATGTACTAAATTCACATTTCTGCAAGGTATACACAGTGTCCAAAGACTAAATTCACAAACCCACACTGCATTCACACCAAGGTCCTGACAGCTTCCACAACATAAAAGACTGACTAGTGGACAAGAAAAGCATTTAGAAATAACAACTGTCACAGTTCACCATGGCAAAAAAAGTCCACCAAAAAAAGGAAAAAAAAAGCACTAATCAAATCCAATACATATTTTGGAAAGAAATAAAAATTGGAAAATAAAACAAAACCACCAACAATAACAATAAAAAAATACTGGGGTGAAGACAGAATCAGCAGTGCAGCCTTAAAAATTGCAAGACATTCACCCTGGTAGCTCTGCCATTGATTATTCCTGGATTCTTGTTGATTAACTTAGGCTGATTCTTATTAAATGTGTTTAATCTCTGCTCAAAATTCAAAACAGCTCTTACATGAAGTCTAAATAGATCTGGAAGAGGCTTATAGATATGTTCTACTTTTAAGTCAAATTTGTTAGTTAACCATGACAAAAAGTTCTATATGGCAATCTTTAGATTTCTGACTATAAGCCTAACAGTTTTATTTTCATATCCAGAATTCCCCTGGTGATGTACATAATGCAATATACTGTTCATAATATTATGACACACTTTAATTATCTCCATGAATGCCAGAAACAATTTTGACCACTGTGATAGACTGGGTACAATCCAAGTGAAACAAAACCAGTATAGATTTTAAAATATATTCTATATTTATATAGTGTACTACATGGAGATTGCACTGACAAGAACTTGAAAGAAGCCAAGGACAGCTGGAGCTGGGGAAAGGACAATGCCAATTTAATCTTGAAGATTGACAGCTCTGCTTGGGACAAGGAAAGCTGAGCGGATGCTGTGCAGCAAGGGAAAATCACTGCGGAGGAAGAGAAGCTGCAGGAGTAATATATTAAAAATAAATACGGAACTTGAGGGCAAGTTTAATGTAAAGCAAGCCAAGTGCTTTGCTAAAAATATGGCTTTTGTACTTGTTTTTCAAAGTATTACCACAATCATTTTGCTCCCCTTGAGCTAAGTCGCTCAGCAGACATTTAAAAAGTTGTAAATGGTAATTAGTATTCAGAAATGTACGTCATCATGGGAAACAGAAATGTGCCCTAAGGGGTTCAGCATCACTACTCTGAGACAAGCTCAGCCCCAACACCATCCCTGGGCAAACAGCATCCCAATGCCCCATGTCTCCATGGCTCCAGGGGCTGCAGACATCGCCAGTGCCTGCTCCATTATGAATGCACCCCTGATAAGACCAGGAAAGGAGCTGGGAAGTGATGGTAAAGGCCCTAGCCCTGAATGTCACAGTCACATAGGACTGCAGCCTGTGTCACAGGGTGAGATGAGGGTATTTGGGGAACAGGAAAAAACTGAATTTTTCATTGAATTCACAAACCAATCAGAGGGCAGAAAATGTGCTACAAAAAGCCAGGAGTCTTCCTTATCTGCCTCAACCTCTCCAGTTTGAGCAAGTTCAGGAAAAAAAAACTTATTTTCCAGGAGATCTGACTCTGGTGTTTCTAAGGGCCTTTGCTTACACACTGTTTGTAAGTAACCATGCTCCAAGGCATGCTGCTTTAAGGAAGCACTAAGACTCTTCAAATATTACATTTACATGTAATACATATTACATTACAAAGCTGAATGGCAGTTCTGAATCTATTCCTACTCAGCGCACATACAACCAAGTAGATATGACAAGGCTTTGCAGCCTTCACAGACCTGCCATTTTATAGCACCTCACATTTTTTCCTTCCTGCACATTGGGCAAGTTCTGCTCAAAGCTGGCAACTGAAACATGCCCAGGATCTGACCCTAAGAACTGGTTTGTACAAAATTCCATTTCTGTAACATACGATGACAATAAAAAGGCACCAACAGCGCAACCTCGTGCCATGCCATTAAGGATCACTTTCAATGGCTGGCTTAAATCCTGCCATGCACATTTCCCTCCAGGAAAGCAGAAACATAATAATCTCAATGATTTATAGAGAGACGTTGAAAAGCATTCACCAACCTCAGGAAATCAACAGAAGTTGTATTTTTAGTAGGGTTAGAATGAGGGAAAAACAACAGAGACACTGTAGGTGTTGTGTTGGCTTGCTTTCCGAAGCCATTAATTCACAGAATGGTTAGCTCATATAAACCTGTGGTAGAGCTGAAAGAGACTACACGATGCAAGGATGTGCTTTTCGTCAACAGGCTCTCATTCACTTGTCAGCTGCAAGGAATGAGAACGTTTCCCTAAGTTTTTAATAGGTATGGCAAAGACACATTGCTACAGACTGCTCAAGTCACAAAACAGGGTCCCCAACTTCCAGGCTTTTATACATGCACGTTAATCACATTAACAATGTCTGCTGAGATACAAAGTAAAGAAAATTTTCTGTTTGCACAATAACCAGGAAAGCTTTCCCTATAAAGGGTAAGGAGCATCTCTATGGTTCTCCCTCAAGATTCCCAGTCTCCTACTTCTTTATAGTCCTTCTACTGTAAACCTGCAACATTTGGTCTTGAAAAAAAAATCTTGTTAATCCTAACACCCTCCTTTAAGCTCAGAGCTCAGTGTACTCTCATTACCTGAACATTTACCATAACAATTCACTTTTTCTTTTTTTTTTTTTTCTTTTCCTAAAAATCCTTACATCTTTTTAAATGAATGGGCAAAATCCAATCATTCTTAGTCAAACAGGTGAAAAATAATACACTTAATTTTGTTGGACCAAGGACTGCAGATTTTGGCCTCATATTCAGAAACTGACTAGGGAAATTCCTCCTGACAACAGATCTTTAAGTAACGCTTTGCATTACATGTCTAGCTTAATCTGGGTAAATTCTCATGTGTATTTCAACATTTTTTTTCCGATGATAAAAACTCAGTTGATTAGCTTTAGAAAATCTGCATCTCTTCCCTATAAACAAGCTCCCCTCCTTCGTGTCAAAAGTCATCAGTGTGAAGATGAAAGCAGATACATGAAAGCTGAAGCACAGTTGATCCTCTTGCTCCCACCTTTTCCCAGTACAGCAAGGCAACAGCTCCAGATTTCATTTTTGAAAACACTCCTTCCTCCAAGCATCAAACATTTGTTCATGTTACTAGCCGAAAAAGCACTTAGGAGCTGTGATCATATGCAAAATTACATTACAAGAAATTGATGAAAGTTTTGTTCCAGAAGCTGTCAAATCTGTATGGATTTATCCAGTCAGTCTCCAGACTTTGGATAAAGTCATGCATCCCAACAAATAATTCCAGAAGCAAAATCGTTGATGGAGTTGAAATTCTGTGCTTCAGCCAAAAGATGAGAGTTGAAATGCAGCAGCTATGCCATTATCTTTAGATTTGCACATTAATAAAATCTCACAGTGATGCAAAATACAATAATGCTGAGCTTTGCTAGGCAAAATCTGATCTCAACCAAAACAACAACAAGCGCTGATTCAATCCAAGCTGCAGTTCCATTAATTCAATGTAAATACACCTAAGGATCAATCTAGTTAAAAGATTTTTTTTTTTTTAATCTAAGAACTTAGAGACTGCAGTCACTTCCAGTGACTGACCTCGATGCAAACATCAGTTGATTATCTGTCAGACATTCCCCTTTTGAGCAGGCAGATTTTGTTTCTCTTTTAGCAGAGTATGCCTTTCCAAAACACTGTCTGTGCCATCTCTCATCAGCACTGTTATTTTCTACCATCTGTTTTTGACTTTTAAATGCTGAAAATGAATTGATTCTATTGATAACTACCTTAATACTCTCTTGTTCAAAAGAAAAAATATATCTCAAATAGCCTTTAATATTTCCATGTTTTTCCTGAATTTGGACTCCCATGTCACCCATTGCCTCTCATCTATTTTTCTTATTGGTATTTTTATATTACAACTGAGCCCACTCTTGATACATTTATCACTAACTTGTTATTTCACATGGAAATATCTTTCTGTTCCACCCACATTCTCACAGTGCTCTATCCCATTTGTCATCACAAAATACATAAGCTTCAAAATTAAATATAAACTACAGAAATGCTGTAACTGAGAACTCCAGATCATGAATTCAGAAACACAAATACCAGAACCAACTCTCAGCTGGAATTCAATTTAATTTAGTTTGAGCTAGAACCAGGGTATCTATAATAAAATTCTTAACAGAATTAAGAAGCACTAACTCAACTTTTAGTTTAATGATTTGGTTTAAACTGTTTATAAAGGCATACAATGCTGCCAAATTAAACATAGAATTAAAAAAAAAAAAAAAAATCATTCAACATTCTACCAAAATGGTTACTTACATTTAGTCATGGAAAAATACCATGACTGCCCAAGGATAGACCTGGGTTTGAAAGCACAGGGTCCCAAGGTAAGAGAGCCCATGTCATACAATCTCTTTCACAAATGTTTCCTACCAAGGGCAGCCATATTTTATTTTCTTGCATTTCCTCAGCAGAAATCCATTAGCAAAGCTCATGCCTAGTCAAGCTAGCATAGTGGCAAGGCCCCTGGCCCAATGTGCATCCACTGCACCTGTGGTTTGAATACACACAGTAAATCCAGCATTTCCATGATGTATTGAATCTTCCCTCATGCTCATGAGCCAAGGCCAAAGCACAGCATGCAGGCACTGGGAAGCACCAGGGACTTGCCAAGCAAACTGCACACATGTAGTTCATCCTGCACTCAGGAAATGCTCACGCATAAAACTGCATGTCAGATGCAAGCAAAATGCAAGCTTGCTCACTACCACCTGTCCCAAAATGCCAGGCAAATTTCTCCTGAACAGAATGTCTGACCTGAAAAGCCAAACAGCATATTCAGAAAAAAGCTACCACGGCAGAGCTCCAAGTCAGAGTCAGTTAGGTTTTGTTCCTCTTTCACATATTTTTACAACTGCTCTTACTGAACCTTGTTCAAAAGCCCCACTACTTGCATGTTCAAAGTCTTTTTCTAAGTTAACAACTTTCATCTACCCCTTCCCACTTATACCTAACGGTGTTAATGCACTTATAGAGAAAGGTCAGATGCCTTTCAAAATCTTCATCTGACCTATCTGAAAAAATCAAGCACCCTTACTCCTCCCTATTCCCCATAATCAATCACTTTCATATCCCTTCTTTTTTGACCTGAGTTTTCATTTCTTTTGCTGATAACTTAGCCACTGCTAGCTAATAATTAGGAACACACAAACAAATCAGTATTTCATTAAACATATTTGCTACCAATGTGCTAGCTTGTTCATAATGAACGGATAGACATCATCCACTTCTTCTACATCCACCCCTGATGTTACCGTGCTCATTTCTAGTCTGGAATGTATACTCTCTGTATTCCCATATTCAGCATCACAGTAAAACCTATAGTTCAATGTTAGTCTTCATGATTTTGATTATTAGACTAATCTAATCCTAAACCATTTCTTGACAGAGTAGTTCTATGTCTTCTTTAGTTGTTCATTCACTGTTGTTATTGTTATACATGAGGTACTCCTCACATTTCTTTTGTAAGATTTAAACTACTTTGGCAATTTCATTTTATTCTGGTATTCCCTGTCTTTGACAAGAAAACTGTATTTTTCATTTGCTGTCAACTTTTTGTCAAAATCTGAACGTCTGTTTTAGAGGTGGCCATTCATCCATGTAGATCTGTATTCTTTCACCTTTTCTCTCCAAGCAAGACTTCTAGGTTTCTACAGGTTTTGCAGCCCTGACCTACAGAAGTCTAATACTGCTCTATATTCAGGTCCTGAGCTTATCATTGTAGCTATTGGCATGAATTAAATTCCTTAAACTTTATGTTTTCAATATTAGAAAATAAAACAAATTACAGACCTGCTGTTTTTTCACCTGTACATTTAATGTAAATAGTTTTACAGGCAGGCCATTCCCAAACATCATTCCAGCATGCCTAATTGTGGTCTAAAAAAGCACTATTCCCTGCTGATACAGGGGCTATTAAGTAAAGAAATCTCTTACATACAGGCATAATTAGGCTCAACCATCATTCCCCTATATATATTTGAGAACTAATACAGCATGGCTGTTGTGCACGTCATTATGCGGCTGTGAATCAGAGTCACATTCAAATAATACAAAATTACATATTCATTTTGCAGTATTTATGATGCAATGTATGAACACAGGTGCTTGCTGAGCAATGATGAATGATGAGACTAACAACAAGACATCTTCACTCAGTAATGTAAATAATTCAGCTCCCATTTGCTCTTCAGAAGTGCTGAGGATCGACACCTTTAAGCTGCAAATGCTTAACTCTATCAGCTGTCAGGTGCATGTCTCCCCTCAACAAACTGCAGTATAAAGGCTTAAATTATTTCTGCTCAATTCATCACATTTTAGCCAACGTAGAAGCCTGCAGTCTATTAACAGCATAATAAAATTGACAATCCCCTACTCTACTTTGCAGTAGTTTGCAAAGTAGCTGCTGGTTTCTTCTGCTCTCAGCTCTCTCCAAGCACACTTTGATCAGCTGGGAGAGCTTGCCCTCAAACTGTGCTTTCTGCTGTCACCCTAACCTGACTCAAACCCTTCAGTATTTTCACCTGCCTTTATTCTCATCTGCTAATCTCACATTCAGTTGCTCCTGGTTCTTGCAAATCCTGAAAACACACATTTTTTTTAATATCTGAAATACAGCTATTTGAAGTCATGCTGCCAAAATAGATGTACATATTTCTAACTTGGGGCAAAAGGATAACTTTAGCATTCTAAAAGTAAGCCAAGCACAAGGCAGGCAGTGTTTTCCTGCTGACAAGCATGTAAGAAAACATAGCAGACGTGCACTTTTGAAGCACAGGTGGTCTTCTGTTCCTGTGCAGTACAACGCCAGTGGTAGTTCCAGATGTGGGAGAAACACCACCCTTGCTCCTTGGAAGGAAAAAAAAAAAAGGGGGGGGGGGGGGGGCGGGGGGTGGGCTGCAATGATACAGCACCAGAGGAAGCCTGGAGCAAGCTGGCACCATCAAGAAAGTTGGAAGCAAGCCAGAGACAAATTACGGCCTGGGCTTTTTGGAGCTGTCTGAAATCAAGGCTGCTCTCCCCTCTGGTCTGAATGCCATGGGAAAAGGATGAATGGGAGAGCGTAAATGCTGGGTATAGCCTTCATTACACATGCTAAAGGGTACAAATTACAATCCCTTAAGCACAGAGAGGCAAAGCAAGGTTCACAATACCACATGATATTAAGCCACATTATGAAAATGACTGTTTATGTTGGTTCTTTAATCTTTGTATAAGGCTGGGAACATGCTAAGTGCTAAGTATGAGCACAGGCATGGTCTCTCCACTTTGATATGTTCACAAGCGTTGTAACAAAATAAAATACACTTCAATCATAACAACTATTAATTAATACTGGTATTAATGACGTTGGCACAAAAGCATAAAAGCAAACAAATACATTTCCTGAAGCCTAAATGACTGGAGGCCTTGCCAGTAGGAGGAGGACTGGAAGCTCA
Organism: Nettapus auritus; assembly: GCA_011076525.1. Taxonomy (NCBI): domain Eukaryota; kingdom Metazoa; phylum Chordata; class Aves; order Anseriformes; family Anatidae; genus Nettapus; species Nettapus auritus. Next base: position 35,724,915 of record CM021767.1, on the reverse strand, counting down.
TGCAGCAAGAGCTGGATGATCTGTCTGGAGGGGTAATAGAAATGGGATGAAATTTAATAGCAGTGTACAAGGCCATAAGCTTCAAAACAAGACTTTCTGTTATAAACTACAAAGCTGTCAGCTGGAGAAGCTATGTATGAGACAGTACATTTGTAGAATATGGGCTGTCTGTAAATCTTCAGTGTGATACAGCCATGAAAAGTGTAAACCCATCAGGTGATGTATCCTCAGGAGAGCCAAGGAAGATTAATTTACATGGTAAAGGCCCCTTTGAAAGCTCCTCTTCTGAAATGTTATGCACAGTGCCAGCCACATTCCAGAAAGAGTCCTTCAAATTAGAATGGGGCCAGAAATATACATCAAAAATTATCAAGATAACATTCTAATTAAACCAGACTAAACCTCCTCACTTTTAATGTAGCAAGACCAGTACAGGAAGGATCATACTGCTGTCTGAACATTTAACAGGCAAATTCAACAGTCCAAAGGAGGAGCTTAAGCTAAAAGACATACAAAAACAAATTTAGGAACAAAATACTAAAACAAAAAGTCTCGTAGCAAAATTGTGGAAATGCCTTCCCATAAGATCCTCATTGTCTTAGATTGGGTTTGAAAAGTTCATATAGAAAGATGATTGGTTAGGAGAGTTAACCAGATGAAATAGGACTGCATTTACAGTAGGAAAACCACACTATATATATGCTACTAATTATCACCAGATTATTATCCAGCTTTTTTTCTCTGCAGCAAGCATCCACCAAAACCTTTTAGCATTTCTGAATAGCAGTAGCAAGTTTTGCTCTTTTTTTCCCTCTGTTTCTTGCAAAAAGTGCCAATAGCTTCTTGAGTTACATACTAACACTGTAATGGCACATTGCTCCAACACCTGAAGGTACGGCTGACAGCTCGTCTCCTGCTGTGCCCCACACAAGCCTTCTGCAACACGAAGTGGGATGTGCCTGTTCTGCCTTGCTCCAGCTGCCTCCTCTCAGCTCACTACTATTATTTTTTGTAATTTATAAAACAGTATGGTGTATTCCTTCAAGTCTGTGCTGTCACACTTCTGTAGCCTACAAATAACGCAATGTGCCACCTGGAAGAAATACATCATTTGCACTGCTCCTTCCACCTAGATATCATTGCAGACACAACCCTTTCAATCAAACAAGACCAAAAGTTTTAAAGCAATCTCGACCTTAACCTTGTGCCACAGTAATTGCTGAGGGATTATGCCTCACATTCAGAGAGAACAAATGAATAAAATACACTTCACTTTCATGTGTAAAGTAAAATACACTACCTCACTTTCAGGAAGTCAAAAACAACTTGGAAATTTATTTCATCATTTTTCTTGACAAGACCCATGCACTTCAGAAACAGATGCCTGAAAAGGATAGCCAAATGGCTGGGAGCTCCAGCAGGACCCAGAATGGACAGCTAGTAGAAAGGGCAGAAAACTAGTTAAATTCAAAGGGCAGAAGATCAAGGACTTGCCTGAGAGGAACATGGCTTCAGTCTACAGGCTATCAAATAGTGAAGGAGTTTTGGCAGGCAGCTCTTTGCTACTGAAATTTTTAAATTTAATTAGATTAGATTTGGTAAGCATTTAAACAGAAAAAAACAAATGTTCTTATTTCTTCAGACAATACTAAAGCTAAAATGTTTCTATGTTACTAAACCAGAGTATCTTAGAATACTAATTTTGGCAGACTTTACCTCAAGCTGGAATTGCATAAAATTTTAAAATGTGTGTATTTCCTTGGGGAATGGAAATTCTAGCTTCCATTCTGCTCTCTCAGGCATCACCAACACCTCGGTTTGGTCTCTACTGTCAAAATAGACAGAGTCAGTATTCAGCTACCAAAACTCAAATCACATATGGATGAAAAACAAGAGCATTTTGGATTGTCCTCACACCTAAGTTTTCTTTATTTTCTTTTAGTGGGCTCACAGCTTTTCTGTCTTTCATTGAGAAAATTTAGGCAGCCATTGACCTCTTCTGTTGCATCTTACCAAGACACCTTTCTTTTGCAGCCTAGAAGCAAAAGGTCCCTTCTTAAAATCTAGGTGCCTTGATGCTAAACCTTGGATGTAAATGAACAAAAACACATTTACTGAACCCAAGTGGAATCAATTTCTCCTGACATTGCATCTACTACCTAGACTTCCCTTTACTTTTCTAGCAGCATCAGACTCAAGCCCAGCACTAAAAGTGGCATCTAGTTCATAATTAAAGCAATGAAATCTTTGATTTCTCTTGTTCCCGCCAATAAAGCACCAAAGGTCTGTCTTTTTCACCTGTCGTAGGAGAACCACTTAAATATTCCAAAGCCCTTAAATTCTTCGGTATAAAAGAGCCCACAAAAAAAAAAAAAAAAAAAAAAAAGAGAAACAATTTCCCCAATACTTTAAGGTTTCCACATTAATATGAGTCTTTGACAATGACTCTGCATTAGAAAAATGAAATTGTTGCCAACATGAAAAATACACTTAGATCACAATTAGAATTAATGAGCTTGCTTTTCACCTTCATCTCCCCCTTCCTCAATGCTTTCCTCCCCCTCCCAAATAAATGAGCTGTGTTCCTAATAAAGTGCTTGAAAGGAAGGCTGGGAAATTTAATAATAAAAAGCTCTCTGAAATTAAGTTTCTGGCAGTGCTTTAAAAAAGAAAATGTTATTACTTGGTCCTTTGCTTTTCCCCAAAGCAAATTTCAGTCCTTTGAGGACAGCACAAATATAAAGCAGATAATTTACAAACCTTTTATTCGGCAATTTGCCTGGTCCAAATAAGCAACTATAATAGGAATTGCCAACTGAATGTTTTAAAGATTCTGGCATAGGAAGAGAAACTGCATGTTGCAGAAGAAGAAAGTCTCTGTCTAAACTATCAGATACTAGACTTTCAACAGGGAGCAAATTGTTGAACATGTTAATTTTTTTAGGAAATAAAAGGCAGTGTTAAGAACTGAAAATCCAACCATAATTGTTGGAGTTGTTATCATATAATACGTTCCCTAATCTCAGCTCTTTCACATTTGCTGTATAGAAAATGACAAATTTTTTGATTGAGAAAAATATCGAGTTACACGGGCATAAGAACCAGAAAAGTGGCTCTGACATCCATTTTGCAATATATATGTTGCCTATCTGACAACAACAAAACATTCAGATGAGATCAAAGGTACAAATTCTGACCCATTTTTCACATGCTGAGAAAATTATATTGGAAATTCTGTTTTTAAAGTGGCTGGGATTTTTGAAAGTCTTTGAATTATTGCTAAACATCTTCTTCTGAATTTAGTAGAAGAAGTGATGGATGACTATTTTTTCTTCAAAGACCACTTCACATAAAACACAAGGTTGAGATTATACAAGTGAAACTACAGAATACAGATTTTTAAAAGAAGTTATACGTGACAGAACTTTAGGTTTTAAATTCAGGCATCACTTCAACCTTAACTAACGTATTACTTATTTGATGTAATCATTAATACAAAACAATACTTGTTTTATTCTTTTACTTTAGCTGTAAATCTTCTAATAATATTCTGTACACAAAGCTGAGCAATGAAATATGTATAAGTAGTGTTACTGAAATATTCCATATAATCAATTTCCATCTTGATTTCTCTCTCACATACAGAGTTGTGGGAAACACACATAAAAGATTTTATCTGTGAATCTGTCTCTAATAGTAATGTTAAACGAAGAAATCTGTGAAGGCTTACAGAAACCTCTGTTTCACCCCCTAGGAAATGTCAGAGATCTGCAAGATAACTCCTAAATAGAAGATTTTTGCAGGTAGATGTAGGTGCTCCCTCTGATAAAAGGCAGGGTTCTGCTTTTAAGGGGTTAAAATATTCCACATAATAAAATCAGTTTTTACCCTGGGTAGATGTACCTCAAGCTGTTTTATTCTCATGAATGGGAATTGTATGTTTATACCAGGAGCAAAAAAGAGCTGTATGGAAACTAACAAGTGTGTAATCCTTGGATGAATTAGAAAAGCCAGAATCCATAAGCAAGTCTGTGTAAGAAGGATTCCCAAGTGGAGAATCTCATCTTGAATGATACTACTTTTCAGAGATCAAAGGGGAGTAGAGAGATTATCCCTCAACATCTTATTCCCGCCTCGTGTAAAATGAGGCATACTTTTTAAAAAACAACGCCCAAATATATAGCTTATGGATCCACTACGATTCCGAGCAGATCCATAGGAAGAGAAAATTGTCTTGACATGCAAAACAGCACAATTAGCACTCTGGCCCTGCTGGGAGGAGAGCTGCTCTGCTCCTGAAGAGGAATCATTCACAGCTTTTAGCACTAGGAGGAAATACACACGTTTTCTGCCACCGTCCTGAACAGTAATTAACTAGAAATTTCAGCTTTACTCAGCTGGTTTTTCTCTCCTTAAAACGTCAGCAAATGGTTGCTCTAGCTTCAGAGTGAATCGTGAAGTCAATAACAAAACACAAACTCAGTCATCACACAGTGGGCTCCTTATTCCTGGAGCCTGCTTTAGCCGTGCACCACAGGACTGATGGGGAGGCTTTGGCTGAGGAAGAGGAGCAGGGTCTTTGCTTCGTTAACAGGCTGAATCTCACTCCGACAATACACACTGTTCTACTGTACGTCATCTGCTTTGGCATCAGAGAAGTAGTGTGAGAGAAGTGGTACTTTCTCTTACTGCATTATTTGAAAAGTCATCGACAGGAGGCAAGCACAGCAAGCCAACAATGGCACGGCAACAACAGCCGAGATACAGATTGACACCAACGCCTTCCAGCCTGGAGGCTGGGACACAACCACAAAGCAGACCATGCGTCCAAGTGCTCAGAGGACAGCTGTGTCCAGGGCCTTTTGGTGTAACTGTGTGCTAGTGCCACCACACAGGGCACCTCTGCACCTTTCTAGCACTGCTGTCCTACAGAGTTATGTATAGAATACAATCATACTGTGCTTTAGGTTGGAAGGGACCTCAAAGATCATCTAATTCCAACCCAAGTATAAATTGCAGACCTTGGACTAACCTGAAAAATTAACTCCTCTGGTGAGTGAGTGTGAATGGGATTGCAGGGAACACCCAGTTCTGCCCTCACCGCACCACCACCACTCCTCTGACCACTGCAGAGGGACAGAAATTACATGGGCAGGGCAACAAAGGGCTGGGGAATTGTTTTTTTTTGTTTGTTTGTTTGTTTTCCCCAAGGGGAAGAAGATGACAGAGGCGACGGAAGCTCCTTGTTAATATTTTTTATTATCTGTTCACTTCTATCTCTCTTCTGCCGTTTCATTGCTTATGATGCCTGAGGTCTGCCATGTGTCCCCACAGCGCACACAAGCAGCTCTGGCAGGGACCACCTTCCCCCCATGGACACTCGCACCTTGCAGCTCAGCAGGGCTCTCCTTCCCTGCACCTCATCATCCTTGTTGCCATCGTGAGGTGGGAGCACTCCTGCCTGAGCCCTGTGTCTGCAGTGAAATAAATCCAGCACCGCTCCCGCTGCGTGCCTGGGAGCTGTCATCCCTGGGAGCTTTCCTACCACAACTACCAGAGCTTTCCTTGCCCTTCTGGCTCCTCACATACCAGCACCACAGAGGATTATGCTGCTGCTAGTTCAAAGAATGATCCCGAGTTTCTGGGTAAGCAGGACTGTAACACTTCAGGGTCAAAGGGAATTTTAAGCAGTTAGGCAATCCATGTCACTCCTTGGAGACACGGAGGTGACATTTCATGTTGTAAATTCTGGTACTGATGACTGCTTTTAAACACAGTTTGGTGATAGAGAAACTTGTTTTTCAGTTTTTAAAACAATCTACTTAACTTTTAAATGCAAATGAATTCCCCATCCATTCCAGTGCTCAGAAAACATTTCTGTGTCTTAATAGACACAATTGCACAGTGCTAAGTGCAGTTTCTCATTTATTATTGTTTATTTATATTTAATGCATATTTAATACATGCTGATCTTAACTTCTCCCTCCCTTCCAATGACTAAGTTTTCTTTATAGTTACATGAATATCATATCTATTATGGAGCCGCTGGACGTAAATTATTTTGTTCCCAATAGATGGATTGCATAAATAACAACTTTCGTTTTGCAAAGATCACTACAAAGATTTTAAATCTGTTTGTTAAAGAGTGAAGCAAGAGCCCTAGCATGTATCCCTCTTAAATCCTACATGAGCTGTCAAAACTCTGATTTTTTAGGTCAATCAGCTTAAAAAAAAATACACATTTTTCTATTCATTCTTTTCCTTACGTGTAACCCAAGATGGCACTCTGTCAGACAGAGACAGCTGGCAGCAAGGTTGCCTGTCTCAGCTTTGCAGATATTTGTAGCTGCCAGCTATCTGGAACAGCCCCCAGCCTTGTCTCACAGCAAGTCAGGTTGTGCACCCGGCTGGCAGCAAGCCACAGTCATCATGGCAAACCATAAAATGCTCTGAAGAAGCAACAGATTTTCACAGAAATAAATAAAGATACCCTGGACTGTGAAGATTAAAAAAAAAAAAAAAAATGTACAGGGTACTCAGAATAAAAACCTCTTCAAGAAGTTCTCTCTCTTGCCATGGATTTCAGAATATCATCTGGTTATCTGGTATGGGTTCAGCTCTCCTCTCAGTGCAAATGTTACCAACCTGCGGCTGGGATGGCTGGCTAATCCCATCCTCCTCATTAAATTAAGAGCATTTATACGGGGTCTTTGAACTATTACCTGATGCAAGACAGATGACTTTTAAAAAACAACTTCTTTAGGACACTCAGAACCATACAGGACTCTGACTGAGTGAAAAAAAAAAAAAAAAAAAAAATCAAAGTAATGTATTTTGGAGGGAAGAGTTACAACTAATATGATAGTTTGCTGAGGTCCTAATTAGCTTTTAGTGTGTTAACACACAATAAGGAGATCCAGAAATTACTATTGGCATAATGATTAATCAGCCTACTTGGCAACAGTTGGGGTGAAGAAAATACAAGCTGATGAAAACACCCAAGACATGCCTAGCAGTGAGCGCCAGGGGAACCCATAGCAGGGACTTGGTAGCAGCAGGCAGCGCCTTGCCTTACCATGACCAAGCTAAGTCACAAAGACTTCCCGGGGTCTGCAGAGAAATTCATAGTGGCCAGGAGGACTTGATGCACCACCATGTGGGCACAGGAACAGGGCAAGAAATTCTGTACTATAGTCAGCATTGAGCATCATGGTTTTAACAAGCACTCTATGCATTACTGGCAAAGCCACAAGCAATTTGAGCAGGCCTTCACCAAAATGATATTATCAAAACAGAGGCAGGAATTACATAGCCATCAAAGAGCATGGAGATGTTGAGAAAACAAAGGAAACTCACGGCAGAGACTCACAGGAACTGCAGGGTTGATGGATAAGAAAGAGAGAACTCTGTGTGAAAGCAAAATTCAAATTATTTTCCTCAGATTTGGCCAAATTTGGAGAAGCAGCTGCTGACAGTTGCAACACAGGGGAACATTATTTTTACAAAGGAAACTTCCCAAAGTATGCAACTGTTCCTAAGAATTTCCACTGTTTTGCAATGTATAAGTCAGAATTACAAATCAGATTTGCTGTTAGTACCAAGGATAGTTGTTCTCATGGGCTGTCAAACTCTGCATCTCTATACTTACTGTTTTTATACACATCACCTGTCTCAAAAGAAACCAGCTTGAAAACCTCAGAGAGTAGAACGAAACATAAAACAGCACGTTATGAAAATGCCTAACAAAATGTTGGATATAAACTCCTTTTGCTTATTGCTTAAGAGATGGAAGCAGCTGTCACATGGTCTGAACCTGGTAAAGAATCACTTCTTTGTTACAAAGCTCATCAGCAATGTCATTCTTTGAACATCAGCACTGTTCGGTACTTACTTAGTCTAAAATCCCCAAATTCTGACTTAGCCTAGCAATAAGAGTAAGCAAGAAAAATATACAACAAAGACATTATCACTCATCTGGAAAAAAAAAAATACTTTGAACTGGAGGCAGAATCTCAAAGTTGTATCATGATTTTGGTACCTAATAAATGCTCTAATGTTAGAATGCTAGCTAACATGGGCTGTTTGCTTGGAAACCTCCCTACATGTCAATTTTTGGAGACTGAGGTAAGAAGAATTTCCTCAGACCAAGGAAACACAAATCTCCCTTGGCCCTCCAGTCTCAAACAGTATTGCACAGTGACCTGGTCTTTCCCTCCTTTCACTCAAGAAAAACTCCAGACTTCACTAGGACATCTAATGCTGCTAACTGAACTTTTAAGCCATTTGTAAGCACTAAAGCCAGACTATTCAACATGCCCCACAAAACTTTTCTTAAATAATTTCTTCTGCTCCCTCAACTGAGCAATAGACAGGAGTGCAAGATGGGTTGAAGATTTATTTTTTTCCAGGAACTACAACCAATGTTTAAATTGCACGTAATGTTCTCTCTACTGCATGCAATGTTTTAGCTGCTGTAATTTTTTCCTGATCATACTTTTTTTTACAACATACTGCCATGGTGGTACTTCACAAGAGGCTCTGCAGTTGCAGCTCCAGTTTGCACATGCATCACATGCCAGCAATCATGGGCAGTGCATACAGGACTAGCTGAACAGATCCATGCCTTTACGCTCACCTGCTATGCAGATTTCTTTCCCTGCAGGGTGAATTTTATGAAGTAACACTGAGACCAGGCCAAAACAAAACTGCATTGCAACACTCCTGCACAGCAGATGAAAAAGGCTAAATGTATCCTTAACTTCCAAGATGCAAATGAAGCATTGTGTTTAGTTTGGAGCTTTCACATTATTTTCACTACATTATGTGTATTTCACAGAATCACAGAATCCGTAAACCTTAAAGGATCCTTAAACCACTCTGACTCCAAAAATCTTAAAGGATTAGTAAACGTCGCAGCAGTCATAACCTTGCCTAAACTGAAATGAGCATTGTTTTTCAAGTTTTCTAACTGATCTCTGTTGAGAAAGATATGGTCTTAGTTACCAAAAGATATAAAATGGCATAAAATGAGGGATTCCTTAGTCCCACACTGTTTGACATTTACAAAGTTAGCCAGATGTAAAAGAAAAAAAAAAAATAGTGACCTTGGTAATTAAGCTCAAGTAGTTGTTAAACTGGGGCTCAGTGAAGAATGGTAATACCCTCATTACTTCCTAACACCACAAAATAGTCAAGGTTCAGAACGCAGTCCCCAAATCCTCTGCAGCCTGTTTCTATTTAAACTGCTCAATGTTTATGAGCTGCCTAACTGCCCAACCTTCAACACACTGCTTGCTTCGAAACTCAACAGGGGACTGGGGCATGAGGCAGCTTAACCTCAACCTGGCCTGGATGGAAACTGTACCAGAAGCAATCTTGCCACTGGATTTTATTATTATTTTTTTTTTTAAAACAAAGTCCCAGAAGGGCATCAGGAAACATCCTCGTTTCATTACAAAGAGCAGAGAACATACAGCATAGCTGCCCTCAGTGCAGTAGTTCTCAGCTGTTGTATGTCTGTGTCTGCATTTTTGAGGCCAGACCAGGATCTAATCTGCCCACTTCCCAAAAGGTCAAAAAGAAACAGCAGCTGCAGTATAACCCCACTTAGGCCATCAAAAATTTCAGATTTTTTCCATTTTACTTGAAAAAGAAACAAGTAAAGAAACCCATCAAAAATCACAAGGATTTTTCTGTGATTAATAAAGCCGAGATTCCTGTTATTTCGATATTGATTTATAATGGTGCACTCGGACAACATTTTCAAGCTTTCTTCTGAATCATAAAGGCCAAATATTTACACAAATCAAGAGGAAAATAAAATCAGTTGAACTTGCCTGTCACTGATGGGAGACAATCCTTGGCTCTGTATTTTATTACCACCATGCAGGGATGAGCCACGCACATTTCTTGCTCAGAAATGTCCCCCATGGCTTGCACAAGATAGGGGTCCAAGAAACTGGACACTAAATATCTAAGAACTCTCAATAAACTGAGAATTGGCAGCAATGACACTTTATTGCAGCTGACAGCATAACCCTAGAGACACAGCAAATTGCTGAAAACACCAGAGTGGTAAGCAGGGCACACTGAAGGTATTTTATATGGTCACACTATGTGGAAGGGCAAAAATAAATCAATAAGTAGAAAAATCTCCCCTGGATGAGAACTTATCTCCTGGCCCTGAACCAGCCCACATGCTAGTCTAGTTTTTACTGCATTACTACAAAATACACATACCAAATGGGTTGACAAAAAGTTGCTTCTCATTTTGGTAGGAAGCTCAAAATAATATCAGATCATGTTTTCTTCTGAATGTTCATTAATGTTCAGCCTATCTTAAAAACAGAATATGCAAACATAGTAATGATCCAGTGTAAAGTTTCTGTGGCAAGGGTTTTGTAGCAGGGGGATGACCTTTGTGAGCAGAGCCCAGCAGCTACGCCATGTGAGGTAAGAGACATCTACCAGCTCCAGAAGGGACCTTCTGCTGGCTAGAGACAAGCCAGGGAGCAATGTTGTTTGCACCTCTGGGAGAGAAGGTTCAAGAAAGGGAAAAACCTGCTGTGCAACAACAGCTGGGACAGTGAGGAGTGAGAACCAGCAGACCCCAAGGTCAGTGCAGCAGGAGGTGCCCCAGACATGCAGCAGCAGCAGCAGCTCCCCTGCGGCCCGTAGAGAGGCCTCTGGTGGAGCAGGCTGTCCCCTTGCAGCCCATGGGTCCCACATGGAGCAGATCTCCACGCTGCAGCCCATGGAGGAGCCCACATGGAGCAGGTGGATGTGGCCTGGAAGAGGCTGTGGCCCATGGAGAGCCCCCACAGGAGCAGGCCCCGGGCCGTAGCTGCAGTCTGTGGAGAGGAGCCCACGCAGGAGCAGGGGGTCTGGGGGGAGCTGCCACCCGTGGGGGACACATGCTGGAGCAGTTTGCTCCTGTGGGACAGACCCCGTGGTACAGGCCTGTATTGGAGCAGTTTTTGAAGAGCTGCTGCCTGTGGGCAGCACCCGTAGGCTCAGTTTGGAAGGACGGCAGCCCATGGGAGGGACCCCACAGGGAGCAGGGGCAGAGAGTGACTGTGGAGTGGTGGAGATGAAGCATTAGGGACTGACTGCAGCCCCTGTTCCCCTGTGCCATTCAGGGGAGAGGAGGTAGGAGAGGGTAGGGGGTGGGGCCAAGGTGTTTTTAGTTTCTCACAGATCTAGTCTGCTAGTGATAGGTAATAAACTTGATTAATTTGCCTATGCTGAGTCTGTTTTGCCCATGATGATGATTGAGTAATGTCCCTGTCCTTATCCGAACCCTTGAGCCCCTTCCATCACATTTTCTCCCCTTTTCCTCTGAGGAGGGGGAGTGAGAGAGCAGTTGTGGTTCAGCTGCCCAGCTGGGTAAAACCACCACAGATCCCCAGAAAGATCTCACTGAACTGAAAAGTGGTGGTTCCCTCTGCCTCATCAAAATACAAGATTTCTGCTACTGCAACAACACCATCAAATGTTGTTCACCATGACAGGAGGATGTTTCCCAGGGGGCAAAGATAACTTTTTCACTGGGTTATGTTCACTCTGTGTGAGCTAAACAGTACCCTAACCCCCATTTAAATATAGTGCCAGGGTATTAAAAAAAAAAAAAAAAAAAAAAAGTGGAAAATTTTAAAATAAAATTTAATGATGCAGGAAATCATCTCCTTGCACATACACAGTCAGATCTGCTGACTGAGAGCAAACTAAAAGTTTTTACTTCCATCAGCAAAACCGAACCAGCTCCCTTAACGCATGGCTGCAGGTTTTCTGCCAGTTTTCATGACAATGACTTAAGGAGGTGCTGGATGAGGCCACTTTCTGCAGTCATGCCAGAACCCATTCTGCTTGCTGTGCCCTGGTTGTGTAGAAGGGACACAGCACAGGAATGTGGGATGTCAGCACTTGGTAGCCACCACGTTCCCTCTTCTGTCAGACACACCTGGAGGAGCAACACATGCATGGTGCCGGAGTGATGGTCTTTACGCTGGGCAGGTCTTCACCAGCAGTGAGCAACCCCTTGTACACACACAGTTTTGTTCTAGATCAGTCACATACCAACTCTTTGGGAAACAAAAAGATATCAAGACTTCATATTAAAATTTTGGCTGGTTCTCAAAGCAGCAAACACTTCAGAATAGAATTTCTATTTGTGACTCGTTATACAATGTAAAGCACTTCTACATTTCAAAAATGTGTTACAGAAACCTTTTGCTTTGAGGCTTTTCAAGTTGTACCTTAATAGAGAATATAAAAAGAAGCAGAAGGCTGGCTGTTGGTTTAAATAATTACTTAAAATTACAAGGCTGTTTCAGGTATGTCTGCTGCAAAATTAATGATTCCTTAGTAGTACATATACTCTAAATTAAAAAAAAAAAAAAATCATTAATCCTGTATAGATTTGCAGTATGTTCCTTGGTATGTGTTAAAAAAAATAAAATTCCTATTAAAGCCTTGGTTTAAAAAAGAAAAAATATGTAGCAAAGAGAACGATAATGAAACATAATATACTGCAATTGTTCATCTTCTGATCACATACTGACTGTTAGGAATATACTAATTTAAGAGGAGGGCACTTTTTCAGCTGCCAAGCATACACTTGCACAAAAGGGAGAGCTGAACGCTCCCACAAATTTAATGATTCATCTTTACTGATAGCGACAATCTCACCTCAATCATTTCCATGCTGCACAGTAATTACAGAGGAGTCCAAATCTGAACCCTAAAACCACACTTTCTTAGTTTAGATGTTGGAACAAATTCCCATTTAAAGCTTGGCTCATTTTCATGAGAATTACAATTACAGCCACCATTTCCTGAATACAGGACTGGAAAGCTGTTTCCATCTGACCCAGGTGCTTTGCCAGACACCCGTATCTGTCTGCCATTGAAAGCTTCTACACAAGTCCACTGAAACCCCGGGATGAGTTTGGCCCAACCTGCAACATTCAGAGCTGGGAGAAACAACATTGCTAAGCAGCTCCTGCTGTGTGTTGGTTTTGGTTTCTTCCCAAAATGACAGATACATCCACTATCTAAATACAGAACGATGGTGTAGTGAGAAGTCATACCTTCCCCTGGTGCTTCTTAACTAGGAAGAACAAGAACTGAACAATACAAACTAACTGAAAAAACATATGACAAACCAAGAAGCAATATGGGGCCGTTTGTTGCCATTAGTTTGTGTGTGGTTCTGCACCCCAAACAAATTACATTTATTTGATTTTAAAATGAGAAAAACAATTTCTCAGTACTCCACAAATGATGCAAGAGCTAAAAGAAATTTAGAGAGTTAGTATGTTTGCTGTATCACAGCCGGACCTAACTGTTCAAATGCAGATTTCCTTAAAAAAAAAAAAAAAAAAAAAATTTCCATTCTGTCTTTAAATAAAATAGAGAAGAATTTGGGGTTCATCATATTTATTTATTTATTTTACAAATTGACTGAAGAGAATTAAGGAGATGTCTGACAAAGCTGTTACAAATAGAAGCAATTTCAACTGATTTTACATTGTTTTATTTGCAAGAATAAAGCACATTTTCATCTAGTGTTTTTCCTCTCTGGCTGTTTGTTGTTGTTGTTACTTTGTTTTTAAATGTACATCTTAGTTTGAAGATCAACAAAACAAACATGAAGCTAACACACTTGCATACAATTGCTTATACTTTAAGCCTGCAGTAAATACTGTATCTGTACTTGTAATAAGTGCAAATATGTGCTGGATATCATCACAGACAAGTAAAAACATTGTTTTGCAGTGGCTGAAATCCACCCTCATGCAGAAAAATTATCTTGCATTTTGTGCAAATTATGTCTTGTGGGAATTTTTTCCAAGGATCTCTCAAGAAGGCAAATTTCTCTTACCTTGATTTTGAACACAGCCTGTCAAAGTGTTTGGACAGATTAAAGGGGTGCATAAAAAGTCCTTTCCAACTAGGTCAAAATTTGAAGACAAGCTGTACTAGAGCTGGGTGTCAGGGTTATTATGCAAGGAACACTTTTTTAGCACAACAGCCCATAAGGATGCATACAGAGGATCTACGTAATGCAGGTTCTCAGAGATGTGAGACATGGCCACCATCCTTCAACTTCCACTGAAACACCAAATCAGAATGAGAATGATGGATAATGCCCGCATGCCCGCTGGGCGGGTCCTCTGAAGACGAGGACTTTATCCCCCCCCAGAGTAGATGATCTCATTTCAGGAGTCCTGTGCCTATGAGATTTTCTAAATGGATTAGCACTGATTAGAGTATGATTTAGCATGCAAATTTCCAGAGGTGTCTGAAAAGCCCTGTTGTCACACGATGCATAATTTGTCAATATCCAAAACAAAATTAAGTTCAGCAAAGATTCTTTCTTCAGATGCAGAAATATTTTATTATACCTTTTCTTTCTATTGTGTTGCTGCTTCTTAGAGTAGTTCATAACTTGTTTCTCACAAAGCTGTAAATTGATAGCCTGAGTATATCCAGAGGTTCCCCTCCCCCTCCTCCTCCCCCTTTCATTTTCCTGCCCTTGTATTTCCTGAGCATTCATTCATCTTTCAAACGGAGGCTATCACAGCAACTTGCCCTTAATCTCTTTTGGGCTAAAAATCACCAAGTGTTTGATGATTTCTCCAGAATCAGTCCCACTGCTCTGCCTCACATTCCTGACCTGTCTGCGGTGCACACACAGCCCAAAACCACATGCCGCAGAGGCCGTGCGGCTGCAAAGCTGTGTTGTGAGCCTGCGTGGAGCAAGGGGAGCAGGTAGGGTAGTTCTTCGCCTTTTCCAGGTACTTCAAAGATGAATGACAATATTTTCAAAGCTGATGGGAGAATGTGAGCAAAAAAGTCATACATAGCTAGCTTACAGAAATGATACCTCATCTTTTACTGACCACTTGAACCATTCTCTGGTGGTAGCAGAAGAGAAGACTTCTCATCTTCCAGGAAGAAAACAACGTACCTGTCTTCCACAAATACATGTTACATATTCCTAGTTAACTATATAGGGTAAGATAGGACAGTCCAGATTAGTCCATAGAACATATTACAGTGCCATGCAAGCAACGTCTCCTGACATGCATTAGTGTGGGGATGCTTGTGCAATGGCTACAAAACCAGGGCTGCTGGCAGTACAGAAGGAAAGCCAAGGGCAAGATTTCATCTGGAGGGACCATGCTTCTTTGTCACACAAGCTGGGGCTAACATGGCATTCAAAAGCAAATGTTCTGTTTCTGTATTATAAAAATAAATTTTAAAAATGTTAATTGGGATTACAGTACATATTGTACATATAAGGATAAAATATAAAAAGCAGCTCAGCAAACAATTTGTCAAATTAGGTTGCAGAGATGTTTTTCTATAGATTACCCTCATCAAGACATATGACAGCTTTAAGATCTTTTTGTAGCACAAGTTTAAGTTAATTAGTCCTCCTAAAAAGCTTGTTGCTGCTTTCTGTTTATCATTGGGTTAGCTTTTGGCTGTGACAGAACTGAAACACAAACTGCTTTCCTTTCTAAAAATCACATTGTTACAGTAACCACTTCTCAAGTGTATAGGGTAATACACACAAATTCTCATGTTCCTTAAAATCATTGGTAGGCAAAATATTAGGCCCTACACCAAACAATTTGAGAAATTTCCCCTACTTGCAGTTAAAACATCAGCTCAGAAGAGCTGCTGTAGTAGGAGGAACACATACAGCTCCTGTCAACCACTATCAGATTGCTAAAAGTGATCCTGTAATTTTATGTCAGTGATATTGTATACGTTCACAGACAGCCACAGACAGACACTATGGCATAGATACTCGAAGCATGAGAACCGAAGTAGAATTGTAGAAACCTGCGAGTTCATTATCTAAGTAATTATTTCTTTAAAACTTAACTTGGGTCCTTGCAGCAGATGCTCAATCAAATGATAGGTACAGGCTATGAAACAGAGTTCCAAACTGACCATGGCAAAAACTGAAAGCATTTACAGATATTATATGTTTTCCCAAGAATTACTATCTCTGCTTTCTTAATGAAGGAAAATTGAAGCTGCTTCCAAACATTTTCAATATTGAAATTTCAAGCCAGTATTTCTGGCAACCATAAATAATTTTCAGTGTATTTAAAACTTTGCATTGACATCTCTATCCCTCTTTGTTACAAGAAACAGGGTATAAAACATGCCAGGATCCAATAGGTACTTCAACAATTAAAGAACTGTGCTCTCTGATCAGTCATATGCATTTTGCTTGGGCTTTTTATTAACATAGCTTTTTTTCATAGTATGAATCACATTAACACAAAGCATTTGGTCTGATCTAATGAGATTAACAAACAGCAAATACCAATCTTCAGTAAGAATTACTAAAGAAAAACCCTTTGTTGAATCAGACGTCTCCTTCAGCGCTAGGAATTCAGTCTTTCCTGCTTATGCAGATGTTCTTGGTCTGCATTCCCACGTGAGGATGGCATCCACAGCAGCAGCCAGCAGCTGCTTGCTTTTCTGGAGCACATTGCTTTGAATGTGGCTACTAGTGAATTACACACTCTAAATCTGACATAAATAGAGTCTCGAGATATGAGGAGTCATAAATGAGATTTGATGGGCTTTAACTGCAGTGGAATACTACAGGAAGAACGAACCCAACAATAGCATGTACATTGTATGGATGCTATTTGCTTCCTTGTGATAAAGTGGCAACTTAAGCTGTGGAAATTACTGTCATCCATCTCACCACATGCATTTGCACGCTTGGGAAGTGTAAGCGAATATGCAGCTACGTGTTTCGCAACCAAAACATTTCTCCTAAGTTAAAAAATAAAAAGAAGAGACTTTGATGCGTTTCACTAGAAATTACGAGGCAGCACGTGGAGGCCTGTGTGTTTCCAGCCCAAAGTGGGGGGATTTCAACCTGCCCTACACCATCTCAGCTCCTCTGCCTCACAGACCAGAAGCAGATCCCCTGCACAATGGTCCAACATCTCCAGTCAGAAGGACAGGATTTACCTTCGTTTAGTAGAGATTAAGAGATTTTCAGCTATGTGCTATTAGAGTACCTCATCATTGCTTATTGTTTACAGGCACTGACAGCATTTCTTCTCAGTCGTCCCACCTGATCTCTCTAATCTTGTAATGTCTTTGTATGAAGCTAGATGTGTGAGGAGCACATGGACATATGTTCAATTAGACAGATTCCTAAATATATATATTTAGTTTATTTAACCTTAAGTCAATTCCACTTGTCTGGAAGTAGTGAAAACCATGAGAAAATGTGTTGTGATAAACTGCACTTATAAATTTTAAAGAATATTTTGTTTAAATTGTCTTTTGGTTTTCAATAATATTTCTGCCTTTGCATCATGTCCGCCTCATTCCTTTATTCTGTATTACAAATTTTAGTACATTTCTATAATTTTTCTATTTAGATGATAACTGCAAATATAATGGTTCCTTCACTTGCTTTTGTTGCATTCTTAATGTTATCACCAAATTTTCATTTTCTACATCTGGATCCTTTCCTTTTCTGTTTTGTTACACAGAGATCATAATCCCACATTCATTATCTCATAGTGAGACTGAAGAATTTATTGCTGTTGATGTAATACAGAAAAACAAATTGATACTAATAAAGTTATGGTAGAATCCATCAACTGAAAATTTGGTCTGATTTTTGTATAGGACATTACCCCAGCAAAACTTATGATCCTCGTGTCTGTGCATGATTCTAAAACAGAAGTGCAACCCACTCAAGTAAATTTACAAGCAGGAACCGATTCCAAATTTTATGCTAACAGCTAAATACAACACTCTGCATATATTTCTTTGTATAATGGAATTGGGTTACTGAAACACACATGACTTCAGAGTTCAGGGGACTGGCGGCAATGTTTGTATTCATCGCCTGGGATAGTAATGTAAAAATGGTTTTGTCTAGAGCAAATGACATAACATTTATAAAATTAAATAAATAAAAAAAAGTCTCGAAGCAAAATGCAATTTTTCATTCTAATGGCTAGTCTATGACAGAAGGAAAAAGTAGAAAATTGGAACCCAAAGCTGGGGTACAAATAATACCTGAAGCAGGGCACATAAGTTTTAAAAGGTTCAGGGCCTGGGCACAGCACCACAAATTAGAAAATCAAATAAAAGCAGCAAAGCATAATTTATTTACTGCTTGTCTTCCCTTTGTGGATGCAGAGACACACAAAGCAAAGAAACCTACACTAAAAATAAGACTGAGTGATCTGTGATAGGAAATAGAAGAATCAGTCTTCAGCACCCTGCTAGCCTATACGTTGATACACACAGCAAAAACTTGGCAGACAGAGCAACCACAGTTTCTCAGAGCTGCTGAGGGACCAGCAAGCCAGCAGGAGGTTGCCAGAGCAGGCTGTCCCTGCCAGCAGGTGCCCGATTAAAATCTTCATATCACATCTACCAACATCGTACCAGCAGGCCAGAACTGATCTCCACCAATTAAGAGAAAAATACATTTATGTTCTAAATGAACTGAGAGATTCTGTTTATCAAAAGATATATTAAAAGTTTTTAAACAGAAAGCTGAGATAAGAAGGGAGGAAAAACATTCAACTCTCATGCACCCACTGTCTTTGTTTATGAAATATATATCATATAGTAAACCTATTGGAACATATTCCAGTGCGCTGCTCTTCTAAGCGGATACTACATTTAACACATTTAGGGAACTATTTAGGGAAATAACTACCAGCTGTATTTTTCTTCAAGGACACCAGAGGTATCTCCAGACACTGGAGGGGAGGACAAACTTGGACCTCCATATCCACCACCACCCTAGACCTCAAGACCCAGCTCCCTGAGGCCTGCAGCCTGGAAAGGCCTGACACTCCAGTATTTGTTCGTGCTGAAAGCAGAAAAACAGCACATAAAATAATAAATAGCAGAAAATAGGGTATTTAAATAGGCATGCAAAATATGCTATACATGTTAACAAACATGAGAAATATTATACCATTTAAGCAGAACCTAGAAGACAGTAAGACTATACTGTGTGGTCTGCTCAGAGACCTAGAATCATACATTTACCAAACAAACTAAAATAATAAGTTTTTGGCAAAATAATACATGCTCAGCAATACATTAAAACAAAGATATGGCAATCAATATCAGAAACTATGTCTCAACAGCTGTTCTTCAAAGAAGAAAGGGAAGATGATTAATTTAAAGCCTAAACTCCAAGCTATGACCGTGACATCCTTCATTAGGTTGGCATCATTTCAGATTAACTCTACTGACCACAGTACATTACTCAATAGGGATATTCCAGTTTTAGCACATAAATGATTTCTGAATTAGCTTTATTATTATAAATTAGCTGATTTTAACTACGTAACTTACCACTGGCCTGTGCAAATCAATGGGAAAAGGAGACTCGCATAATGAGCAAGCAATATTTTCTTCTTTGATCCACAAACTGCTACTAAATACTTTTTGGCTGCGCCTCCGCCCCCCCCCCCCCCCCCCCAGTGATGGGGAAATAAGAAGAGCAGAACTGATTTCAGTGCTGTGGGCTTAGAAAGACTTCCTTCTGCAAACTGAGGAACAAGCTCAGGGCTTGTTGTGTTCAACCTGAACCTCCCTCAGAGTAGCCCTGGTATAACCAATGTGTCCTAAGCAGGACTTTTCCACATCCATGTGCATGAGTCAAAAGGGGGCTCTTGTGGCCAGACCATGGCAGCAAAGCAGGCTGGGGCACAGGGTTACTGCAGTTAGCAGACTCGATGCTCCACCTGGCAGCCCCTGCAGAAAAGCACCCCCACAGCACTGCGTGGGCTTGGTACCACACAAACACTTTCCAGGATATCTTTGTTCCATCGTGTCTGGCCAGCAATTGCTCTGGCATCATTTTACCAGTGCTGCCCTTATATATCAACCCTTCTTTCACTGTTTTTAACTAGGATTTCCTGGAAATAATTTTCTTTTTCTACCTATACTGTTTCTCTACTGTTATTAATATTAGGAAGCAAGCACAGAATAGCATTTGACAGACAGTCTGTCAGGCAGATCTACAAACCTTTCAATAACACATAGAAACCCAGGTTTATAATGGGCGTGCTCAGACAATTATAACTACAGCAGCTCAGACTGATGTTGCAATGTAAAGGTAACTGTGCCATTATGGTAATTTAAAAGATACCAAGAGAGGAAAGAAGGGGGGGGAGCAGGAGGAAGAGCTTTTAAGATTGATTAGATGTTGGCACTGTAATGCCCTTTCTTTAAAAAAATAAAAAATAAAAAATATAGCATGCAATACTGTTCCCTGCTGACTCCAAAGCACAGCGACTGAGAGCACAGCTCACAATTACGGCAGACTCTGAAACCTGTCAGTCAAGCAGCTGAGCTGGTAATATCAAACAAAACAGCAGATTTACACCTGGGAAAAGAAGCTATAATGTAAGAAATACATTTTCTTTGCTCTCATTTATAATGGTAGTGGGAGAACTAACTACAGGGGGTGCTTAGCATATTTACAAGACACTACAGGAGGCATTTAGCATATTTACAAGCAACAATGGCATAGTTTTGCATGTAGAAGTTTAAATATTGTAAAATCTACTGTCTTTAGCTTCTGTGACTTAAGGTATCTGTATCTAAACCTCAGGAAACTTTTAAATCAAATAATTTCTGTAATGAAAACTCCATGCTCGACTAGCTCGTCACACTCACAGAGCTTTTGCTATGAATACTGTAATAGTAATAGGGCATTTTGGTTTGGTTTGTGTTTTTTACTATTATTTTATTTTACACTTTATTTTAAAAAGCGAAAGTTTAAAAGGGCTGTTAATGTTTCAGAATAAAGTGGAGATTTTAGAGGATATTTGTAATAGTAAAATGTGCTGAAATAAACATGCTTGCATTATCTTCACACAGTTGCGTCCAATCGAGCACTCCTATACACTGGTGTACTGGTTTTCTCTCTTTTACAGGCTATGAGCAACAGATCAGTAGAGCTTCCATTCTGCTCTTTGGTCTTTGGAAGAGATTCCTGGAGGTAGATAGAAGGAACAGGATATGCACCAAGAATGGTCTGGTGCAATCCAGCTGGGTACAATGAACAGACTGGGTCTGGCCCCATTGGAAACCTGACAGATTCATATCCTTTCTCCAGAAGTAGGGGGGCCCAGAAGAGGAGAGGGCATGCAGCACGGGGCCAGTGGAAATGACAGCACTGCAATGACATTTGCTGAGCAGTGCCATTCACTGGCAAGACCAGCCAAAGCTGCCTCATTAGACAGGTTCATTTTTTATTTCACTGCAAAACCTGGATTAAGCAAATACAGAGCACATCAGCACTGATCTTGTATCAAAAAAAATAAATAAATAAATAAAAATCTGACGATCTAAGGATCACATGCTTGAGCTAACAAAGAGGCAATTTGTATAATGCATGAGTCCACTGATACAGGGAAGACATCTTTTAGATAAGCTAAAGACCAAGTCTGATGGTTTCTCTCATAGGAACAGCACCTACAACAGCCACAGCAACTTTAATGCTTTATAGCCTTTTTAACCTTGATCTATGATGTGTGACTACAGCCTGTGGATAAATAACTCATTTCTTCTGACTGCACCTTAATACACTTAGTTCCAGTGAGAACACTTGCACAAGCATAAAAGAGAAGATGAGAAGACAGACACATCTCAACCTGGATCTAGAAATACAGCTGAGGCCCTATAATGCAGAAACGTCACCCCAAGTGTTCCCTTGACAGGTACACACATTCCGAGAGTATTTCAGCCCCCAACACCCTCAACAGCTAAGTGGACAGTGATTCAGTAGGAAAGACTGAATTACCAACTGCTTAAATTTGACACTAATTAATGCCAACTAAAACTTAATATTGTAACAGCTTTTTGTAGATATTACTGGCTTTCACTATTTTTTAATGCATTTTCATTTTTAAATAAAATTCTGATTCCTGACCTATACGTAAAGTTTCCCTCTATTTTTCAACTGTCTAATAAGAATCATTTAAATTTTCATGCAACTCTTGGAAATTTCCCAATTACATATGACTGGAGACAGACTGAAATTTACAATACTCATGAAATGTTTATTCATGAACTTAGGTAAATATAACGGGGAAAGAATACACAATTTTTCTACCTTTGGGCTTCTTCCATAAAGGTAAATGTTTAACATCTTAGATGCTGTAAGGCACCACAGAAAATAAAACCTGAAGAAGCTTTGTTATTTTTAACTTAATTATTGCTCACCTCTGTAAGAATGGTTAATTAGGATCATGACCCAATATAGCAATTCTCAGAGGAAGCTGATGAAAAAGAAAGGAGCATTTAAGGAGCATTTTAGAGGTTGAAAACACTGGAGCTAAATACAGCCTCATTTTTTTTTAAAAAAATTTTTTTTTTTTCCCCTCCCTCCCCAAAGTGTGTTTGAACAAGACAAAGTTTGCAACAAAACTGTGGGGCAGTGTGCTCTGGCTAACCTACCATGTGAGCTGCAAAGAGGCGACGTATATACCACCAGAACTCACAGAATCACAGAATCACAGAATTTCTAGGTTGGAAGAGACCTCAAGATCATCGAGTCCAACCTCTGACCTAACACTAACAGTCCCCACTAAACCATATCCCTAAGCTCTACATCTAAACGTCTTTTAAAGACCTCCAGGGATGGTGACTCCACCACTTCCCTGGGCAGCCCGTTCCAATGTCTAACAACCCTTTCGGTAAAGAAGTTCTTCCTAAGATCCAACCTAAAATTCCCCTGGCACAACTTAAGCCCATTCCCCCTCGTCCTGTCACCAGGCACGTGGGAGAACAGACCAACCCCCACCTCGTTACAGCCTCCTTTGAGGTACCTGTAGAGAGCGATAAGGTCACCCCTGAGCCTCCTCTTCTCCAGGCTGAACAATCCCAGCTCCCTCAGCCACTCCTCGTAGGGCTTGTTCTCCAGGCCCCTCACCAGCTTCGTCGCCCTTCTCTGGACTCGCTCAAGCACCTCAATGTCCTTCTTGTAGCGAGGGGCCCAAAACTGAACACAGTATTCGAGGTGCGGCCTCACCAGAGCCGAGTACAGGGGGACGATCACCTCCCTAGCCCTGCTGGTCACACTGTTTCTTATACAGGCCAGGATGCTGTTGGCCTTCATGGCCACCTGAGCACACTGCTGGCTCATATTCAGCCGACTATCAACCATCACTCCCAGGTCCTTCTCTGACAGGCAGCTCTCCAACCACTCATCTCCCAGCCTGTAGCTCTGCTTGGGGTTATTGCGGCCCAGGTGGAGGACCCGGCACTTGGCCTTGTTGAACTTCATGCAGTTGACCTCAGCCCATCGGTGCAGCCTATCCAGATCCTCCTGCAGAGTCTTCCTACCCTCGAGCAGATCGACACACGCACCTAACTTGGTGTCATCTGCAAACTTACTGAGGGTGCACTCGATCCCCTCATCCAGATCATCAATGAAGATATTAAAGAGGACCGGCCCCAGCACCGAGCCCTGGGGAATGCCACTAGCGACCGGCCTCCAACTGGATTTGACTCCATTTACCACAACTCTTTGGGCCCGGCCATCCAGCCAGTTTCTAACCCAACGAAGCGTGCGCCAGTCCAAGCCAAGAGCAGCCAGTTTCCTGAGGAGAATGCTGTGGGAAACGGTGTCAAAAGCCTTGCTGAAGTCAAGGTAGACCACATCCACAGCCTTTCCCTCGTCCACCCAGTGCGTCACTTTGTCATAGAAGGAGATCAGGTTCGTCAAGCAGGACCTGCCCTTCATAAACCCATGCTGACTGGGCCTGATCGCCTGCTTGCCCCGCAAGTGCTGCGTGATGACTCTCAAGATAATCTGCTCCATGAGCTTCCCTGGCACTGAGGTCAAACTGACAGGCCTGTAGTTTCCCGGGTCAGTCCTCCGGCCCTTCTTGTAGATGGGCGTCACGTTTGCTAGCCGCCAGTCAACTGGGATCTCCCCCGATAGCCAGGACTGTTGGTAAATGATGGTAAGCGGCTTGGCCAGCTCCTCTGCCAGTTCTCTCAGTACCCTCGGGTGGATCCCGTCCGGCCCCATCGACTTGTGCACTTCCAAGTGCCGTACCAGGTCACCAACCATTTCTTCGTGTATAGTGAGGGCCACATCCTGCTCCCCACCCCCTTCTACCAGTTCAGGGAACTGGGTATCCAGAGAACAACCGGTATTGCCGCTAAAGACTGAGGCGAAGAAGGCATTAAGCACCTCCACCTTTTCCTCATCTCTTGTAACTAAGTTTCCCCCCGCATCCAGTAAAGGATGGAGATTCTCCTTAGTCCTCCTTTTTGTGTTGATGTATTTATAAAAACATTTGCTGTTATCTTTAACGGCAGTAGCCAGACTGAGCTCCAGTTGAGCTTTGGCTTTTCTAATTTTGTCCCTGCACAGCTTCGCAACATCCTTATAGTCCTCCTTAGTGGCCTGCCCACTTTTCCAAAGATTATAAACCCTCCTTTTCCTCCTAAGCTCAAGCCACAATTCTCTGTTTAGCCAGGCTGGTCTTCTGCCCCGCCAGCTCGTCTTTGGGCACGTGGGGACAGACTGTTCCTGCGCCATTAAGATTTCCCTCTTGAAGAGCGCCCAGCCTTCCTGGACTCCTCTGCCCTTCAGTACCGCCTCCCAAGGGACTCTGCCAACCAGTGTCCTCAGCAGCTCAAAGTCAGCCCTCCGGAAGTCAAACTGTAACTGTTTGATACAACTCTAAGCACATAGATTAGATAAGCATACCTGAGTAGATAAACTCAACTATCAGGAATATTTACTACTGTAATATGCAATGCTTTTTGACTGTTCACAGTCTTTGTCTTTACTGTGCATATATTTCATCTTCAATGACAACACATACTTAAAAAATGAGTGATACAGACTCTTTAAGGCCCCTTACACAGAATAATACTTCGATAACATATGGTCTGACATATAATTATTTTAGTGTATGATTTGTTTGTACACTGTAAACTAAAAATATTTGGCAAGCTGTCTTCTGAATTGTGAATAATAGCCTATGAGAGTCTGTCACTATTGCTATTTTATTCAGGAAACTGCAGTTATACACCATCCTGTCTCAGTTGTGTTGTTTCACTTTTATGGCTTTACCATTTTGGTATTACTACATCTGGGTTAAAGCCTAATGAAAAATGATTTGTTCTGTTCTGTTTCGTTTCACTTTTTTTTTTTTTTTTAAATAAACCAGTTGGACTCTCAATGTCAATTCTTAGTCCCGTTTTGATAATGTAAAGTTAGATACCTACTCTATCAATCCTCACACAGGTAGGTAATTTTTACTTACAAAATGTTGTTGCCTTCATCTGAAAAGGCTGCACAAAATCTATTTGGACAAATGCCAGTCTGAGGCTCAAGGGAGGATCTCCTTACTTCAAAAATGTTGAAGTTTTGAGAAAACTGCATCTATAACACCAAATACAGCCATGGGATGCACACTGCCTCTCAGCTGACCCTTTTGTAAAACAGAGAACCTGGCAGAGGCACTACATTGATTTTTCAGAGCCAGAAATACATTGGAAACCAATCCAAGCTGAACCTGTCTCCTTGCCATCCCCCAAGACGTCATTTTTCTGCATATGCTGCAGCACTGAAGACAGTGCATTGGGCTTGCAAAATGATACCAAGAATTATATTTGTAACAAGTAAAAACTTTAGTTATACTAGTATTCTAATAAAATTTAAAATGACCTCTGAAAGACATTAAGTTTTCTTTATGATTGCTGAAAGATAACAGCAGACTACTAGAACATACAAAATACTTTTTTAACTTGGTGCAGAAATGACTACTGATACCTTTTGGCAAAGAATGTTACCTTTTAAGATTAATTTTAATGGATTGAGATTATATTCAAATTTCTGCAGGAGAGAGGATTGAATTTTACTAACGGTTTTCTTGTCCTGAGGGAATATGTCCAAAATAGTCTTCATTTTACATCAGAAAGACAGTATAAAGAAGAAAGATAATAGAAAACGATACACTGAATACTGAATAGAGGCATAACACATGCATTATTTACAAGGCAGAAGCTTTAAGTATTACAAAAGTTGAAGTCAGCTCCCACATTACAGAAGGGGATATTTGAGATATTACCTGATTCCAATACTAATACTTTAGGACATTTGGAGTTCAAAATCTATTCAGCAAGAAACACTCTAGATTTGGTACATTAATGAATAGTAATCAAAAACAACTTTTCATTCTTATCTTTAATATTGTTGGAATAGGGGGAAAAAACCCACTGAAATTAACAGGGCTGAATGAAAGAGTAAGGGCCTTCAGAATCAAATCCTTTTGTTTCTAAAACCTCATTACCAAAATATTTAACAAAAAGCTATCACACCTACACAGTCTGGAACACAAAGTGAAAAGTGCCTTTTGAACAAGGTCATCATTGGTTTAAAACATTTGAACTCATGACATTGCTTTCTGAGCAAGCGCTCCTGCCAATGTGAGATTTTCAGTGGGCAGGAGAGAATTACAATTTCTACGCAAAAATTCACCATACCAATGCACAAGAGCACTGCTTTGGTCCCTTAAAATGTTTGATCATCTGTCTCTTACAGGAGTCATGGAGCAGAAGGGACTCTTGGCAGCTCAGAGGATGAAGCAAAACCTTTCTTTTACTAAGCTGCTAAAAACAATAGTATCCATAGGAAAAGGAGCGTTGGTTTTCTTCTACAAACTAAGAAAATTCAAAGGGCTTTCTCAACTCTTCCTAATGGCACACCCAAGGAAAACAGAGAAAGGGGGAAAGTTGAGAAGCAGATACCAAAGGTTACTGCTTTTACTCAGCGGGGCGGGTTAATGCCTCTCCTCCCAGCTTTGTGAGGTGCCCTCATTGCTCTGCTGACAAATGCTCCCTTTAAAGTGTTCAGTCCACCGCCCATACAAGCAATTGCACTTCCTCCTCCAGATTGCACCAAATGAAGTTTTTTACAATTGAGATCAACACAAATCAATAGTACTTGACCTAGCTAACACTGAAATATTTAGTCTCCTTTCTATTGCATTAATTACTGTCCATTGATATGCCTTTTTCAAGCAAAGAATACTTTTCTAGAAATAGTGGAATAGACAAGCTTGTGTTTAGAAATATTACTATTCTTAAGTCCTACGGAATAAAAGATTAAACATCCAGTTTGTTCCAGGAAAAGTGTCAGCCTTCAATATGCTAAAATTTAGTTTAACTTTGTAGATGCAATCAAATATCAGGTACTACTATATAAAGAAAACAACTAAAAATCTGTTCACTTTTCCTAGTCCTCTAAAAGACCACTTGAGAAGAAATAGGCCTCAAGAGAGAAGCTACAGATGGCATCACGTTACAAACCTTACTCAGACCCTTACCAACTACCACTACAACACTATGGTGTGTTCTGCCTCTCCACTCAATCCCCCAAAATATTGAAGATCAGCTTACAGAAATCAAAGGCAGGAGAGTACTAGCAGTGGTATTATATGCTATTTACCCATTAGCCCCCCCAGATACCATGAAGTTTACACACACACCCCACTGCTGATTATCTTCCCTAAAACCTCTCACAACAGTACTGGAAAGAACAGAGGGCATGGGAGCAGCACCAAATAAGCGGCCTCCCTCTTTTCATTCCCCAGGAGGTAAGACATGTCTGGGATTTTAGTATTTTCCACATGCCATGAGAGCAACTATGATGAATCCCTTTTGATCAATGAATTCACAGGCAGGTGCCCCATTTCCACGCTTCTGCAGGGCTAACAGCTTAAGTTCTGCAGAGGTTCACATACCACAGCACTTTCTGTATCATAACAACTTCAGAAGATTTTCTGTCTTATGGCACAGGCTTTTCATTCTGGAATGAGTAAAGGTATCTAATGCCATCATCTGAACACAGTAGAAACTATAAAATACATTGTTAGTTTTGGCTGCCATGCTATTGCATTTACAAATATCATTTTCAATCTTCTTGCCAATTCACTTAAGGCACCATTTCGTAACATGTTTGTAGCAGTATCAGAGTGGCTCCTATCAAATGATTTATTTTTTTACTGTTCAAAATGGGCACAATTCTCCTTGTTATAAATAAATTATGAAAACACTAAAGATGGAAAAATCTATATTCCATATTTTTGAATATTCAGAATTCACAGAGTATTATGTATTTTTTTCTACAAAGACCTGATGAAAATCAGCAGCTGTGCTTAAAAAGATGCCTATGCTTCATGCAAATATAGAGTTCAGAAAACATATGACATTCTTTGCTACAGGCATATGTTGTAACACATATAGGTGAAAACACTTTCATATTTGTGTAAGAAATTCATAAACAGAGAAATGAAGTCTATTTATAATGTGATAAGGTACATATTGCATAATAATGGATAGCTACATAGGTGAAAAATATTTTGGTCTCTTCTCAGTCCACAGGATTAAGAAGATTTTCCTAGTAAGTAAAATTATAAGACTATTTTGAGGAAGTTTCTGCCATACTAACATGGAAATGTTTCATTCCCCAAAGAGGAAATATTTAAGTAGTAAACAAATGTATAAATTCTAGTCATATTTAATGCAATAATTGAAAAGGCCCAAGATGCAAGGAGATCTGTCCTAGTGTGCTCATTAGCCATTTGATCAAACATAGTAAGGCATTTCATCCTTCCCTCCCCTTTTAATCCACATTGCACATCATAAGTATTGCTTCATATCAAATTAGATAGGAGTTTTGGGTTGCCGGGGTTTTGTTTGTTTGTATGTATGTGTGTGTTTGTCTTAATCAAAATCTTCTGTAAACTTACTTTCCATTCTTTTCTTAAATTTCTGCTGAGTTTTGGAGAACAAGCAACATGACAGGATACAGCAACATTTACTGAACTAGAAACAAATCAGAGCCTGTAAAGAAACCCCCATAAAGCATGTACTGCTTTGATCTAGCTGCAAATTCCCCATATTTGGTTCACAGCTTAAAACATTTGACAAACATGCAGTGCCCAAGTGACTGCTGAATATACACGCTTTAATTGCTCAATAGTACATAACGTAACAGATGCACTGAACAAGATTAGGCAAAATAAACACTGATTTGGGTGTGTTCCAAGCATACACCATGCACACACATTGGTTTTAGTTAGACATCATGACATCTTAGATAGATTTCTACTGTCTGAAGGTATCCAATGACATTTAGGATGCTTACATGACCTGGAGTCTACCACTCTCAAGGCTACAGCTACAGCACCAAATCTTACCTTACAGCCATAAGGCCTGGATCATACCTACCAATCCTATATTGAATGTTTCAAATAATAATTATTAACTTCTAACAACCATGCAGATCCCTTTACATAGTATTTTCATATATATCCCCATCATATGTATTTTCCCTTACTTACCTCTTAGATTTTATTCTAGCATCCCTTCCTGAGGTAGTTTTCAAATAACCGAGTATTTTAGTTAACATTTCATTTGTCTGGGAGTGGCACGGAAACAGGGAGAGGAAGAGCAACATTTTCTGTTGCTTAGAACACAGATGTACTCTTTCTCCAGGGCACTTTTCCCTTTTCTGTTCCTTAGTTTATCTTGACTGTTTCTTCCTATATTTGGTGATATTTTTCAGGGGGTCATTTCATTTTTCTTCCACCTCTTTTGCTTAAAGAAAAAGGAAACAAAAGCCCCAGCAGAAGGCTTCAAAAGCCTGCTTTTCGTACCATCATCAAATCATCTGTAGCTGCCTTGATCTCCTTCTGTTTGCGCACAGCTTTCTACTTGCTTCTATTTTCTACCATTTCTCTTTCTTTGCCATCAGCCCTCCTTCCTACTCTTCCTTGTCTCTAGCTGCTACCTCATTTCACTCAATTCTATACTCCATTCAACGTATTATCGACAACTGAGATAAACAAACAGCCTTGCCCTCTTATAAACACGGCACTGTTAACAAGTGCTCTAATGGACAATTTAGAGGCGCTGCACAAACAATGATTACTGACCTTCCTTCTCCTGTGGAACCTGCCTATGGAAATGAGCCGCACAGAAAAACCTTTTGTGTAGTATCAAGACCATTTATGATATGTATGTACAGTGCATTATATTTAATCAACAACCCTAGATTTTAAGTCTGCTGCAGAATGTCTGGCTTTTTAAGTGTTCATTACTCACATAGAATACCATACACTGCATGGCAGAAAATGAAAATCTAGATTAATTGCCATATTACAAATCCTGCTTAGTATGAAGTATGGCTGGTTGTTCTGCAGGAACAAAAGGTATTGCTCAGGCTTTCAACATATATGTTTTTGAGCATCTCCATCAGTGAGCTACCTATTTTGACATGAAAATACTGTATTCTTTAGCCAATGCAGAACAATGTCAGAAATAATTAAATTTGCTTCCTCAGTCTCATGACACTTTTCCAGAAACTCCAAGATCACCCTTTGATGTCAGCAAATGATACCCGAGTACACTGCCTCCAGTTTTAAGACAGAAAAAAAGATTTTATGCAAATGCTTCTGTCAGACTTGCCTCATCTGGCTGTGCTGCACAAAGTTGAAAACAAGTACAACAGACACACACACACGCCCACCCATTACCATTTCAGCTCAAACTCTGTTGCTTGCTGGGGTGGATATGCACACTGACCTCTACAACGTCGTGACTTTCAGGTTACTCATTGATTTCTGGGAATCAAAAATGTGATGCAAATAAGAAATTGCTAGTCAATTAGTTCTTATCACAAGCTCACAGTCTGTGGTAATGGGATGACATGCTGTTCTGCATAACAATTGCAAACAAGCCTTTTACAGCCAGGTAACTGTCCTCAAAGGCAAGATGTGTCCTCTTTCCCAAGAACAGATGTAGTCAGCAACATGATTAATGCCTTTGCACATGGTACAAGACTAATTTTAACAGCTGTCAGCAATTTCAGATGGTATGGGCAGTCCCTTCCCACTTACCATATACACGATACTGATGCAATCATGGTTTCAGTCTGCACACAGAGGAAAGCTTTTCTTTTTTTTTCCCCCTCATTATTATTTAATTCCATCACTGCCAAATGTAATGGAACTATCTGGAGCTTCTTTAAAATGCCTATGGTTTACCATATGTTCATTTAGCTTTAAGAGCCACAGCTATATCATACAAGTTGTAATTCTTTGCCTACCAGTATATGTCATTAAAATGAATATTCATATGGCACTTCCAGTGGCTTTGCTTAATATCACATCTAGCAGAGTCATTAAAAGGCTTGTCATCATAACCCACCAGTGCCTCTGGCACGTGTAAATTATGAACTTTAACTCTCTGTCTGCAAGTGCTAATCTCAGTGCAAAATAGAAAAATAAATCACTGGCATCAATTATCAAAGGTTAGAATTTTTATTAGTAAATTGGGATTTCTCTAGTACCTTTAGCACACACTTACTTGTGTTAGAAGTCACTAATAAATTATTCTGAAACAGACCACATAAACAGAAACCCCCTTGAAACATTACCAATTCTGTTGCTAGATTTCTTGACATCGCTATTATCAGCAAGCAGACATTCCAGTAATATTAACATTTTTCACCTTATATCAGGTGAGGATCTGCAGAAACGAAATAAAGGCTCAGTTGCTTTCTCTTCTGCAGAAATCCCGCAGCAGAAATTCTGAATAAATATCAGTTTCTGTGGGAAAAGTAAAAACCAATGGCTAACTAAAGGTCTCTTGATCCAGAGTGGTTCCCCATGACAAGTCCTTCCACAATCAGCATGCAGGATAGCATGTCTTAACATCATGTAGGCCTCAATGAGGCTGAAAAACTGCTGCCACTCCACCCCCACTGCATTTGGAGTGGCGGGGTGTCCAAGAAGGAAACTGGGAGGAGGGTGTCACATAAAGGGAGGGATGGTAAGACCCTGCACATGCAGGGGGTGTTTCCTCCAAGTGCTCTCCTAACTTCATGTCTGCCCAGGCACTTTCTGGGCTGGATATGGTCTGTTTTCACAACAAGCAGACAGATTTTTCTTCCAGGTACTCCACTTGTTCAGCTTCCTGCTGAACCCATGTAGGCTGACAGTACTGTGGGGTCCCTTAGCAAGCAGTCCCCATCCTTGCTGCATGAAAAACCACCTCTTCTTATCTACATTCAACCTGACTCCTATTACTTTCACTTAACTTTCTTATCTGAAGATTTAAACTCAGTGGATACCTCAGGAAACACTGGATATTTAAAATTTCTTCTCTGAAAGTGCCAGCAAATGTTTAATTACACTGTGGCATGCCGAAGGACTCTGCTGAATATGCGATCCATCACCTTAACATTTCACACCCATACACAGGTCATACACAGAATCATAAAATAGCTTCAGTTGGAAGAGATCTATACAGATTGACTGGTCAAACCTCCTCTTCAAAGCATGACCTTCTATAAAATTGGATGCCACTCAGAAGTTCGACATGTTGCTCAGGCTCATGGCCATATAAGTTTTAAATATTTCCAAGAATGAGAATCCCATAATGCAATTGTATACAATTCAAATAGAAGTATTTTAAATATACAAACGTGTATATATACACTCCTAACTAATTGAACCACGTTTAACAACTACATTTTTTTAATAAATTGGTATTAATAAACTGGAAAAGAGGTACGAAATTAAATATATAAATTCAGTTGATTTTAGTTTGCTACTCACACTGCCCACCCTGCCCTCTGCATTTCTGTGGTCATGTTTCCATGTCCAGACTTCAAAGAAATACACACAGTTAGCTCTTGAGAAATTGTATATTCTCTCCTCAGTGGGAAGTTCAGAGATAAAACCTAGTTCTTCCAGCTACTAAATGCTTACTCCCAGGATTTTCTGTTGCCATCCCATCAAAGTATACAGAAAGCTTTTGGGAAGGGTTGTGAAAAAGATCAGAGGTGCTTTCATCAGTGCTGATGACCTCTGATGCCTCTCTGCTTCATTTGTATGAATTGGAAAACTAGAGCAAATAAACTAGTCTCAAAAACCAACTGTCTCTGCCTCAACTCAAACAAAGCTGAGGTAACATCATGGCTGTGACCACTGAATCCTTCACTGGGTGTGGGTGTTCTGAAAAACATGGCTTAAGGGGGCAGAACCAAGATCCAATGTGTAAACTTAACTTTGGCATTTGCTGACACTTCAGTGGACATCTGAATGACCGCTTTCTCTTAAAAATAGCATTTTGCTTAAAGTCACCTTGTTTTAGAGGAAAAGCAATTTTGTTGAATATACTTCTACAAAGGCAATCTCTGCATTTGTCTAAACAATATGAAGAATATGTACTATCTGCCACAGCCTTAAAAATACGGGGTTTGCACATTTTTTCCCCACACATGCCAGCTTCCCTTCACTCTATGTGTAATAGCATTAGGAGGTCATTGCTCCTGAACAGCTTTAGGCTGTCTCTGAGTACACACGCTTTAAATGAACAACCCAAGAGACAAGCAGCTGCCTGCCTCCTCCCACCCTGGTCATAATTTCCCCAAGTTCTGCAGACACCATCAAGAAGCAAATTCTAGCTTTGTTCCATTTTAGGCAGCAAGGTAATTCATTTGGAGTCATCAGGCTTTTTAAAAATTTGGGTTTTCACTGATGCTCAGCTTTTTGAACAACAAATTTTTTGTACAATGAATGCTGGTGCAAACACCGTTGGTTTTCATTTTAGTTATTTTATCACTAAATGCACCAAGTGAAGAGATGTTACAAGAGCCCTGTGCAAAATATTTAACTGTGCCAGGCAAGGTACAGTAATAGCACCTCTTCCTGCCCACTGACCTCAGTGGAGTGTAAGTAACATCAAAGAAAGAAGCATGTCATTTTACCCTCTGTTTGCTCTCTTGAGTCCTCCTTTGGTCTCACTGCAGCCAAATAAAAGCTAAAACTAGGAAAGGAGTGTAATATGCTGTAAATGAAAAAAAGCATTCCACACCTATCAGCTTGCCCACATAATTTTATCTTGCTCATATATGAGTTTGGCACCTAAAGGTAGCGCTGCCTCCACAGCTGTTTGCAGGCCTATGGCCAAATCTCTGTATAGCGCATCAATTCAGACCAGAATTCGGCTACAGACTATTATATAAGCTGAAGCTACCAATAAATTATTGCAAGTGATCATCCTCTATTGAACTATGACCGATGAACTGGTAGGATAATAGGAATGTCCACCTCACCTGCCTTATGGGCTGCCCACAAAGCCAAGCAAAGAGCTGCAGCCCCTGAAAGAAAGGTCTGCAGGATCCTGCTTTGCCACCAGTGAGCATCCCTCCCTGGACACAGAGGAGGGGCTGGCTGCAGGCAGAGCCCTCGGGCCAGGTTTTCTAGCTACAAGTGTGAGGCATTTCATGATATAGAAATAAGGGGAAGCTATGTTCTCCCCTCCTACACCCATTTAAGACTCGATTTTATTGAGTTTCCCAAATACATATATTTTTCCTAAAACCTGAACTCCTAGAAAGTAAAACAAAGTCAGAACGACAAAAAGATTGTAAGCATTAACAGCTGAGAACACTATGAAATTACAAGACAAGCCAAAGCTAAAATTTTGTTAACACAAATCTGGGGGGGGGGAGGGGAGGAAGTATTTCAATACGTATTTCTTAAGCTAGCCTCATGATTTTTTCTTACTTTGTATTGACTTTACCATGCACAACTCACTCCTGCTTTACTTTTTTAATGCTTTTATGGTTTGTAAACTCTTGTAAACCAATAACCTTAAAATATTTAAGAATTTCAGGTTAGAGATTTCTTTGTAATGAACACACAGTGCAGCACAACAGCACAAAGCTGGATTTAGCAAAGTGTTCTCAGTAAACGGAGGAGAAAAAAAAAATTTGCAAGGCCACATCACATGGCCATCACTGGATGATGTCTCCCCAGACTTCAGGAAATCTCAGATTCTTTTTTTTTTTTTTTTTTTTTTTTTTAAAGCCCACAAAAGGTGCTTCTGACATCCCTCTTAGCTAAAGCACTCCCTGAGCCAATAAGCCTTCATTAAGCTATCTGAATTACTTTTTAAATTAAGAGAGCAGCACATTTTCCTGCATACTAGAACAACGAGAAGGCTTTTGACAATGATTCTGCTCAAGTAATTACAACATTTTGCATTTTTACACCGCCTTTCATCTCACTGGGTGACAGAGTGCCTAACTAAACCCAGTGCTGCCTGCACACCTGCCACGATACCCAGCTCACGGGACATGCTAGGTCCCACCAACTTCGCAGATGTTTGCTTCACACACAAGCAGAAATACCACCACTGACAGTAGAGTGGATTAATGTCATTAACATAGAAAGCACAAAGGTAAAAAATGCAGGCCAAGGAATCTGACTCACATGGAACCTGGTTGAAGAGAGGAAGTTGCTTCCACCAGGCAAACATGCAGAACCTTAAATGCAAAGCCACAGGCTGACATATGCCTCCCAACAACCCCTTGAAAGCAGAAAAGGGTGAGAACATACACAGTGCCGTGCTCATGTTTACATTGCAGGGTAGTTCCTATATAAAATTTTCAAAAGTGTTCGGAAGTTACTCAAGCTGGTGTATAACTAAGAACGTTTAAAAGGCCAAAGTGCTTTTTAGCAGTGTCTTTTCCCCATAATGGGGAATTTCCCATTACAGCACCAGAAGTCCTGCCACTGCTGAAGATAACATTGCACAGCTTATGAAGGCTACATTCAACTATAACGATGTTACTCCAAACCAAAGCCAGTTCTCCTGCTGACCACACAGTACCTAGCTGAGGAAACCCTGCTGCATCACCACACCACCCTCCTGCGACCGCCAGGGGTCTTCATTTCTGACGGGGAAAAGCAGGGAGGACAGAGAGATGGCCACAGCCTGGGTCTCGACAGAAAAACATTGCCTCCTGTCCCCAGCATCCCAGAGGGCACACAGATCACAGCTGAGATCAGTAAGGGGCTATTTGCCCTCCAGCTGGTTGCTATTAAACAGAAGGGATTGTTATTTCATTTCACCAGGGCTGTGATGGGAGCCCTGATGGCAACAGTTTGCCCCTGGCCACTCCACTAAGGCCATTATGTTTTGTTGTTGTTGTTTTGTCCATTTCAAATGGAAGGGAAGGAAAAATGTCTGCAGTGCTTCTGCCACAGCTCCTTCCAGCTGCTCGGCAAGCACAGGTGTCCATAAACACAGGCCACTATGGGAAAGGCACCACAGGAGCAGGGCAGCAAGTCCAGCCCCAGTCCCTCAGCACAAGCAGTGGCTCCTTGCACAATGCTTGCAGTAGTAATGCAACCTGGAGCCTCATCAGAGCTGTGCAGGTTCACACCCTTTCCAGGCTTCAAAGATTTGCTTGACGTACACCCGTACGAGATCAAAATAACCCCTGCTCATTGTAAACAAACAATTCTCTTTAAAGCCTGGCCCAAAATCAAAGTCCCCAAGCCTTCAGGAGGGAGGCAATAAATCCAGACCTTCAGTCTTTTTCTTCAAGTAATCACCAGTTGGTTTTGCATTTCTCATTTAGAATCCTTCCTTCCAAGCAACTCCAAGATTAAAAGAAGCATGGCAGAAAGTGTGACAAGACAGAGCAAATTAAATTTCTGCACGTGAAGAGCATGAAACAATTACAGAAAGAGGACTTGTGCTCTGCCAAGAGACACCTAGCATGTGCTGCTCAATGAGCTAGCTGGCAAGGAATATGATTTGCATAGTGCTAAATTAGTGGCGTAAATGTATGTTAATCATACCCAGCTGCTAGTATCTTGCTTTTTCTTACATTTAGTAAGAATGAGGAGGTGTTTTAAATTATCATAGACAAACTTCAGCTGTAAAATTTAAAGGCACATCCAAACTTCCTCAAAGCTGACGCTCATTCTTGGCTTCAGACCTTCATTAGGGGATTTTCAGACAGAGCAGACCCCTTTCCAGCCCTTTTCTCTCAATCTTTCCCCACACTAACACACTCCAGCTTACCTCTGTAAAGACCTGCTGCCTCCCCATTCTCAGCACAGTGGCTTCATCTGGCAGCCCTGCCACCAGCTTTTGTCAAGCTCCAGATCAAACACAAGTGGCCCTAGCAGTACTCTTGAGAATTGTTTTAAAGCCTAAATTGCCCATCAGCCTCCATGCAGTTAAGCACAGCAGAATGCCTAACCTGACTGCAGCTGTTAGATCTAATCATAACAATAATAAAAGAAAGAAAAAAAAAAAGTTTTTAAATTGAATTTCCCCAAAAGGCAGGATTATAAATAACCACAATTTGGGTTATAAGAAGTTCATATTATGGGAATGTAGAAATACATTAGCTGTTGACCCAAACAGATACTTTTTATTTAGTTACTTCCCAGATAGTTAGGAAATAGTTATTTTAATAACAGGTAAAACAGCTATTTTATATTAATTTCTGGTGTTTTACTGAGGGTAAATAAGTTATCCATAAACCTCTGCATTAGCAAAACCAGATCATTTACCAGCATATACCACTCCAGACTCAGCACGAAGAAAACAAATCAAATATAAATGAAAGCAGAATCTGAGATTCAGTCCTTAAGCCATAAGGATATTACTTAAGTAACAGGCTCTACAAATCTAACGTGATTTTAGAGTCTGGTGATGGTAACAAAAATTGTAATAACTACAAAGGAATACTATATAGTATATAGTTTTTGATATCAAATTAAATGAGGATTTAATGCAAAAATATTTGAAAATGAGAGAAGGCAGGTTTTCGTATATTTTGTGCACATATGAATTCAAATATGTAAAAAAGTTTATAAGATAAATAATTTTTTTGCTATGGGTATTACACATATATGCATTGTTTGTAGAAATGCACTCAAAAAAAAAAATAGGAAAATCAATACTCAATTCTTTTTCTATGTTTTTATCCACTGTAGTACACAAAAGCAATTTAGGTACTGGATGCAGTGAATCCTTACTTCAGCATTTCTCAGACAAGTATATTCGTCATTCCCTCTGACAAACAATAGATAACAGGTGGCAAATCAAGAATGTTTTATATTTAGTACCTCTTTAAAATGTAAGCAAAACAAAGTTCACAACTGTTTTTGAAAAAAATGTTTTTGTCTCTAATGCTAAAAGGAGAAAGCATTGGGAACAGCATCAGTCATTATCACCCATTACCAAGATCACCCCCATTTCAGGAGTCCACCAGCTTTCTAAAAATTGTAGCACAAAAATTAGAAGGAAAAGTCTGTGATGCGACTAGCTGCCTATACCACTACTTGGAATAACCACTGCACATTGTAGGTCTCTCTGTATGAAGGGCATCACTAACTTCTCTGCTGGTGATAATCATCTAGTTTGTAGACTAAAGCTATAGAAATAAGAAAGATACTGAGTTTTATGTGGTCTACAGAAGAGAAATTAAAATGAATTCTAGCCACAAAGTTCATGAAAAAGCTCTGGTCACCTTATAGGGCAAGACAGTTTGGGTGCTGAACTCTGAATGTGGCCAACTTGAAAAAAAAAAATTAAAATGGGCTTTTGAGATGCAAACTTACAGCACAAGCACTGAGGCTATCTGCATCTACTGTGTCAATTCACCCTTATTACTACTTACATGCAGAAACTAATCCACACAACGTAGTTTGTTGTAGTTTCCAAAATCACAAAGGCAGCCTTAAGTTCCAGCTCTCCAGACTTACGCATTTTGCATGGAGTCTGGAAGAAGTCAACGGGAAGCCCAAGCACAGCAGCCTACTGGGACAGCAGAAAACACCACGCTTAGATGTGTTCAGCTCTCCTCCTCTGGCTGTGGCCAGCAAATACCCACCTGGCAGGTGATCCAAGTCAGGGCACAACTGTTTCTAATGACTTGTTCCTATAGTTTTCACTTTTCTGCACTCCTAACAAGCACCTGGCTTAGTGGGGGAATGGCAGCCTCTCGCACAGCTGTTTCTGTGAGGAAGCCAATCTGACCAAACTATAGGCTGAATAAAGGGATATTTTTTTCCCCTCAAAAAAATAAATAAATAAATAAATAAAATGGTTTCACTTCAAATAGTTTTTCCCTTCTATCTTTTAAATGATGTCAGCCACACCAGCTGTGCACATTATATTCATGACTGATGGTTGAAGTCATCTGTACTGTTCAACATACTCAAAACACTAAGAAAGAATTCACCTTACATTTAATGTCTTTCCAGCGTATCCTGACCATAACCTACACATGTAACACCTGTTACATGTACAAAGTACATGTACAAAGGAAGGAGACTAAGTATTGCACTGCTCCATTAAACTGAAAAGAAAGGTATTGCCATCCTTACCATGCAACTAAGTACAAGTATTTCTTTTATATCACACCAACATAGTAAAGCACGCTTCAGAGCTGCTAGTTTTTGTGAGGGCACCATGAGGGCCTGTTCTTTTCATAGGGTTTTAATAGTTGGGATGACAGACAGTGACTTCTGAAAGCTCCTCACAGACATAATGCAGTTATTCTCTTCAGCTTTATAATTGAAATATATTCAATTCCAATTTGAAGAAATGATAGTTCATATATATATATATTTTTTAATTTTCATTAGAGAGAACATTACCTAATTCTCATTCCTGATTAGTACAACACTTAAATCACACCTGCCAAACTGCTTAACTGAAAACAAAGAAAAGATAGATATTATGCAATACAACAGAAACTAAAAGAACTATTCTACAGGACAAAAAAACAAGGTCGGGATTACTATTAGAAGAAATCAAATTCAATGCCCACTTAATGAGTATTTTTCATATTTGATGTTTATGAAAACATCTGCACAGGTAGTTTTTGATTATATAATCGTGACTTGATGGACAAGCTATTAATCAGAGTGCATTGGCCCTTATGTGGGTCCTTAGAAAACTACATTTTTTGTTTGGAAAGCTGCAGCTATACTGTAAACTCATTTCTTCATAGAATACACACTTCTCTTCACAGTATACAGATAATATTACTGCGTAAACTTATTTCAGAGGTCAAATCCTTTCCTCTTGAGCTGTATAAGGTTTAAAATACCCATCACCAGAGAAAATTTCCACTTTGAAACACTTGAATTCTCAGGCAAAGCCATTTTGTGTTTACAGCTTGCATTATTACCACTAACTTTTTAAAAACCTGCAAATGTTAGCATAACAATAAACACTGGGAAACTCTAAACCAGACATTTTGTATAACCAAACTGGGCATGTGTCTTCTGTGCATGCTGGCCTTCAGGCCTCAGGACCTCAGGACCTGCCTCGACTTTCTCCCAGGCAGCAGCATAGAGCTGTTTGTGAGGCTGTCCACAGCCCTGGACCTCTCCTCACACAGCTTGCCCCTGTGCTGCAGGGAACATTTACTCAAATAGCAGCAAACTTGAGAATAAAGCCTGACATACATTTATTAGGTCAGAAAACTGAACCAAAAAGGTCTGTGGTAAAACTGTTTGGACTCTCCTCCTGCCTCAGTTGTCCCACTCCCTCTCTGGGGGAGCAAACAGGCACTTCTCGCAGCAACTGAGGATGCTCTGGCAGTCCCACACTGTGTCGGCTTCAGTGACTTGACCTCATATTCTCTAAATAACATATTTAAATACTTGCAACTTAAAAAAAAAAAAAAAGGTGGGAAAAGAACTCCTTTCACCTTTTATTTCTTTGCCTCATTCCCATCCCCATACCAGAAGCAATCACAACATATGCTGTGCTGCAAAAGAGCAAAAATGTGTTGCTCTTTTCACCACCCCCAGTGATAGTGGCCTTCTGAAACAAGTGCTTTTGCATGAATTTGGCCTTCTACAGCTGAGGTCTCCTGGAAGGAACTCACCACATTTTAACACACTGAACGTGAATCTTCAAGTGACTAACCCAGAAAGACTGCTCTCTTGGTCTTTCTCGGGAATGAAATGTATTTAATTTTTAACTGTAAAAGTAAACAACTTAAGCATGCACAATCTGGGAGCTCAGTATGAACTGCAAAAACATATGTTACGCAAGTATAAGTCATATTTGTCTACGCATACTGGTTATTTTCTAAGCACTAATACAGTCCTCTGAACAGTAATGATGTCTCCTGCAAGATCAAAGCTACAAAATGATCCTACCTAGCTGCTTGGGCTGAAGTACTCTGTGGACAGAGGTCTTGCAGATGGTACCAGACCCCTGAGTATGGGACCAGGTAGACCTGGTCTTTGCTTTCAACCCTGTAGCTTTCCACAGAGAAGTTTCCACACCTGCAGAATGGGAAAAACATCATATTTCTATACAAGTGACTTTGCGACCAACAGGTGGAAACGTACACGTAGCTCATACAAGCTTATTTTCTCCAAGGTGTCATACTTTGTGGAACCTAATTCATACTACTCATTCCTGGAGGATGCGAGACCCAAATTGCTTCAAACATCCTTGTTGCTCAGCGAGTGTACATCCCAAAATGTGTTGCTTGGCAACTGGGAGCAAGGGGAGGGGGGGGGGGTCTCCATTCGACTGTAAATTCATAGAAACCTCCCCACGATCTTCTAACCTTTTCTGCTTTAATGGCTCTATAAATGTTTTTATTTACTTACTGACTTGGTATCTACCATGTCATGTTCTGTGATCTGCTTCAGCCAGGAAAAATAAAAACAAAACAAAAAACAAACAAACAAAAAAAAAAAAAACACGAGCAGCCAGGAAAGGTCAGATTACGAAGCACAAAAAGGTTCAGAGACTTGTTTGATATAGAAATATTCTTTGACAGCTCGTTGAGTTTATTTACTACAGCATTTTCTTCTGCCTTTTCAGAATCTATTTTAGCTGCCCCATGGGAGCCTGAAGCCATTAGCCTGAATTATCATTCTGAACGCAAACTGCACAAGGTAACACCAAATTGTGAAGGTTTTGATTCCTGTCATTATTGTGGTGCTTCTCCTCTAGAGAGGTTACAGGTCTGTTACTTGTTTGTGTATTCACAACAATGATTTTCACTATGCCTGACATTACGGTGTTCATTTATCATGTGTGTAATAGTCGAGTACCAGAATATGTACTGTAGCGTGCGTGTCAACACAGAAAAGAAATGAGTATCTGAGATATTAAACAGACTGTGCAAGTGAGGGAACAAATCAATCAAATGCAGAGCAAAGAAAACTGGCAGAGCCTTTTTTTTTTTTTTTTTTTTCCCTAGGTTTTAGCAAGTTCCACAGGAAACCACATTGAAATGAGAGCAGAATTTTTATTTTAAAGGCTTTTACTGAAGATGCTGAACCAAAAAGTCAAGAACTTGCTGGTGACCAGTAATGAACAATAAAGCACCCTTCCCCCCTCATTACAAAACCAACTGTCTTTGCCAACAGAAAAAAATCAAATTGGTTGATAAAACCACAGTGCCCCTATATGCTTCCCTTCTTCTCCCCTGTCCTGACACACTTTTACCAGGTCTGCATCTCCACCTGAAAACCTCCTCTCCCACTGCCAGTCCCCCAAAACAGCATTTTCTCCACCTGCTGCAGCTGCCCTCACCTCTCCATCTTCCATCTCACACATGTTGCTCATGTGTATTCAGACTGTGAGCAATTTCTTAAGCTCCTGCATCCATCCTTGCCCTCCCCTATATTAATTCTTCAAGGGAAAAATGATTTTGTTATCTGCCAGACCCAAATGTTTCACCTGACAGCAGCGAGTGGAGAAAGTGGTTAAACAAATGGTGACAGAGCAAAACCAAGCACAGGGAAGCACCAGATACAAGAATGTACCTGTACTTACACAAAAGCGCACACATCTGTTATTTCCTGGCTCTGCCTGGACCATTATGCCTTGCTTTGACCCTAATGGCAGACAGGCAAGGAAGCAGCAGTGCTTTGCTCTGCAGAGCCCTCTGCACGTTAGTGACCTGTGCTCCGTGAGCTCCAGGATCAAATGCAGCTCCAGCAAGAGCAAATCCCGGAATTTTCTGCTATGGTTGTCTGTTTAAGGGGTGAACAAACTTAACACAGCATTTTATCCCAGGTCAGGAACTTGCACAAAACCAGCAATGCAGTAGGATGGGAGAAGGACTTCTGATCCCTCCAGAAGCTACTGGAGACTTGACTTCAGTTTAGCACTGTCTGTGTTTATACCAGTTTTCATTCTTCTAAGACATATACTACTTGTGCAGTTCCCATGGCAGAAGTACTGGGGCACATACTATGAAAATAACAGTGAATAGACGTGGCTATAATTAAAAACTACAGCATGTAGAAGTCTAAGATGAGATTGTTTAGTAAATACACAGATCTCTTTAAAATGTACTTTGGAGTCATGTCTAAATTCTTGGACAGAGCTTGCTGCTCCACCTTTTGGTTATCTTCCAGCCAATGGATTATTCTCTTGCTTCTAATTTCTTTGAGGGCCTTTAGTGAGAAACTTCCCCTGTACAAACACTTGCAGAGACCATTTTGGAATTCCACCACCTTCTGAAGAACGACTTCTCTTTACAAATGCTGTGTTGGCT
This sequence comes from Nettapus auritus, assembly GCA_011076525.1. Lineage (NCBI taxonomy): Eukaryota > Metazoa > Chordata > Aves > Anseriformes > Anatidae > Nettapus > Nettapus auritus. The sequence continues at coordinate 35,681,489 of CM021767.1, read as the reverse complement.
CTTCTTCCATGTGGTCTATAAAGCCCTATAAATTATGGGCCACGTGTCCATAAAGAATTCCATTCTTTACTAAAGTTCCTATCCACTTTCTCCAAAATTTTTGTCTGTGATTTACCTTTTTTTTTCTTCTTCTTTTTTTCCCTCCTCATTTTTAACCAGTGTGGCATTAGACTGTTGAAGTTGCCAGGGATCAAAGAAATTTTACACAAGTTGCAGAATAATTGATTCAGCTATTACTTCATGTTCCTGGTAATGGGGTCCTGTTAATTTTGCTTATCTGATCCACAACTTCTTCTACTAGCTCTTCAAACTGAAGAAGATCTTTCCTGTGAATCAGAATGCCCTGCACCTAATGCTTTCTAGCATGTTTTTCAAAATGCTAAGGAAAATTTTGCATAGAACAGCCACGCAGCATCTAAACATACATTGTATATATGTACTTCCCATGCAAAGACACGTACATAAACATACATGAGAGTCAAAAACACTCAGAACTGATGGAGAGTCCTATACTGAGACAAAGACTAATAACAACTATGTCAAAGACACAGAGTAGCACTAATATCTCAAAGATGCTTTCTTCTTTGATCAAAAAAAGAGACAGGGAATAGCAGAAACACTTTGGCAGCACATGAACTGGTTGAAACAGAATTCTAAAAGTTATTCCTCCTGAACAAATGCTTAGCAAATATCTACTTGTCTCTGTGGGCAGTTCCACCATGTTCTTGTCCCCTCCCTTGAGGCAGGATTATGACTTTGAGTAAGTACCCCAGGGGTGCTAAAGCTTCACCCTGAGACGGGTGAAGGACAGATAGACAGATAGGAACAGATGGGTAAGGTCAGACAGATGTTGGATTTTACCCCTCCAAACTAGTCAGCCATCACGGCTGGGATGGCTGGGGAGGGGTTGTAATGTGAGACTGCTGTAGGCCAAGAGCAAACTACTACACAAGTGGACAGCAAGAGAAAATGGGGCAAGGTCATACCTCAAAGGGGTGCCTCGGTGGCAATGCTGCTCCTGCAGGCTTTTGCTGCTCTAGTGACATTTAGGAGCTGTACTGACTTCCAGCTGTGCTCACAAACATAGCCCTTCATTTTGCAAGAAACCTATGTTCAGAGACCTAAATTCATTTAATGAGTATTAATCTGTTCACAAAGCTGACAGTTGAATTTCCTCTTCAATCTACGTTATATTGCATGTCACTTATGTTGGTTTCTGGGGACAACAGCAAAAAAGAGCAACCCTTATTGAAAAACAAAAAACAATTAATGATGAGGTTGACATGGAAGAAAGTTGTTTCTCATCAGTAATTGCTTCCCCCTGGGTGTGCCAAAGTTTTAAAATGAAAGCTTTTTCTTCATATATGACTTAACCTATCATGGATTATAGCTGCTGCTACCACTTCCAGTCCTCCTTGTACACAGAAAAAAGAGACTTGCTATATCAATTTTGTACTGTAATTAAATAATTTCAGATGGCATATTATTTATTCTGCCTCACCTGCAGCTCTCCTGGCATTTATACATCTCCAAATATTAGCAGGCAATTAAAAATCTGTTATTAACAACACTAATATCCTAAGAGCTTGTTTGATGCAAGAAAGACACAGCAGCGAACTACTTGAGTGCAAAGATTAATTTTTTATTTATTTATTTTTCCCATTATCTAGCACCTTGCATTCTTTGTCCATAATCAAGGCTCTTAAGGACTCCAGGAAGAAATAAGAAATAATAATCAATGATGAGCTAGATTTATTACTAATCTAGTTCTGACCATCATAAGGATATCAAAGAGTAAAGCAAAATTATTAAAAAGAGGTGAATAGAATTAATTTAGTCATTTTACAATTTTATTAATGTTTTTCTCAAAAAAATAAATAATAATAATTTCAAATAAATCAGTTTTCCAACCAAAGCAAATTGATGAGTAACTAGGACCTGTTGCACTACAGGGAAATAAAGCTATGTACATATGTGTCTGTTTTTCCCCCTCAACAGAAGAAATAAATTAACAGCATCAGGAAAATGGGATATTACAATGAGTTGGTATTTATCACACTAAACCACTCAGACTTCTTGCTCAGCTGGAACCATGCACATTCCCAGATGGTGTATTGGATTATAATTTAACAAAACGAGTTTACTCTCACAACAGTTTCTCTTGCAATTTCCTCTGAAAAGTCATCTAAATACTTCCACCATCTCTGTTCCTGCTCCCTGTGGTGTCTCCTGTATCTTTTCTATATGGCATTATTTTATTTTGCTATCAGGGAATAATTATATCTAGAAAACATTCTATTGAGCTACTTCTATGGGACTGGTATCTTTTATTGCTTCGTTATAATATTTATATTAAGCTATTAAGCTATTTATAAGGTGGTTTTTTTTGTTTTGTTTTGTTTTTCCTTTCCTTATCCAGCTAACTGTGACCTGGCATGTTTTCCCATAGCCCTTTCTGAAGGGTAATTAAAAGTAAAAAAAAAAAAAAAAAGTTTCTACATGGACACCTGGGTGATCCAAGATTTAATCTATTAGAAGAAATTAAATCTCAGGCTATTCAACGTGTATAAACATACCAGCTGTGAAGGAAACACAACAGCTCCCCTGCAGGAAAGCCGCACAAAGCCTAGAAGGGCAGCTGAATCCAGGTTTGAGGATCACAGCACCACACTGACCTGTGCAACGCCGGCACAAAGCAGGGTATGGAAGAAGCTGGTGGCCCCCGAGACTACCACCCAGGGATGCAGAGCCAGAGCAGCAGGAGTGACAGAAGCTGAGGTGACCCCCTTCTCAGCACCTTAGGAAAAGGAAGGTCACCTCCTTCCTGAGCATTGGGCTGGGTACACGGCCATGCCAGGACAGCGCCCTAATGCCCGGCTGCATGTGCCTGAGCACAAGGCTTGCAGCAGTACCACGATGTTTCTGGAGGACAATAACAGCAACAGGCTGGAGCTGGTTCAGGATCTACCTCCAATCACACAAGAAACCCGGCATCCAACTGGATTTGAGAAACAGGAGAGGGTGCTCCACTAACACGTCTTAGAAATTCCTCAGAGGGATCACCCACAGAAGTCTCCGTCTGAAGCTTCTAAGGCTGAGAGACCGTGCTGATGGATACTTTTTCAGAGATAAAACAGAACGTTTGTTTCCTTGACGTATATGGACTCACGTTAAAAATACCAGAGAAAACTAAATTAGCGGGTTATGCTGCTCAGAGCACAATGCAACATTAGCAGAGGCTATTATGTAGCTTTAGGACTTGTCAATGGTATTATACAATCCAGTATCTGAGGATTTATATCATATCCTCCCTTTGTTTGAAAATGAAGGCTTCTCTCTGATTTATTGATTTTGTTTGTGCAAGTGGAAGGCAGCTTATGGGTAGTCTCCAGTAGAGGATGTTACAGCTCTAATTAGGTCATCATCGCTTGCAAAAGTGGAATGTGGCTTGTTCATTAAAACCTGATACTCTTTGCACATTCAAGAAGTTTAAAAACAGCATGGTTCACTGTGCACATTCCAATGAGTTATCTCAAGTAACAACTGATACAGCTAGCACATAACACAGCTGTTATAGCCTTGCAGTAACACCATTGCTACTGTAGACATCTAAAAACATTGAAAGGCAACTAATTTTTGTAATTTGCATAGGTGAAATGAAGATAGCTTAGAGAACCACAATTTCTGAGAGGCATGACTCTTGTTGAGATGAGTAACAAAGGGAATATGGTCATATACTCAGAATAATTCTGCTAGATGAAGGCAAGCAAATTTGATATCATACTAAGCTTCTCTTGAGGTTGTAATCACTGAGGATGCCTACTGTTTCTAATCACCTAGGGAATTGTCTAGATTGTTAAATCAAACATCATTATCAGTTAGTTAAAGAACTACTCAAAGTTTGCTTGGCTTTTAATGTCAAATTTGTGCAGTCCCTCAGATGGTTTAGTATACACTACATACTAGGGAATAAAGTAAAAATATCAGGAAAAACTAACAAAAATAACACAGCTATGTTGTCCTCTCTAGTCCCATGGATTCAGTAGACTGTGAAAAGTGAACAAAAAGAAACACCTATGCACATTACTTTTCAAACAACTTTTAAAGAATCTACAATCTTAACAAAAATGACAGTAATTACTGCTCCACTGTAATCTCTATTGTCCACAACTTATCTTCCTGAACAAGGAAATGAGAAAATAATGTAGCAATGTTTAAATGAATAGACTATATACCTATTCACTATGTGCTCTTCTTGCAAAATCCTGCATGCAGTTGAGCTATTTAAGCTGTCATTGGAATTGACACAGTGATCAAAGCATCTGGAATGCAACGATGGCTGCTTTCTCTTTCTTACTGTCTTATCAGAGCTCCAGTGACTCATCTGTAACACGTATTCATTCACTTCTCCATCGTTTACTCTTTCTGACATTTCATTTTGATTACTTCATGCAACAGGTTAACCTTCAAAAAAAGGCTAATGAATAAATAAATTAAACAATGGGTAAAGTTGATTGAGTTCAGAAATCTGATGTTTAGTAAAAATTGGTAAATTTACTAACCAGTAAACAGGTAAAGTTACTTTCATTTAATAACTGAATGAAGTTCTTTGGGATTTTTTTTTTTTGTTCCCACACCTACAAAAATGCACTTCACATGTCCTAGATGACAGATTTTACCAGTAGCAGTAGTTCAGTCCATAAAGGCTGCCTACTAGAACCAGTGTGTATGTATGCATATGTACATAAATATATATATATGCCGATACACACACGTATGTGCATGCACACACAAAAATATATGTATATTTACATACATACACACACACACACCTTCAGAGAGCTAAATATACTAGACAATTTAATCAAAGCACAAGAGGAGACCAAATACATACAGATTTGTAAACTGAAGACCAGTTGCTGACCTAGCAAGTTACTTCTTTTTCTCTGTCTGTTTGTGAACATATGCTCTTCTTGGATGCAAGTTATATGTGAGACTCTATCACATGCACAAAGTAATGTGTCATTCACAAGTTAGAGTCGTTTCATATCTAAGCAGTTCTGGAACAGGGCTGAATCCAAAACATTAATGCATGGAAAACATTAATTTTCCTGTAGGAAAATTCACTGGAGAGACAGTTTAGCACACTAGAAGGTATCTCCCAGGATACTTTCCAAAATTATTGTTATTTGCTAAATGGGCAAAGCAATAGCTTATTATTCTCCCAGTGTGTTTCCCATTAAGACCAAGAGATGAGAAGGGTAAACACGCATGCTGTGGCTATATAGTCAACACAGAAGCAGACAGCTTTCCTCTTCCATCTCAAGCCCCACCTTGATTTCAGGGATGCATAGCAGAGCTGACTGGGAAAATGTATTCTTCAATAAGGAAACAAAACACATTGGAAATAGTGACGAGTATTGACACAGGTAGAATTTCTGGTGACACTGAAGATCCTTCAAGCACCTTGAGGCACTCCACAGCCTGTAGCTGGGGCATACACCTGGGCATCTGTGGTGGGGCCAGAAGGGCAGGCAGCCAGGAACATAGAGCTGGTCATGCACTACCCTGCTGGTCTGTCTTCACTATGCCAATTTCTCTAAGGACTACCTTACCTCAACCCCTGAAGATATATCAGGTTAAAATAGGAAGAAAATCATTAATATTAAAGAATTTTGGTTTATGTAAGACAGAAGTGCCTGTCTTGTCCATCCATTTCCAGTGCAGGAGGGTGCTACACACAGCACTGATTGTGCCATCAAAGATGAGTTATTTTTATTTCACCCAGAATGGAGTGGAGCAAACATGTAACATCCACAAATGTAGCTGCAGAAGACATCTGTATCAGGATATTGACATTCCTCTCAGTAACAAGGTAAGAGTCCACAAAAATAAATAAATAAATAAATGAAAAATAAAAATCCTATTTCCCTTAATCGCAGCTCAGAAATGATAGCTGTTTATCAGAAAGCTGACTCTCACTTTGGCTGCCTGTGGATAACAATCTCAGTATCACCAAGCACACTTTTCCTCTCACTATCTCTCTCATATACTTAGATTTTATTTTTCTTTTTGCACTGGGTTTTGCATTCTTACCGATAGAGTTCTTTCTACTAGGAAATGTTTGATTACATCTGTCTTGCTATTCAGAGTTTCTTAAATTCCATATGGATCCTTTTGGCTTGTGATTCTTGAATTTGCCATTTCTATAAATCACAAATTCAGAGATCCATAAACATCCTTACTTGATAGACAGTGGATTATGTTACCTCTCACTTCCCTCTGTTATATTACATATTGTCAAATCAGATTTCACATTATGTCACAGTTACTATTTCCAAATGGTTAATGGAAAATTACACAGATGGGCAATTATTTTAAGACCTGAATACCTGCCAACAATTGTAGTGGCATTAAGCTGATCCTCAAATCCCACAAAACCAAAACAGAAGACAACAGTGAATGTCAATTACATTAATTTTTATGGATGACAGATTTAAAATACCATACAAACACCACCCAGAGAAGTGGGAAGTGTCTCTCTTTCCACATCCACTAGGATGACAGCAGAATGACCCATGACATTCCTCTATCTCTTATCCCATACACTGAAATTTAGACTACAAAATTGGAGCATTTCACTTAAGCTACCAGAAAACTGCTCATGTACCATGTCCTTCTGCTGTTACCAGCACACATCGATTCTTTATCTTGCCACTGTTACTGCTACTGTAAGGGTGCAACAAGCTCCCACCTTTGGAAGAGCCCTAGGCAAATCTGGGAACAAAACCACCAACCTTACATCCATGTCCATCACAGACAAAGATAACAGTACATGCACAAGAGCTGACATAAAAATGTGAAGTCATCCAGCAGCCAGCTAAGCCTGGCACTGATCACCTGCTGCCTTCTCCTCTCTACACTAAAAGCCCCACCAAGTTTTTAATCAGTTTTCCAAAGATTATTAAACAAACCCTCACAGGCCCTGAAAAACATATATCATGAATTACTTATTGGTTTGAATGGGATGCAACAAAACAGTGATAGTAAGGATAAACCTAACCCAGGCTTTCAACAGTAAGCATTGCCATATAGTGGTCCAGGCTTCAAGGACCTCAAGTCTGATTTCCTAAGGAATTGTTTACAAAGAGACATGATCATTTAACTTAAAAAACAAACAAACAAACAAAAAAAAACATAAGTAATTAAGAAAGTACATGAGCTGTCCTTGCCTTAAAAGAATATTTAGAAACTGTTGCAAGCACTTCTTCAATGATATTGAATTTCTTAAGCATCATATAGAGTACCCTCCTCTTTCTTTATTCCTTCTTCAAAAGGACCAAAGCCAAATAGTGAAAAATGTTTTGTGTGATGTTCCGCATCACTCTAAGGAAAGGTGAGGTACTGAGCCATAGATTTCTGGGGAACTGTTCATGTTACCAGGACTTTGATGCGTATGCCAGTAGTCAATACCACTAAGCATCAACTCCATAAAATACATGCTGAGCAGAATAAAAGGGAAAGACAGTTCAGGCAAGCCATAACTAATTCTGAGCAGAACAAACCCTGCTATTATGTGAATCATATCAAATTAATAATTCTCCTGATTAAAATTAATTTTGATTTTTTTTTTCTTATATGATATTCTTTACTATTCCCCAATTCTCTACTAAAAATCAAAGAAATGGTCAGTGAAGTGTGTTGGTGTTTTCTATTCTCAGAATGGCTTGAGTTTTAACCGTTAATTATAAAACAGACTTAACTCAATCTTGTGTTAAAACAAATAACTACATTTTAGAGAATTAGTTAATCTCAGTTTAGTGCATGTCTTACCTACAATCTCTCTCCTTGCTGTGTTTCCCTAAAAAAGTGAAATTCAGTCACAGACTTTTCAGTAATATGTAAGTGTTCAAAATGGTCTACTCAAAAAAAGAATATAATCTATGAAAGACTGTTTTAATTTTCATTCTTTAAAACAATTCCTCTGTCATTTGGATAAAAACAAACAAACAAGCAAAAAAACAACTACAACATCAAAAAACATGACTGTAAGTGTTTATCTAACATTTGATTTCACTGTGAAGCAGATGATGTCTATGAAATAATTTTGAGGAAATCCCGAAACTGATTTCGAGCACATGAGTGTGTGTTCATACATGGACACACAACCAGCTCTGGAGATCCATAATGGCTTCATGGCATGAGAGCCCTAACAACCAGTTATAGTCTCTAAGTAAAGAAGAACAAATGCACACATTGGAACAAGTCGATTACCCATTTGTGATTAACAAGCTCAACCACAACAATATGTTCCAGTGCTAAGTTTTAAAACTTTAGTAAATTAATTAAAATGGAGGCTCTGCAGAACAGCTGACTTCAAAAAACAGCAAAAAACACACACATGGTTTTGATTTAGGAGCATGCCATAATTAAAGATAATTTTGGTAGCTGCTACAGAGATTTATTTATTTATTATTTCTGATACAAATAGAGTTAATTAACTTTCAACTTTCCAAAAACATTAAGAATTAGGGGGAGTCTCCTAGACTGTGGTGCATTGGCCACATGCTACGCTTATGTATTAAGATGATCTATTTGCTTTCACACGGAGCACCAAAAGCATGTTGCACACAGCACAGAGGAAATAGAGGCATGCAAGACAGGCTGTTCCTCCTGCTCACGGCTACTTCACCCAAACGTAGTCCACAGATTTCAGTGGAGGTACTAAGGTTGGTGTGGTGTACATGAGCCTGGAAAAGGATCAAATACCATACGTCACGCAGAACTGTGAGCCCTGTGAATGAACTTACTCAACAGATAGGAAAATAAACTGTGACAGTAGCAGAGAGAGAGGTGTCATGAGAAAAAGCAGCGTACTGTGGTGGAAATCACCCATATGATGAAGAACCACAAAAATTTCATCAGGAAAAAGTGGGAACTTTCCTTGTAGCAGCAGCCTGCTCCCATCCGAATCAAAGCAGAAGGGCTCACTGAGCAGGCTGATTACAGGACAATGCCAGCCGTATGGCTAGGTGACTGCTAATTGCTACCTGAACCGAGAAAGATTCTCCATGATTTCAGTACTTGAAAGAGAACTGGGTCAGCAACCCTGGTATAATTAGTTTCCTAACACAAGAAAGGATTTCAGACATAGGAGGCCTGAGGAGGAGGGATTGAGGAGGGCTCACCATGGTTTTTTTGTTCATTTGTTTGTTCTCTTTTCTCTCTGTTGACCTCCCACTTACTTTCCTACACTGTAAAGGAGAAATGATCATTAATAGCACAATACATATAATTAGTCATTAGCATTGCTTTTCTTATGTTAACCTATCACATCTTCTTGACCTCCACAATTCTGTCAGAGAGACTTACTGTATAAATTTATGTATAAATGTATATATATAATGCTGTGAGAGCTTTCCTGCAAAAGAAAAACTACAAATATACAGCTGACTGAAACAATTCCATTAAAACCATTTTCTACTACAGTACAGGTTTGAGGGCACTGTACTTTTGCTAAATATCGTCGACTAATTTAAAATTACACTCAACCTGCTTTTCCTTGAATCAAAATATTTTATTTCAAAGCAAAGTGTGTTTTAATATGTATTTTACTTTACTCACTCATGAGTGTTCCCAATATTTAGTCACTGATACTGAATGAATCACTGACAGGAGACTCCCACTGATGGCCCAGAATGACAAGATACCACAGTCACTTGGTTATTTCAAATGAATATTTACACTGTACAACAGCAAACACATTAAGAACTGCTACTACTTTCATGACACTAAAAAAATATGAAAATTAAATAAATGTCAAAATAAATTTGGTTTTGAAGCAGAAAAGTTTTTTCAAGTTAAATCTTATGTGTTATTTCCAACTTACAGTGAGTTTTGGAAATAATTCAATTTTCCAAAAATGAAATGAATGCAGCATGCCTTCCCCCTTTGCCCTCATTGTGCTGTTTCAGCTTCTCTCCTTCACCAGAGCTGGACCCTCTGTACCTCCTCCACCAGTGCCTACTCCGCCTCACATACATCTGTCCCCTCCACAGAAAAAAGCAAAGCACCAGCCCCACAACACCCCTGCTCTCTTTTTCTTGAAAGTCTTCTTAAAGAATGCTGGAGAGGTAAAAAGGTAGAATAAAGTTGAGGATAATTGCCTATAAATAATGACAATGGCTGTTTGTTTGTAGGGTTATTTGCTCTACTAGACATTTTAGTGGTTTTGTTTTTTTGTTGTTTGTTTGTTTTGTTTTGTTTTTTCCAACCATCAGAAACGTTCCAAGATTTCAAAATCATAATCCCTAATATATTCTCCAGGAGTTGTTACATTTAGTAGCAAAGAGAGAAAAAAATAAACCTTCACAGGAAAAGCAAACAAGAAGAAAAATCTCATTTCATTCAAACAATTCTGAGTATTATAGGACCAACCAGACTGAAATTTCTGAAGGAATCACAGGACAATAAAACCAGAACAGAAGAGGGAAAAAAGGCTGACTGACCAACATTATGCTGTCCTCTATTTCATCTCCCTTCATGGCAAGTAGCCTTTATCTTACTGTGCTGAGATTTGAATGAAAAAGTTATTTCTGCCAATCCAATGTCTGTAAAATCAAAGACAAAATTGCAGAAACAGGACCTAATTTTGTACTGATTGTCAATGGTCTTAGATGCATCCAGTATATATTTTTAAGCTCTCTGGTCTGAGAAAGTTACTATAGTAGCATTTCTCCATATGGGGTGTTTATGAGTTTTCGGTAAGCTTTGGGAAGTGTTTCTTTCCAGTAATAACATATGTGGCTCATCTATCACATAAAACTTTTGAATTAATGGCACAAAAGCTTTTTATAAAGGAGACAAAACCAATTTCAACTTCCATCTTTCCTGGCAAAAGTTACCTTTCAAAATTTAAGCCCTTCACTCAGTGATCAAGAACTATACGGCCATTAGCCAAGTTTCACATAAGTGTAGACAGATCAGAGAGACAGGTATCTCATTTTTTACCTTTATCATCTGAAATTCCCACCAACGGATATTCTTTCTACAGGAAAAAAAAAAAAAAAAAAAAAAAAAAAAAAGCCCCCTGAGTTTTTCTTTCCTTTTTTGTCTCCTAAGAACAGAAAGTCAGTACAAATCATACACACTTGCAATGAATGAAATAGTGAATGCAGAAAGACACTACAAAGCTGAAGTGCATTTGTGAAAGAAACAGCATTTCTTTTCCTAACAGCATAACACTTCTTTCTAGGTGCTGTCTAAAATGAGGCTTTTAGGCTCTCTGCATTTTTAATAAGAAAAATATTCTGTGAAAATGCAATCCTATAAATAGCAATTCTAATTTACATGGCACAAGGTTTTAAATGTCTATGTTTAAAGCTGTATTCGTGTAATGGCCAGTCAGTTCACTCCTCCTGCTCTGGTTATCTCTAGAGGGCGAAGTGTATTCTCATTATCAGCTCTCAGACCAAGAGGAAATTCTGACCTATGCACCAGGATTAGCAGGCTCTGCTTTCTCTGCAATACCTACAGATGGGGAAAACCCTCAAGAAATTTGTAGCGGATGATCTCTTCTGATGAAGGAACACATTGTACCTCCCCTGCTTTTTATCACCCACAATATAAAACTTACCCATAATAACAGGAAATGGATATCTATTTTTTTAATGTTTGGGTTTTCTCTCCAAACACAGGGCGAGAATGTGAGGGTTGAGTCCAGTAAGATTTATCTATGAAGACAACACCATGTAATGTCTAACTAAAGGGTTAGGAAGGTACCAAAAGAATCAAGAAAACTCTTTTCTGTTTATTTTTCTTCCCTTTTTGAGGGGGGTGGGAATTGGCTCTTTGTACAGAGAGACTCCGCTATCTTTAAAATATATTCTTAACCATGAAGATAAACAGAAACAATAATATAAAATGCTAAAATTTTGTGTATGGTACTAATCTAATAGCATCCTAGTACACTATTGATGTTAATGGTACTCCTCCAATTATACTAATGTTATGGAAATTCAGGGTGCAGATTTTGCCTTTAAAGTATGACAATCTTATCTTTTCATGGGGTAGAATCTGGAAAGGTTTCCTTTTAATGGATGAGATTGAACTGTTTCCTATAAATATTGTTGCTACTATATCTACGTGATCTAAGGTAATGGCTGCAATAGGACAGACAATTAAAAATAATGGATGAGCTTATTTTAAATGCAGAAGGCTTTTTCTTACCAGTTATAGTCAGAGGATGCCATAAAATAAAATAACCCCTTAAAAATCCAGTCCACAGAGGTAGCCAGTAGACATCACAATAAATGCTTGTTAATCAATAGAGATAAAGTCAATACAATTTAGCTATCAGATGTTTTTTAACAACTGCTTTTTTTAATACCTAACTCATCATTATAACCTTATCAGGCAAACGGTATAAATAAGAGTCACTCGGTGTATTACAAGGCAGCAGTATGAAGGAATGGGACAGTGCCATACCACTATGTACCACTGATGCTGAACTCTGTTCCAACTATGTTTTGCAGAAGATCTACTGTAATGCTGGTGCATGCAATTATTTCAGAAGTCACAGAGTAATTCATTTATTTTAGAAGAACTGTCCCTGCTCACTCACAATGAGCCTTCCCTAAAGGCAGAAATTCCTGGGCCTCCATTTTTCCCTTTCCTAATTGGAAAAGAAGTGGTAGGAAAGAAAGAAAATAAAATTGAAAATCACGGTTTGTAAAGACAAAACATGAAATGTATTCACTCATGAGATCACTATGTTGTACAAAGAAGAAAGGCCAATTAATTACAGGCAATCATCTGGAGTACCTAGAAAACTAACACTATATTGTACATGCATTTTATTGCACATGTTTAAATGCTATATGAAGTCTTCAGGTTTTATTCAATGTATACTGCAGATAACTAGTGCTTCAGCTGGACTAGACCTGTCTAAGGAGAGTCCTGATTACCAAAGTATGATTTTTATATGAGGGAGGAAGACATGTGAAGACTTCACACTCCTTTTTAAAAGAAACTGAACACTTCAGCATGCTAACATCCTTTCAGAGAATGCAGAAGAACGACAGCACCTGGAGAAAGGGGGCGTCTAAGCAGTCACTGCTCTGATTTCTCTAGCAAAGTGGAAGAAAAAAAATAAGACAGGAAGTGTTATTTACTTGATATTAACTTCAAATTCAATTGAAGTGAAAACACATTCAGGTTGACCATTTTTCTAAGCATATTCAAATACTTTCACTGCAGAAACCTCATCTGAGCGTGCAGACTTCAGCAACAATTTTTGTTAGGTATAAAAATCAGGCTGCAAACTTTTCCTTTGACAAATGCAGTTGCTCGTTCTTCATATCCTCTCCCACATGGTGATACAGGGGATTATAGCCCCATCGCCATGAGTAGGCCACCCTTCTCTTTGGGATCATCTTGGTTTCCCTTCTTCACTCTGACAAAGACTCCTGGACTGGACCATCAAGGTGCTCTCTGGCCCCTTCTCACCTTTCTCTTATTCCCTGATGCTTTGCTCCCCAGTTACGCAATGACAGCGTGGTCCTTTGTCCATTAGTTAAATTTTCAACCATGCTTTTTCACACTTTGCTCAAGGATTAGAAGTTATTTTTCTAGGGCCTTGCTACCACTTTTTTACACTGTAGTGGTTTTACCTTGCTAGGCAGGTGAACTCCACCACAACCTCTCTCTCACTCCCCCTCCTCAGAAGAGAAGGGGAAGAAGAAAAGAAAAATATAACTTATGGGTTGAGATAAGGATAATTTAATTAGAGGAAAAATAATTATTAAGGGAAAATTAAATAATTTAAATAAATTAATAATTTAACTAAATAAATTAGTAATTTAACTAAAGGGAAAAGGGGAGGGCAGACACACTGACCAATACCATGTGTCACAGCAGACCCTGAGGGAGAGGGTGGGCTAGAAGAGCCTTCAGTCCTTCCCTTTTTCCCAGACCGATTTCAATTATTATTTTTCTTTAAAAGAAAATATTATTTTTCTTTTATTCATCATTTCTTATTTTCTGTGTGGACTGTAAGCTTCCAACACAACAAATCTATTCTTGAAGTCTTTGGAGCATCAGGTCAAATTCAAGGTCTTGGGGCCAAATCCAGTCAGGGACTTTGGCTTGTTGCTTCTAATTTAAGATAGTTGGTCCTGTCACAAAAACAGTGGCTATTAGTACCATCATAATTTCCCTGCCAAAACAGAGAATACCTGTGATTTCTCACACCCCTAATAAGTTAAGAAGGGGGTTGCTGGAGTGCTCATTTAAAAAATGTAAAAAAACAACCAACCAACCAACCAACCAACAAAAACACATTTTTTTTTTTTTTTTCCCATCTGGGAACCTGAGAACATAATGAATATGGTCCTAGGCACAAAAGCTATCACCTTCCCTCTAAAACGAAGGCTATGGTCAAATCGTCTAACAAGGCTGAACTTTCAGCAGTAACAGAGAAGCCTGTCTGCACAATACAGCTACAGAGGGAGACAATTTCTTGACAAATTTATGAGAAACATCAACCTCCCTGCCTTTAGTGGGCAAGAAACACTCCTCCAATTTACCTTCTCTCCTAAAGCCACAATGCCAATAAACACTTGAAGCCCCTTCAAATAAAATAAACCCTTCAAAGTACACCTGCCTCTCTGGAAAAATTGAAAAGGCAAATTGTGACGGTGTTAGAAGCCCAAAGCAAGTTTAGTTACCTGAGTGCCATGTGAGATGTCCTGTGCGTCTAAAACAACCTCATGATCTATCTGATCTGACACAGACACAGCACCTGACACGTACCAGCAACTGGAGGCCAGGTGGGATACTCCACGGCATCTCAAGTGGCAGTAGATGCTTGAGCTCACAGTGCAGCACCTGGTCCCTAACATGTAATTCAAAGATTTCAGGTGCTGAAACAAGAGGAAGTTAAGAACCTCTGAAGTTAAACAAGGAGTCTGTAATAAGGCTGCTATCCTTCCTCTCTATCTGCATAGGTATCATGAGAGCATCTCTCTGAAAGGGACCTTAACATGGATGGACATCTGCACTTTGTGTCTGAGTGCTCCAGTCACAAGAACTCAGGATTGTTTGACTTTTTTTTTCTTGAACAGCATGGCAGTGCTGCAGATATTGACTGTATCATACACTTTTAACAGAACTCCTGAATTAACAGAACTTATGAACCATATGAATACAAAAATCAATACAACCAAAGATTGTTTTTTATTTCATAACCACATGCTCCTGTCTCCCTCAAATTAGATGCCAAGAGATTGGAACATGTGTTGTTACCTAGTCTCTCAGGTCCCTACAATTACACATATACAGGGTGCAGCAGGGAGGGAAATAATGTAGTTCATTAGATGTACTCTAAGTTACTCATGAGTAACAAAGCAAAAGCCAGCAAAGATGCAAGTAAATTCCTCCAAAACTTAAAGAAATGTGCAAAAATATCATTTATAATATTCTAGTGATAATAACTTCTGCATTTTAATACTCAGTTAAGGAGGAGACGACTTTTATCATACAGTTAACAACTGAAGGTGCCTCATGAATGATGAATTTTAGAGAAACAAAAATTATGTTTAAAACACAATATACCCCAAATCTCTGAAACGCTCACTGACTTCACTGCTGGCAATTGTGTACATATATATTTTAAAGAGAATCACAAAGAGTTACAAAATGAGTTCCTATAGTTCCATATTACAGAAAGGAAAACAAAATCATTCAAGTGTTTGTCCTTTTGGTTTTGTTTCTGGGAGGGGATGTTTTGTTCGGGTTTGTTTTTTTTGCACACTAGTGTTGAGTGGCTTTTATTCAATTTAATATAACTTTACTATGGCAACAGTTGCATGGTTTCATGTCACACAGTCTTGGATGAAAAAATAAAACCAGCACCTCCTCCTCCTATCCCAGCACTTTGATCTTGGAGGTTGACTTAAAAGCTCCTGCTACCCAGATTTCCATACCAGTAAGCCTATGCATACAAGATTTCTAGCTGCTTGAGAAGAATTTTCATGTTTACAATTAATCTAGCAAAACCATTTTGCTATGAAAGCTCCTTTGTGCTACTTGGTATGTTCAGGAGTTAGGGGGTTAATGCATGAAATGGATCACTGGGCTGAAAATAAAAATCACTGTTAAAAAAAACGTGATACCAGGAGTATTAGGCACAACATAATATTGTAACCACCGAGAATTCTCAACAGTAAAATAAAGCCTTGTACTCCCAGCATTTTCATTAGTTTTCCAGTAGTGCTGGACGCAGTGTGAATTACAATGAGCTAGAAAGCAGTGGTTGCTCTTTTTAAAGAACATGCACTGTATAGCGGGAAGTCATTTCTTCAAATCACACTGTGCTGGTTATTGGTTTGTATATGCTGGTACACATTTTAGCACTTAGAAATTCTATTTCTCTCTATTACTGAATCCTGCATATGGCCTGCAAAACAGTAAGCGTTTAGCAGCTCTCAAAATGAACCCCATACTAAGGTAAATATTTGTTTAGTAGTTTGCACAATGATATAAATCTGTAGAAGGATCACTCTGCAGCAAACCTTTCCCTGGATGGATATTTTTAAGTCTGGACATGCACTGTTTTCATTATAACAACTGCAGAAGATAATATTAAGGAGATAACTAAAAGCCAAAAGAGGACAAAAATTTAAGTTGATATCAGCTTCTAATGTAGAATGTTGTTCTGCTGATAGTAGCTATTCATCAAAAGAAAAAAAGAAAACTGAGCGGATCAACTACAGTATGTATCATAATAAGCTCTTTTTGGAAGAGAGATGAACAAGCTTTTATGTACAGAACTACTAATTTACCTGAAACCACTACTTATACTGCTCCTTAAGAATTAAACTCACCATCCCCATTTGAAGGAACACTTGAGTCGATCCAGATTTCAGCCTGACCTTCCCAAAGATTCATTTGGGGCATCTATAGGTACAGGAACAAAATAAAACAAAGGAGATGCACTCGCTGTCCATCTGCTGTGTGCTGATTTCTATTTTCAGCTGTCACAATCTAGAAGACCAAGCTCAGACAAACCTGCACAGCCAGTGGAAAACCTGAGCCTCTCATTCCTAAGAAACTCAGCCAGCCTGAACAAAATTGTGTAGAGCTTGTAATACACCACTGGGAGGACCCTAGTATGAATTCAGCAGTGTGTTTCACATGCAGTACATTTTGTAGCAAGCATCCTTTCTTAGAACCTGATTTGATTTAAGGCCAGGTTTTTAATTTCTAGATGGATGGAGACTTCACAGACTCTAATGGCAATCTGTTCCAGTGTTTGATCACCCCCACAGTGAAAATGATTTTTCTTGTCTTCAGATAGAATTGCATGTTTTGGTTTTCTTTGTTTTTGTTATTATTTGTGACCACTATCTCTCATCCTGCTAATGGGTACTACTGAGAAAAAGCTCTCACTTACTTGTTCATTCCTTCCCATCAGGTATTTATATGCACTCATAAGATCCTTCTGAATCTCCTCCAGGCTGAACTGTGCCAGTTCTGTCAGCCTCTCTGCTGATGAGTGATGCTCCATTCCCTTCATAATCTTTGTGTTCCTGCTCTAGAAGTGCTCCAGTAAGTTTGCATCCTTCTTGCACCAGGGAACCCAGAACTGGACACAAAACCACAGATGTGACCACCAGCAATTCATACAGATGAACGATCCCCAACCCACAACCTGCCAGCAACGCTCTTCCTAATGAAACCCAGCATGCTGTTGGCCTGCTTTGCCACGAGAGCATACAGCTGGCTCACGGTCAGTTTGCTGTTCACTAGCACCTCAAGGTCCATTTCTGCAAGGCTGCTTTCCACTTGTGTATTCTGGTGCCTGGGCTTGTTCCTGCCCACGTGCAGGACTGTGCATTTGCCTTTGTCGATCCGCATGAAACTACTGGTGGCCCAGGTCTCTCTGACTGACAGCACAACCAATCCACCCCGTTTTGAATCATCTGCAATGTTGCTGAGGTTTGACTTATGCATCTTCACAAGTACTAGCCACAATTTTAAAAGCCAGCCCACTTTTTTTTTTCATGTTTGTTTTGATAGTGTAGTTACACTTGGCACTGATTTTGAACAGAACATGTTTCCTGCTGCTGTAGGTGTGACTGAAACTTCAGTTAACAATGACAGGGGAATATCCTTTATGATAACTATAACTTTGGAATAGAATAACGTATTTTAGTACTCAGTACTTAGTTCCTATAAATAAATCTGATTTTAAAAATTTCAGACTGCTTTAGGAAACAACCTCCTATTTCCATTTTACCAAAAACGGGTAAGAAATTATTTCACTTCAACGAATTGTAAGACTTGTGGCTGGTATCAGAAATATGATACAAGCACAATATCAGTCATGGGCCTGATATCCCACACTCATTAAATATTAAAAAAATAATAATAATTAAAAGAAAATCAAATGTTGAAAGCCCAAATCCCATTGATTTCCACATGAATAGGTTCTTCTATCATGCTTCATCTAAATGAAATTTATGTGCCAATACACAAAACATTGATGTCCATGTTAATTTTAAAGAAAAAGTTATATTTGTGATTATTATAGGAGTCATTCATACCTGGCAGTGTCTTCTATTCTTTAGCAGCATGGAGCTTAATCTCATCCTCAAGAGAGCAGAACCACTGCACCCAGTAGCACCGAGGACAGCAAAGGTTGCTCTCTCAACCTTTTCCTTCAGTGGTGTGCAGTAGTGTACAATAAACCAAGGAGCAGAGATTTTTGCATCAGCTGTGCCAGCCTGGCTCTATGACGTGGATGAAGTATGGCCAGAGCAGAGCACAAAGTTACGGTGCCACTCCTGGGTCCTGTGCTAGCCCCCCTGAGGTAAACCGCACTGCCCACCCCCCGTGTCACTGGTGTGCACACAGCGTCTTAACCTGCCATGGGGAATACAGATTACTGACATTTAATTAACGTTTCACCTCACTGTTCATACACTCTCTAATCAGATGTTCTCTAGGGTAAGTAGAAGAACTCTAGGGTAAGTAGAGGAACTGCATTTTTCAGATTGCTATTTTCAAGTTTTAACTTTGCTTCCAACACCGTCTCACTACTCACCTTCTTCTAATGTTGTACCACCTTGTTCTCAGCACAGAGAGAGGCACTTGCCTCTCTTGCACCAGGTCTCGGTTTTGAGCATTTTGTTTGGTTAGTTGGTTTTTAATAAAAGGAAGTAAAGCCACACAACATTTTTCCAGCAAAGCTTAAAGGGAAAGACTTGTCTTTAACCAGAAATGCTAATAACAGAAGACTCTAAAGTATGCAATTAGCAAGCAATAAAGCTCTTTTTTCCCTAACAAATGATCTGATATTGTTCTCTTGGGGATTCTTTTTTTTTTATTATTTTTTCCCCCAAACGCAAACAGTAAGCTGCTTACAAACTCATTAAAATGAAATATTTAGTGAAGAAAAAGGAATACATCTCAACAAGTAAAAATGAGTTTTTAATGCTGTTTTCTGTTTCAGTGTATGTACATTTAAGTATCAAAACTTTGTTGAACTTTAGTGGCAATGAAGGGATTGGAAGACCATGTAGAACATGCTCACATGGGCTATTTTTGCAGGGATCGCCCAAGTCACGCAGCCCCTCTGAGCAAGAGACAATTGGGGATGGACAAGGCAGGCAAGGGACACCAAGCAGTCTATCATGTCTAGATCTGCTATGGCTTACTCCCATTTCAGAACAGCAAAGGACAAGACCAACAGTTAAACCACCACAGCAGAGCTCTGTTTCATGATGGAGACCTTTGTGAATGAAGCCACCACTCATACACCGCATGGCTGGGCTGAACAAGGAGGAGATAACCCATCCACAAGGTCTGTCCTGCCTGGCTTACAGACCATACAAAACATGGTTTTGAGGGACTCATTCACATTGATTCATTAGCACCTCCAGTGCAATAGGCAGCTGGTGCTACGGCCTCTTCTCTGAGGAGCACTCCCCCACCAAGCTATTGTAACTGAGGAAGCTCACACAGGTACATAACTGTTGGTGTCATTCAGAACTTGCCAGTCGTTTTAGAAGGTCACACAGAAGGGGACAGCAACACGGACAAATTACAAAGCTTTGTTTTCCTATTAAACCTGACTAATATCAGGCAAACAGCCATGGCAAAGGAAGGACATGGGGTACCCATAGTTGGCATACCAATAACAACAGACTCTCCTTGCAATTATCAAAATACAGCACACAAATAAAAGCAGTCCACTGTATTTTACTTCAGTTTCTCTCCACAGCTCAGAGAAAAAAGACCTTGATCTACAACTCTGCATGGAAGTAAAGCAGCGCATCCACCCTTCGTCATGACACCATTAAGCTCCAGCCCATCAATGAGGATTACTTTTGCCTTGAAACTCGTGATGATTGTAGGGCAGAAATGTTACAGTGCCACAATCACTATGTTTTAAATGTACATTAAAATATCCGTAAAAGGATCTTTTTGGCTGCCTGGGAGCAAGGCATGGTGGAAGGCAGAGCTATGCTTAGTGTTTCAGGACAGGACACTGAACACATGACATTCCAAAGCAGAACCAGAGAAGGGATATGTAAGGTACCAGTCATGCAGTACATCCCAAACAGCAACACTGCAGTGCCTCCTGACTCAAATGCAGTCCAGAGCATTATTGGTGACCACTAATAGTCAGAAGCTAGGACCTCAGTCTTTGTCCCACCTGAAAACCTAACCAGTTCACCGCTTTTAAATCAAATCTGAGTCCAGTCTTAAGTACCAAAACGCATAGGGACTGACTTTTACTCATGTTACCATTGCCAGTTACAGGAAACAATAATAGGCAATAGATTAATGTGTTGCATTTAGTGAACCATTCAAAAGGGTTGGTTCTGTCAATTACCAAAAAGAAAAAACAAAACAAAACAAAACAAAAACACAAAACTACATAGAAAACTTCTAATTTTCAATAAAAAAAAAATGTTGCCTAGGACTTCATGAGCTTTTCAACAAATGTTAGGAATAAAAAAGTGCATATTAAGGTAATCTGTTAAGAGTGCTTATTCTGTTTTTCCAGGTGTTTACTATGATTGGAGTACTACACATTTGCATAACTTTTGGATTTTCTAGACATTAAGAGAGAAGCAAATATAAAGAGAAGCCTGTGATTTATCAAGTGGTTTTTCAGGAAGGAAGAGTAATTTACCTTTACAAGACATCTGTACAGTTCAGCATATAAATAGTTCTCTGTTCAAGACAACAGAATCATATTTTACTTGTGGGTTTAGCACATGCAGCACATTCCCACCCCAATTCTGCTCCACCACCTCATTAAGAACTATCACTGAACACAACAGCTAAATTAGCAGGCAGAGTAATGACAGGGCATTTAAACCTAAAAAAGTTTTTTCTTTCCTTCTTTAATTTTTATTTAATTTCAGGGTGGAGGGTACAACATATTAGTATAGAGTTTATGAACACTGCTTCCAGAAGGCTTCTAGTCAAGACAAATTGTGATCGCCTTCCTCCGGCACCTTACTAAATCTCCTGAGTCTTTATTTATTTATACAGAATCCATCACTGCAAAGTCTGAGAGCACAAACATATTAAATATGCTTCCCACATGCATCCATGCTGCTGTCATTGACACTGCCTAGGAAAGCAACCATGGAGTCTATTTTCCCATTCATCCCTTCAAACCTGAGTACAGCTGGAAACAGCGAACTCAGTGTTTCTTCCTGAGACTAAACTGCATGCGCTATGTACAAGGTGTCGATCATAGGCCAAACAACAGATGTTTGAGCTGTGCAGAACGTAACTAATCTTCAAATATACTAAATATATTTGATAAATATTGATAAAACAGTGGCATCATAGACTCTACTCCATCATATTTTTTTGTTACAGGGAGTTTCAGTGATCCTTCCACGTATGACAAATTGTCTTCTACAGCCATTTATTTTTCACTGATAAACACTCAAAACCCCATTCCTTTCAATAACCAGACAAGAAATTGCCTAATAATTAGGTATTGCAATTTATGGTTTAATAGCCTATGGGATTTAGGGCTGCTGCCTTCTCTGAGACTATGTCACACCTGTGCCCTTTTAGTATTACATAGCAGCTTAGCGTCCTCATTAGAGTCCAGAGATTAATATTAATGAGACAGATTCTCACTCAAGGCACACTAACTCACATGACTTTAATTTCAATTTTTGAGTGAAACTTAGAATAAGAAATTACCTTTTCCTTATTACTTTTATTTTTAAGAGCTTTCTGTTTCTTTTGCATATCAAATGATATCACAAATAATGCAACCTTGATTAAAGCCAGGAAAATACTAATCGGCTCCATACAACAGCAGAATCGATATGAGAAGGAGATTACAGTCTGTAATCCTTTTCTCTATGAGGAGAGATGAGTTCTTGTTTTTGATTCAGGTAGGCAAGCCTTGAATAAGTAAATCATTTGTAAATACAGTGGTTGAGGAAGCACGCTACTTAGGATTATCAGAATTGCTAATTCTGGCAGCCTTGTAAAAGGATTGTGATTACACAGTAAAGAGTATTTTTCCTGTTATCTGTGGAAAGGAGATAGAATCTACCTCTGCAGCATGCTTTTGCTGGCTGTCTCACAAGGAGGAAATTATGATGCAATGCAAGATTTAAAATTTTTGTCACCTTTCTGGGAGTCTCCAGGAACTCAATATAATACAGCAAAATTTGCTCTGCTGGGAAGAAAAATGCAGTGCAGAATACTGTAGTTTAATGATACAGATGCTGCTATGTGCATTAATACTTTAATTGCTGAATCCAAATGTGCAGATCAAACACAAAAGAATATCTGAATACCACCTTTGTGGTAAATTAAGACTTTTTTCCCCCCTTGTTGTTTGAGGGTTGGAAGTTTTTTGCAGCCAGGATACAAGAAAGCACACTTATGCAATTACATGGCCTATCAGATCTCCCTCAAGTAACTCCTAAATTTTCAGGCTAATTTCAGCTCAGTTTGACAACAACTGAGCATTTCAGCAAGTTCCATGAAAATTACAGGCTGGGTAAGACAAGAGAAACACAAGAAATTGTCCTTCAGATGGAAGGTCAGCAGAATGACCACATCAGCTCTCTGGACACAGCACATGCTGCCTCTCACCTTTGCATTTAGGTGACCTGGGAGAGACCTAAAATGCAACAAAGGAAACAGAGGAGTCCAGGATGTAATTTATTTCTCATTTTTAGAAAAAAAAAAAAAGAAAAGAAAAGAAAAAAGAAAAAAAAACTTCTGAAAGCTGAGCTTCCCGACAAGAGAACAAAATTCACAGAGAAGTTTAATTCAGGAGCTGTGTTTTAACGCTTCCAAACTATAGAAGCTTGCCATCCTGTTCAGAGCTGGTCCGGGCTGGATTCTTCTCACAGCCAACACAGCACGTGGCACTGACACACTAAAAGAGCTGAGGTTTCTCATCTCATTTACACACAATACAATTTGTTATGTGAATAGCAGAAAAAAAAAAAAAAGAAAAAAAAAGAAAAAAAAAGAAAAAAAAGAAGAAGTGTCAGAAAGTTGTCTAAGTTGATTCTGAAAACATTTCTCTTCCTGTCTTGGCCACAGAACTGGCTCTTCAACATAATTAAAGAGCCACCTAGTCTAGTGGGAGTTGCCTCTGCCCATGGCAGGGGGGATGGAAATAGATAATCTTTAAGGTCCCTTGGAACTCAAACCATTCTGTGGTCATGTGTTTCTTTTACTTTTAGATCTGGAAAACATGGATGTCAGCTAACTACAATTTCTACCACCCCCTGTCTTTTTTTTTTTTTTTTTTTTTTTTTTTTTGTAATCAACCAAGCTTTTTTCTTTCTGAATATGCTTGCATACTATGTGAAAAGCAGAATACATCAAATATATTTAAAAGCCTTAAAGTAATTTTGCAAATAGCCTCATTATTGGCCAAAGGTGAGAGGAGACAGCAACTGACATAGTGCCGCCTGCTCTGAATTCAGGTTACTGCTCTACCACTGCAGCTATACCAGATTGTTTTGCACTATGCCCCAGTGGAACCACAATGAAGAATTAGCTGTTCCACATTACAAATTACCTTGTTCTCAGCTAGAGCAGGTAATGGCATTTCAAGGTGCACTCACAGCATAGGAGGGGAGAAAAAAATAGGTGCTTAGCCTGTAAACCTCACAAGCTTGCTCTCTATATATTCTGTGTTGGTATTTGTAAGCAATGCAAATTTGCTTCCTTATTTTACAAAATAACAAGGCCACATAAGACCCAACAAGCAGTTTGATTTCAAAATTCTGTTTCCTACATGTTTCAATGCACTTATCAAGGAGGTTCCACAAAGCATGCCAGCTACTGCAGCTCTCCCTGGGGGCTGCACAGGGGAGTTACAGGGGACAGCAGACCAGGCTGACTGCAGTAAGGGATTGTCAAAACCCTTTGCTCTCCGAAGGCCTCCCATACCTGCACAGGAGCCTGCACCTTCACCAAACAGCTCTGGGCTGGAGGACACACGCACAGTGCCAGGAGCCAGAAGCTTCCTTCTGCCATCTGCCTCGGTACAATGCAGCACCATCCTAATGGTAACCCAGAGCTGCCACCAAAGGCTAAATAAGTTTAATTCCTTTAACTCCTCCTTCATAACCAACTACTGCTGTAGATCACCTTTATTATGACTGCTCCTAATGGCATTCTTCTGTCTGCTTCGCTTCAGACCATTCGAGGTTGAAATCCCCTTCAAGAGAAGCCGCCAAATGAACTCGTGTGCTTTTATCCCACTTCCACTGTGCTGAACATTCACATTCCAGTCAGACTCCTCTGTTACCTGAAGCCCTTTTTCTTTTTCCATAAAAAAGATTCATACCTATGCTAGTAAGTACTTATCCCTGGCTATGTAGAGTAGTGCAACATTAACATTAATTGCTCATAGCATTGTCTGTGCTTTTGTTTATTAAAATGACTTCAGGCAGTTTAACTTCAGCTCTTACCTATCTCACAACACACAGTAGCATGGAAGTATTTTGCATCTGAGATGTTATGCACTCTAAAATATATTTTGTCTTCCAGCCATTTCTATTTCATTTTTATTCTGTTACAGAAAAAAGCATTTGGTCATTGGAATATATCACAGATACTTAATCCTCACTTTGATTTAAACTTTGATTGTGAGGGCTTCCTGAAAACTGGAGAGATGAAATAAAAAACAAAGAAGCTTGTACCCAAGCATAAATTAAGGGTTTATTCTTCCCATTATCAGCAGATAAGGTGACCTTGATACTACAGTAAGAAAAAATAAGAAGTGCATCCTCCTCTCATGGTTGGTACACCCAAATTCCTGTTAAATCTCTCATTAAAAATAAGAGACACATGATATATGCACACTGGCCACATACCATGAGGTGTGGTTGATAAAGTTGTCAAAACGCAGCAGAGCCAGCTTCTGCTGAGGACTTTGCTGAAGGCACCCAGCACCAACACAGGTCAGCACCACTGGGTGCAGGAGAACATGGCTGGGAAAGCAGGGTACGGTGCAGTGCAGTGCTGTGGGAGCAGGAAGAAGGGTAGGAACAGCCAAGACAACAAGGACAATCAGCATTAAAGAGCGAGCTTTGACAAGACACAAATGATGCAAAATTGGAGAGAAACAGAACTGCATAAAGCAGAAAGAAAAATAAAAACCTGAACACAGAATTAGGGGGATCAAAAAATTAGCAGAAGTCTGAAAACAGAGAATACAAAGGGAAAGAATGCGTGGCCTTCTGCATTTTAATGTTGTATTTACACATGAAAAGCAAGATGGGGGTGCACAACGTGTAAGTGATATTAAGATACAGAAAAACAGGGCAACCATAAAGAAGGAAAACCACTGCAGCAGGGAGGAAAACACATGTTCAAATGATCACAGGTGGTCAGGTTTACAAAATTTCCTCATCAAAAAGAAAATAGCCAAACATCAAAAGCTCCTTGCACTGTATATTGGCATGGGTTTGGCGTTAACATGGTTTAAAACTGCTGACTCACAAAATCTGCTGTAGCATCACGCAGAAAGCTTTGTGCAGTCGAGCTTACTCTCCAAGATGCACATGTTAACAGAAACAGGCTTGGGTGAGTCTCACAAACTGCACAAGACTGGTGATGAGCAGAAAATCATCACTACTATATAGAATTAAAGAATATATTTCACCCTAACACTTTCATACAGGGGAAAGAGGTTAGAAATGCACTACAGCAGTGCAGCACTATGCATGATTTCTGCATGAGACAAATACTCTTAGAGTATCTTCCAGCCATTAACTAGACCACATAGCTGCATGCTTTAAAGTATGTGTCTTGCTGTTACCATGTGTGTTTCAGTAATAAGCTATGCTACATGTAAAAGGAAAACTAATAAATCAAATCTTACCAGTAATAACAAATATAAGGAGTTGTAATTACCTGGGTTCTAACTGCTGGAAACTCAGACTTACACTTACATTTATTATATTTAAAAATATATATGCTATTTGAGAGAAACAAGCCTAACTCTGCCTGGAAGTGAGGCTATAAGGAGAAAAACAGTGTAAAAAAATCTATAGCATCATTTAAAAAAATCGTTGTAACGTAACCTACATTCAACAAACACTAAAACTGATTTTAAAACATTTTTATAGCTGAATAAAATCACTGGAAATCCAGCTGATGGTATTCAGAGGCTTTATATCTACCAAGTTTTTCTAAAGTTGGAATTAAATTTCTGTTAGTGACTCCAAAGTTCCTAATTTCATGATTTCCAATTATAATACACACTTAAAAAACTGCTCTGGTACCATTTTTTTTGTGCTTAATGTATTAGTATTAGCCCTCAGCTTCAGATACATTTTAAAGTAATTTTTCTGTGGTACCTGAGCAATCCACAGAAATAAGACATCATTCATTTAAATTTATGAACGAAAAAAATGCTAGAAACTTCTTACAGACAAGAAAGAACTCAGGTTCCTTTTTCCATCTGTCCATATCTTTAAGCCTAAGTCATATTAAAAATTAAATGTACACATATTAATTAGCACTGATGCTTATCTGAAACCATCAATTAATATTAATCTTGCTCAGCTGCTCTGCAGAGGATCAATCCTAAAACTTCATTTCAATTTAACTTTGCAGAAGAGCAGCATTCAGGCACAAACCAGAAATAAACAACATACCATCTCTTTGCCATAAATATCATAAGGGCTAGTAATACAACTCACAAAGGCTGATAAACGTCTTTTGGCATCACTGGAAATGTTAAGCTTCACTTCTGACTTGTATTGCCTACACATAATTAAGAATGATGTTAACAGAGCTTTATTAAACACACAGAGGAGTCACAAAGGCACAGCAGCTGGTGCAGCATTACACTAACTAAATTTAGATAGCAGTCCTGCAATAAAATAGAAAATAAAAGACTTGCTGAAACACTTGCAATGGCAGCCTCACTTAGGATTATGGGTTACAGAAGAGGATTTCAGGGCCTGACTGAGTAAAACCCTGAGCATTGCAGTCTGACCGTAGGGAGGAGCCAGCAGGCAGCTGGGCATAAATTATCCTATGATGCTCTTTTATATTTTCTAATTTACCTGTGATACGATGTTTGCGTTCCACTGATGATAATCTCAAAAAAAAAAAAAAAAAAAAGAAAAAAAAAATTAACAAACAAAAAAACAAAAAAAAAAACACCACAGCCAAAAAAAAAACCAAAAAAAAAACAAAACAAAAGAAAAAAAAAAAAAAAAAAAAAATCCCTGCCAACAAAACAGCACCACAGAAAACTTCAAAGCTTTAGAAGACTCTTCAGGTTTTCTGTACGCCTTCATTAGCTATTATGAATAAATTAGATTTTCTGTTTTACAAACAATTTTTCTTTGAGCCAACTCCTCAACTACAAAGCCAAAAGACTTCTATATAGAAACTTCTATATATTTCTGAACACCAGTCCCTGAACCTGAGTAACTACACAGCAACTAAAATATAGGTAAGTAGAAGTTAATCATGTACACAAAAGGATTGGAGCATATGGATATGTATACATTTTTTTTTTCTCCTTTCTAGCTAAGAGGATCCTCACCAACCAACCTAAGAAGACACTCATCTATCGTGGTGCTCATATCCATGTCACTACACAATGAAAGACAGAGCTTTTCAGATGTTATAAAAATATTGTACTCAGACTTTGCCATTTTTAGTAGAATCCATAGCACGCTGAGGCAGCAATCAAATGTCAGTAATGAGAAATGCTGTGAAGCACGAGTAGATGACAAAAACCCAAACCTTAAGTGCCATCCAGACACATTAGTATCACCAATGTGCTACCAGCTTTGAACAATTGGTCAGTGATGAAGATGCCATTACAACACAGCAAAGAACAGACAAGACTAAAAACATAACAGCACAAGGGATTCGTGAACATTCTCTGCCAGAAAGCAATAAAAGCCCTTTTGATTATGCCTCTCTCACTGTTCAGGTGCTTGTTCTAAAGAAACCATGAGTCTCATGATAATGGCTCACCTCCTCTATTCCAATTTAGTCTACGGCTAGGTTTCCAAGTGTGTTATGTGGGACCTTGACACTGTGCTGCAAGTACATGCAAAACTGGGCATTGGAGGATGAGAAAGCAATGAAATACTGTTTCAAGCTTAGCTGCTTGTATTCTATGCAGTGACATGATACCATCAGCCAGCTGATCCACAGATTTTTGCTTTCATACAGCTGGGATGCTGTGAGGCAGAAGCCTCTGCTTCTTGATGAAGAAAACCTGTAATGGGATCTAAGACACCTTTTCCTGTCTCTCTAGCACCCTCTGTAGCTAAACATGAACCCTATCTCCTCCACCTATTTTATATTCTAAATATGCACTCAGAAACATAGGAATTACCATGCGCAAGCAGAATTGTGAATACGCTGAGCACAGCAAGCCAGCAGGCAACTTACCACCAGAGCAAGAAGCTGTATTCAAAACTTGGGGGAAGCCTTTGCTTTTCTCTAAAGCACAACTCCCACCTCCTGCTGGCAGCAACCACCTCAAAAGTGGCGGAGTCCCCATCCACAGCTGTCCAGGCCAGACCACCCCACAGCACTGTAGTAGCAAGGGTTCCCAAAGCCATTCTTGGGGAGACTTCCCCCACAAGCCACACAGTACAGTGACATTAAAAACAAATAAATGACTTGAGAGGGCAATATGGCCTATCATACCTCACTCCAAGCGCTCCTCTCACAGCTAAAAGTAAATCCTTCCCTTCATTTCAAAGACAAATCACAACCTGACCTGAAGCTAAACCCTAAACCCATGTCCCTTCCATGCATTTTCTATTCTGAACAAGTAGTAGAAACCAGAAAGAATACCACACACAAGAAAAAAAGCGTAATTTAAAACCCAATGTACTCTGAAACCATTTTATGGTGATTTATTAAGAAGCACTACAACCACTACAGACATACAGAAGAAACACTCCTGTGGTCAGAACAAACCGTGTCACTTCTGGAAGCCCCTTGCTCACACCAACTTGTGGATTTTTTTTTAGCTACCCAATGCAGTTCCTTGTTTACTATGTTCTCTTGGAAGTCCAATCAATTACCACCGTAAGAAGAAACGATGCATCCAAGGAATTTTTTACCTTCTAGTTGTCAATCAAAGCTAGTACATCTCCTAAAAACTGCTCTGCAATTTATAGCAGGCTGCATGTTGCGCAGTTGACTGGCGTGCAGTCTGAAGTTCAGGCCCCGTGCAGTACAAGAAGTACCTTCACAGCATCTGGCTTTGCACAAATACGCTGCAGCTATGGGAAATCTATCACCACCTGGGGAATCTAAGAGTAAGGAATATTGATCCTTAACCAACGCAGTGGTCAACTTCTGAATGAGCAACATCAGTCAGGAAGGTTTTATTGACGTTGAGGCAGTAACCACACTCAGAACCACCTCAGGATTTGACCTAGGGATCTTACAGCAGCATTATATTGTCATTTGCCAGACGCTAGAGCTCAGCAGAATATTTTACAGCAGTCTTAGAGACTCATAACTTTTTATAACCCTGACACTGAATATTCAGGCTAGTGTTAAAAAGAACCAGGTAATAAGTGATAAACTATCATTTATTAGTAACTATCATTTATTAGTCACTGTAGCTTTTCATAGTATACAATGGCTAGGTGTAAAACGCTCTGTTTATCACCATGCTCCATCATAAACTAATTCCTTTCCAACTAAGCACTCCTTCTGACCGCAGCCCATATAAGCTCTCATTTGACAATACAGGGACTTGGGTGGCAATAGCATTTTATGGACTCTTTTCCCTTCCCTCCTGTTCCCAGTCATAATCTTCAGTCATACGGCACAGATGTTAACCATTATGAACCAGAAAAGAAAAAGATTCAGGTGAAAAAAAAATAGGAGGGGAGGAATTTTGAACTGGAACATTATCTTTGAACATTTTTAAAAACAGTTGTTATAAGCAGTGCAACCCCAATACAGCAGGTACAGACAGACAGGGGCAAAGGAGCAGAAAGCTTCATGCCAGCAAAGCCCTCATACCACAGCGGTGAAAATGCCACGTTAAATCTTAAGTGCTTCTGGGAATGGAACAGAAGAAAACAGAGAAAGGTCAATACAAAAGGCACATGCAGCTGTGGACACCCTGATTCAAAGGCACTGTAACAGAATTGGAAATATCATAGAGAACAGCAATGCCAGAAGTGGAAGATAGGGAGTGACTTCTGTATGGAGAGAAGATCAACAGATTCACCTCAGAAAAAGACAGCTTAGTGTGACATGACACAAAATGACTCATGTTGTGGAGATGATGAACAAAGAACAACTACTTATTTTTTTCACATTAGAGAATTATTAGGCAGAATAGAATATCATGCAGAAAGCTCACACCAGATTAAACTTCACATAAAGTGTAATTACATTGCATCCTGCTTTGCTGTAGGATGCTGTACAAAACAAGGATAAAAACAAAAAAAGCAATTAAGTGAAAAAAGTCAGTTGAGGCCAATTAAACAAAATAATCCAGATTCAACATTGCTTGGAAAGATCTGAACTACAGCACATTGCATCCTGGAAAGGTACATTGAAGGGAAGATAGTTTTGTATTTGTCTTCAAGTATTTACTTCCAGTCAAACACTATCAGACTAAAGAGTGGTCTAGGTGGATTTTGGCTTGCCCAAGTAGAGCCACTCTTCCATTCTGATTTCCACTTCCTCACCATAGTGAATCCCAGCCTGCTGACACCCTTTGTCAGGGCATGGAAATAGAACGCTCATCAACTTTACTGTCCTAATCTCTATCACCTCACCTCACCAGCAGTTCCCAAAGGGGCACATGGAAATCCCTGTGTAAATCATAAAGGTGAACCCTACAGAAGAAGAATAATTCCCAGCACTGTCCTCTCAGATGTTTCATACACTGGTAAGCTACTGCTCTCGGTTTCCTTTGCAATATACCTCCTATCACTCCTAGCTTTAACTACTGCTTTCATTGCTGCTTGTAGATAGGCCCAGCAATTCATGAACACAAACGGTAATCTCCTTCATGAACAAGTTCAGATAATTGTGCTTGCCTCTGCACATGTGTCAGCAGACATGTATGTAGGCAACTTGAGATGTCAGAGGACTGATTCTTCCAATGAAAGAAGCACTCATCATCAGTATGGTATAAATAATTTCAAACAGTCAAATAACTGGATACCAACTCCTCTCTGACAAAAGGTAAACAGACTCAAAATGATAGGATAGTTGAGAATTATACACACCCTACCATTATCATTGACATACATAGACTGCATTCCCATTGCAAAACCAGTACTCAAGCATGAATTTAAAAAAATTGAAATGAAAGGCTACAAAATACAAACAAGGAGATACTCCGCTTACCTTTGCCTGTGTTACCTAGACCTCATTACAATATGTAAGGAAAACAAGTACTTCAGAAAAACTCTTAATTGATATAGTGGGCTCTGTCTAGCATGTCCAACCAAACCCTATTCCTTTTAACAAAGTTTCCCTCTAGCGCTACTATGGACAATACTGTCATTCTCCTGATCACTCAGATCCAGGCATAACCTCCTGTTAGACATCCTTCAGATTACACATCCTTCATATTACATATCCAAATAATTACCTAAATCCTTCCCCACTGCCCTAGGAAAAAATAAGCCTCAAATAAGGAACCTGAAAAGAAAAAGTAATGTTGTAGAGTTTCATTGTATCCATACAAGTTTTTACATGATAATTTATATTTAAAAAGGTGTGGTGGCATCAATGGAATCCATGCATTTGAATTCTCTTCCAGAAAAGGACTGTCATTCCATACCACAGTGTGATTCACTGTAATCATTAGGATGGCAGAGAAAATATAACTATCAAAAAAGCATCGTGGAAAGCAGTACGGTAAATATAAACAAACTGCAAGTTTCCTTAACACCATCAGCAGAAACTCCAGCAGAAACCATATCTGTAATTACAATTGGAGTTTGAGAATTTCTATCCTTGAAGATCGTTAGTAAAAAA
Source organism: Nettapus auritus (assembly GCA_011076525.1). NCBI lineage: Eukaryota > Metazoa > Chordata > Aves > Anseriformes > Anatidae > Nettapus > Nettapus auritus. The sequence goes on along the minus strand of CM021767.1, from coordinate 35,648,963 downwards.
GAGTCTTAAGTGATTTACCAATGAAGCTTAAATCAGCTTTAAGAAATGACTGTTTGGTAACTACCTTGAAATAGCCAACATACAGTCAACAATATCAAACTAAAATTAAGGGAAAATCATATGCAATATAATTTCAAAATGCAAGATCAATTTTAAAGAGGTAGTATTAAATCAATTTTTAATACTGAATATTGTTGCAGTCTTTGGAGCAAATCAATAATGTTTTCATCTGTGTATCATAGTATTAACATCTTAATTTATAACTGATTCTAAAATGCATGGACTAAAAAGATAGCTCCAATATAATAGAATTTTTATACCATATTCTGCCACTGATTACCAGCATGTGATCTAGACATAGCTAACAAAATTACAGAAATAGTTTCTATTTTCTCCCATCAAAGCTACATGATCTTCAAAGAAAAACATTTACTAAACTGAGAAAGGTTATCAGTCTGAAAGTTTAAACAAATGTTTATCAAATGATCTAGAAAGTGATGAAAATTAGAAAAATAGGAAGTATGAATACTGCTAATGAGAAAAGATAGTAAAAATATAAAATAAAATGAGTTAGCAAAGTATGAGTTGACATTAGGAAACATAAGTTAGTGATCCCTTTTCCTCCTCACGGTTTGCATATCAGTTTTCTTCTCTGCAAACTGTAGCAGAGATTAATTCTATAAAATAATCTAATTAATGATACAAACAGCAGCAATCTTCTCCACAACTGTAACTTGGAAGGAAACTTAGTTGACGTGGATACCTGTCTCCTATCTACACAGTTAATGGAGCAAAGCACATGTACTGAACAGAGTTGTGCTTTGAATCACAGAGAAGACACCTGTTTGTTTGTGCTTATTTGGCTTTGTCCTTGGATGTAGACAAATCCATGTACTACAAACAATATTTTTTTGCGTGCAGCAAATACTAGAACAAGGAGGTGAAATGTAAATAGAGACATTAACTGCCTAATGATGACACCAAGAAAAGCATCACACTCTCAGACAGTCAGAGACCTTGGTTTGGTCATGTCTTCCCCCTCACCCCCAATAACAACCAGAAATATCAACAGAAAAGCAGGATCTCAATTGCTGTTTCATGTATCTTCTGTCCCGGCAGTTTATTCTTCATCTAAATTCACAAATGTAATTTGGGATATCACCATTAATTGCTTCAGAGACTGTGATATGTCAAAAAGTAGGTGGTTTTGAATTGATGCATGAAATTAAGCATGGTAAACAGAGCAATTCCTCAAGTCCAAATTCATTAACTGACATTGTTTAAAGCAATTCTCTCTCTCCCATTTTCTTTCTTTAACTGAGCTTTAAAAATTATTCTGTAATACAGTAATTACTTATGGGGAATTGTAATCTTTAGGCAAAAGTTTTCAATTTTAGTTACCTACTTTGCATTTTGAAAATAGGAAGGAGGAAGCTGGTAGCATTATTCTCTTTCATATTTTTATCCCTCACACACATTTCACCATTTAAATGAGACAATAAATTCGGTGCATAATGAATTCTGTCAGTTTTTAAGTTTTGTTTTTGACATAAGTAATACTAAGAGAACACTGGCTGTGGAAAGAGGCAAGGTGGGACCTTTTTAGGTCAGATGATAGACAGACTGTAACTCTCCAACATCAGCATACTTGACAATGATCTGGAACAGCAAAGAAAGAAAGAAGGGGGAAACAGATAAAGTAAAAATGGCAGTAATAGTTGGAGAAGGGAAAGTTATTGCAGTGTACAGGACCAAACAATACAGTGAGGCACTTCAGAGCACACTAAATGAACTGGCAAAGCAATAGCAAAATACAATCAGTGTTGACGAACACAAGATAAGGGAGAAAAATGACCATCTGAACCATCAGCTCAAGGAAGTTGCACCACAGATAGCAATGGCAGAGAAAAAAACTGTTCAGCAGCAGCTGTGGTTAAAAACCAACAATAATGTATAAAGAATACTATGGCAAATCACATGGAGAAAAATTTGAAGGATATTACAGAATTAGTGGAAGAAAAAGAAAAGAGAAGAAAACCACTTTAAGCCATATATATGAAAACAAACAAACAAACAAAAAACCCACATGATTGTTACCTTCAGAGAGAAAAACCTAAAAGCACATAATGCTCTGAATGGTCTAGAAATCAGCCATTAGCTTCTCCTAACAAAACAAAGGAATTCTCAATTTCAGAGAGCACTCAAAACAGGGAAATTCAAAATGAATAAAACTAATAGTTTCCCTAAATTACGTGATTTAAACTCACTTCCTTAAACTCACTTCCACCAAAATCTAGGTGACAAGAAGACCTGAACATTTCAAAGCAGGAACAGATACCCATGCATTTGCCAATGATACCCATATGGTTTCAAGTTGGTGAGATATTAATCCTCCCTAAATCAAATGCTTGTGAAAATAAGTCTAAATATATGTCTATTGAAACCTCATATATTGCTCCAGAAGTGTAGGTAGATTTGATTACTCTTGGAATTTGGTGACTGCTGTAGATGGCCACCAAATTTAAACTAATTGGCTCTTGCTTTCAAGCAGATATCCATTCTCATACTCATTGCAGGATCTCCAGAGGTAGAAAGGAAGATACCAAGAAGCCAACTTCTTACCTTCAGCAGAAGTAACTAAAAATGTTTCTTCAAACTACCTTCATAACTTTCAGAACAGTTAAGCATTTTAACCTGCTTCATGCTTTTAAAGTACACAAACGTTTTTAAAAAGTTTCTTAGAGATGGCATTGCAAAAATAAGCACTTGTAGATAAAGTTGAAAGAGCATCAGCCAGTACAGTCCTCACACCCTCACTATTTTAGCAGTTTAGGAGCAGGAGCTTACTACAAATATTTTGCTCTCTTGCAGTTTTGGGTTAGAGTGTTTATGGACAGCTACTGCAAAGCAGCCAACAGCATGCACTTTGTTCATGTGTCTAAATCTTTACGCTCTTGCAGTTTGGAGTGATTCAATGAGGTTTGTTGTTGGTTGCTTTTCTATTCCTTCCCTTGTTTATTTTTTATTTTTTAAATGAAACAACTTGATCATTCAACTTCAAAAACATTATTAGAAAATGAAGATATTTCCATTACTTGACATACTTCTCCAATGAATTCAACTGCAATAAAAAGTTAAATCTGGGCTGCTGTAAATCATCAGCATCCAAATGCACCAGTCTGAGTGAAATTAGTTTTAAAATGATTTGTTAAGCTGAAGAAAAACAATATAGTCTGAATTAAAGTAGCATAATGTAGTTCATATTGATTTAGCTAATGGCACCTGTAAAGAAGTCTAAATGTGTTTCAGTAAGGCTTTTCACTAGTTTAACTAAACCAATTTTTAGCTAAATTGAACAATTTCTGTGCTGCTCCTTTTCTTCCAAAATGACTAGATGAGCAGAAGTTAGCACTTTCAGATTTTATAGTGGCAGAATCAAAATGACAATCTTAATATAATAGTTTTTTCTCGCTCTGAAAGAATTCAAAAAGTAAAACCAACTCAAATGTTTACACTTAGAAAACCTGTGAGAATAGGCATACTGCAGAAAGGAATAAGAATGAACTAAAAAGACTTCAGTTTACTGGATTAACAACACTTTAGTGTGCTTTCTTATTAACCAGCATACAGATCATTCTTTCTAGCAACCCCTTTGATTTATCTCTGGTCTGCATAGGCTGAGGTACAGAGAATGCTGGATTATGTCTATACTCATTATTACTAGTTTTTATCTCCTTTCTCTTTATTTTTTTTAATATATAGTTGAGTAAATTATTAAGTTATATAATCAATGCAATGAAGCTCCCCTAAGACAGATTTGACTTTGCTTTGTTTAGCTTGATACAAGATACGGAAAAAGTTTCAACAACACAAGGTCATTCAAATTACCACCAGTAATAAGGTGGTGTCCCATTGATTTTCTTCTGAAGACCTCTTCTAATGCAATTTAGACTACTCTTCCATCACAAAGAAATTTCATCTTTTTAAATTTCATCTTTTTCCACAAAGCCTGTGGCTTTCTCACCATCACACAACACATCTTTTATATACACAGGAAAACTGAGAACACTTGCCTTAGAAATAAAACTGTTACAAAACTAATTGTTTAATAACATTAAAGGCAAAATGAGAGATTAAAGCCAAGCAGAACACATCACATGCGCAGCTTCATATTATGAAGTCTTTCTTCTTCTCCCCCCCAAAAAAAATCTAACCTTCAGCGGGCAAAAAGCAATTCAAAGTGCAGATTACTATAAAGCTTTTTCTTTTAATAAGGAATTGACTCCAAAGGTTGTAGAGTCTGTCAATATCTATTTTGTAACTGCAGCACAAAGTAGTTTTAGATTCTACCACTCCTTCATCACTTAAAGCTACACTTCTGAAGGATGTGGTCTGGCACATAGGACGTCTGAGTGGTAACTTCTTCATCAAATCAAAAAAAAAAAAGCTTAATTCAAAATCATTAGTTTACCCATCTTCTTAATGCAGACAGGAAACCAGTCTAACTAATTGCTGTTCATACATTTAACTAATGCTGCTTAAAAGCATCAGAAGTAATAATCATCTTGTACTACAGATGATACAGATAATTGTGATTCTCACTAAACAACAAAATGTGACTTTGGCAGGACATTATACCTTGTTCTGATGGCAGTGAGAGCTCTTAACATCATCATTCCCCTCAAAAAAAAAACAACAAAAAAAAATTCACAGCAACATTTGGAAGATTTTCTAATGTATCACATACACATTTCCAGATAAGCTGCTTTTGCTTTAATGGATTTTCAGAATAAATCAGTAGCATTCTGGAAAAGACTGAAAATGCACCTTTCTAGAACACTTTCTTGGTCCACAGTTTCATAAATTCACAAGGAATTCTTACCAGAAGAAGCAATCCCATCACATGCCTTTCACTATCCTTCCTTTGCCACGCCTTGCACATGCATGGAATGAAGTCGCTTAAAGAACTGCATACCGCATTAAGTTAAAGCTAATATGGCAAAAAGAAGGTTTAACGTGTTTAATATGAATCAGAGAACCAGCTGTCAATGGGGTCAGTGTTTGCTCTGACCTGATGGGCTGGATATGGGAAGAGAAAACATTTCTTTTATGCTACGGAAAGTGTTCAAAGAACTATGGTTCTACAGAAGAAAAGGGTCTCACTCTCAGAAGTGTCAGTGAACAACATTTCTCCTCCCTGTTTATTCATATTACTCTCATCTTTCTCCTGACACTTCAAAAAATTCAGCATCCTTTCCTCAATTCATTTCTTATGCCATAAATTTGATTATATTTTTTTCTCTGTTTGGATAAGCATTATCCTGAATTTTGTTCCCTACTCTGAAATATTGACCCCAAAATTCTGTTAGCTTAGTTACCTTTTCCTCTATGTAGCCTCCAAATAAATGAATCTGGTTAGACTACCCTTTACTTGTATGAAATTTGGAACTGAATTGAAGTAACAAGATTTGTACAGAGAAATAACATCTCTTGTTAGATTGACAAGGAACAGTTGGAAAGAAAAATAACAAGCATTGGGTACTTAAGCCATTCTGCACTGCAGGGTCAAAACATATAGAAACTTAAAACAATAGGTCCAAGAATATACTAAAGACACTGTCAAAAATGTGTACAAAAGGTTTTAGCTATTATACTAGTATAACTGCCATTAGACTATCTTTCCAATTAACCATTTTTGCCCCCCATTGATAAGACCTTAATGAAAGTACAAGCTCTGTACTTACAGTACTCTGACTTAGATCAAGGCTGAAAGTCCAGGACCTGACTTAATTCCTGGCTCCTCCGGAAGCCATACTGGCTTTCTGGCTCCCTAATAGATTCCCTGGCTATTAGCCCAAAAATAACTAATGAAGACTGAGAAGTTTTAATAGGCATAAAGATTGCACTTGGTTACCACTGCCTTGTAGGTCCTCTGACTTACACATGCCACAGTAATTGGAAGACTGAGAAACTGGTCACTTGAAATGAGACATCTTTCACTTGCAATGGTCCAATGGAATGTAGTGGTCTAAGGGAGTGTACTGGTTGCTGGGAACAGGGTTTTGATGTACCAAGTATTATCTTCTGTTTTCTAGTGCAACAGTTCATTCACCTAGCAGTATATATTTTGGAACACTACCATTATCCTAAAGGCTCTTTCATATAGAAATTATTCCTTTTCAAGGTTTGCAATGAAACACCAAACTCCTGAGAACATTTTGACCTTCAGAGTCCTTTGCAAATTGTTTCTCAGACCACCTACCGTATTAGCGCTGATTTCAAAACAAATAGAAATTCCCACATACCACCTCCCATCCTGTGGGGCACTTTATGCACTGGGGGCTTATATACATTTTAAAGAAACATTTCCGCTTACAAACGTAGTGGTTTCCTGCTCTTTGTTACTATATGTTATTAGTCTCAAAGTATGCAATTATCAAGTGATTGCTACAGAAAACCGGCTGATTATAGTAAATTACTTCCATATCATTGAGAGTTTTGCCAGTTTTGCAATGTATTTTCCTCTAGAACCATTTCCTGCATCTTGAAGGCACCACACTACACATCTGATACATCCTGCAAAGCAAAAACCTCTACAACAGAGCACCAGGTGGGACACCCTGGATTTCTACTCCTTGGGTGAGATACTAAAGGTAACTGCAGGGTTTAGAAAGGGATTTGAGAATCTTAGCAGCTGTGATGTTCCAGGATATTCTTTACACCTTCCCACTTCCCTCCCATAGAAAATAACGTCATCCACTGACATCCGAACACCAAATGCTGGGAGACCATGGCCCATTTGGGGTCTATGAGCAGAAGAACAAGAGACCATGTCCAGAAGTCTTGGTGCTAAAATTACTTGAATCAAGGCCAGGCTTGTTAAAGACACTTGCAATAGTCTCTGCTAAGTCTCGAAATTACAAGAAAATAATCCTTACAGCATAAGCCTTGCTCATTCAAAAGGAGACCAGCAGTCAATTAAAGAAAGGTTTTGTCCTTCACAGAAAATCAAGTGTTGAGCCACAAATGTTTCACAGAATCACAGAATTTCTAGGTTGGAAGAGACCTCAAGATCATCGAGTCCAACCTCTGACCTAACACTAACAGTCCCCACTAAACCATATCCCTAAGCTCTACATCTAAACGACTTTTAAAGACCTCCAGGGATGGTGACTCCACCACTTCCCTGGGCAGCGCGTTCCAATGTCTAACAACCCTTTCGGTAAAGAAGTTCTTCCTAAGATCCAACCTAAAATTCCCCTGGCGCAACTTAAGCCCATTCCCCCTCGTCCTGTCACCAGGCACGTGGGAGAACAGACCAACCCCCACTTCGCTACAGCCTCCTTTGAGGTACCTGTAGAGTGTGATAAGGTCGCCCCTGAGCCTCCTCTTCTCCAGGCTGAACAATCCCAGCTCCGTCAGCCGCTCCTCGTAGGGCTTGTTCTCCAGGCCCCTCACCAGCTTCGTCGCTCTTCTCTGAACTCGCTCAAGCACCTCGATGTCCTTCTTGTAGCAAGGGGCCCAAAACTGAACACAGTATTCGAGGTGTGGCCTCACCAGAGCCGAGTACAGGGGGATGATCACCTCCCTAGCCCTGCTGGTCACACTGTTTCTTATACAGGCCAGGATGCTGTTGGCCTTCTTGGCCACCTGAGCACACTGCTGGCTCATATTCAGCCGACTGTCAACCATCACTCCCAGGTCCTTCTCTGACAGGCAGCTCTCCAACCACTCATCTCCCAGCCTGTAGCTCTGCTTGGGGTTATTGCGGCCCAGGTGGAGGACCCGGCACTTGGCCTTGTTGAACTTCATGCAGTTGACCTCAGCCCATCGGTGCAGCCTATCCAGATCCTCCTGCAGAGCCTTCCTACCCTCGAGCAGATCGACACACGCACCTAACTTGGTGTCATCTGCAAACTTACTGAGGGTGCACTCGATCCCCTCATCCAGATCATTGATGAAGATATTAAAGAGGACCGGCCCCAGCACCGAGCCCTGGGGAACGCCACTAGCGACCGGCCTCCAACTGGATTTGACTCCATTTACCACGACTCTTTGGGCCCGGCCATCCAGCCAGTTTCTAACCCAACGAAGCGTGCGCCAGTCCAAGCCAAGAGCAGCCAGTTTCCTGAGGAGAATGCTGTGGGAAATGGTGTCAAAAGCCTTGCTGAAGTCAAGGTAGACCACATCCACAGCCCTTCCCTCGTCCACCCAGCACATCACTTTGTCATAGAAGGAGATCAGGTTCGTAAACAAAAATTTTGTTTTTTGTTTGTCTCAAACAAAAAAATTTGTTTGAGAACAAATAACCTTGTTGCTAAGACTTAAGCAACGATGAAGACTCAGCATGTAAAGGCAGGTCTAGAAAAGCTCTTAATTATCTTAATTCAGTGCAAGTGCATAATGGCTCAACCCACAAGTTTCACCTTTTTTCCAGTTCTCTTCCCCATCCCACTGTGGGGAAGTGAAAAAAGGACTAAACCACAGCACTCCTTTGGGCACCCAATGTGGAGCACAAAGGGTTGAGACCAGAGTGTGTTAAAACAGATTTGTTATAAGCATTATTTTATTTATTGTTATAAGCGTTATTTTAGTTTATAGTTGCTGGTCATAATGTTGATTTTTTTTTTCTGTCAGTTGTTTTACTTGTTTTCAGAGTCATGCTGTGTAACACCTTACTTGCTGCATGTGCTCCCTGTTGCGCTGTTGACCATCTCTGGGAGCTGGTATAAGGTTATCGTTTTGCTGCACTGTCACAGGGGGTCACATTCAAGGCAGGAATAACCCAGATTGTCTTCCCCAGTTTGGTTCTTTTATATGCACTACAGGGACTTTATCCCCTTCTACAGTATGTAAGAGTTTTTACTGGGCAGAACCAACCCAATAAAAGATCCCCTAGTGCTGACTAGACAGATGGCTTCTGCTAAATGTGTATCCCAATACTTGAATATGCTGGCAACCATTGCTCTCAGTGTAGTCTTTAACAGTCCATTGTATCATCTGATTTTCTGGGAGGTAGAACAGGAAAATGAAGGGAAAATAAGAAAATAATAATAATAGAATATACAAAACAAGTGATATTCAATATGATGACACACTACCTGCTGACTGATGTCCAGCCAGCCCCCAAGCAGCAGCAGCCCCATTCCCTGGCCAATTCCCCATATTAATTGTTCCACATGACACCACATGGTGTGGGACATTCCTTTGGATGGTTGGGGTCAATTGTCCTGGTTCTGTCCCCTCTTGGCTTCCTGTACACCCACAGACTCTTGCTGGCAAGGCAGCACAAGAAACTGAAAAGTCCTTGGCTCAGTGTGAGCACTGCTCAGTAACAACTATTCCATGGACATTATAAATGTTATTTTCATCCTAAATCCAAAACACAGCACCATACTAGCTACTAGGATTATTAGGATAAATTAACACTATCCCAGCAGAAAGTAGGACATCTTAAAAGATGAGACAACAAGTCTGAATCCAAAACTATTTTTGAACGTTCTCAATGTTGTGTTTCCCACATTCATTTTTTTTTTTTTTTTTTTTCTGATTAGGCCTCCTACACCTTAATTAAAACAGCCTATTGTAATTCTGGCTTAAATTACATTACACTGCACCAATTACATTGCTAAAACTAATAGTGGACCTAGTCTAACTATAGCAACTAGGAACCAGAACAGAATGCAAAGGCAGAGAAAAGAAATTACTTCCATAAATATAATATTTTAAAATAGTTTAGTAACTCTACTGACCTGAGATGACACAATTCTTAATAGTCACTCAAGATTTTTTAAATTCATGGAAGAGCTATCTACAAATTCATTAAAGAGCAATCAAATGCAAGCCAGCAAGCCAAGAATTTCTGCAGATGTCACTGCTAAACTAACAAGAAAGTTAAAACATTCTAAAAGATATATGCTACCATTTACTTTTCTGTGGAATGAAATAATGTAAAAATGGATGGAATGCATTTATGTCGTTATTACACAAATGAAGCATACATCAAAGAGACAACGAACACAAACAGGAGGGAAAGAGAGCTACCTACTAGATACCTACAGAAAACTACAGAAAAAGAAACAGCATGTAAAACAAAGCTAACAGGGAATATCTTTATATTATGACACATTTATTGTTTTTCCTATTTCATCCTTCTCCTGACTTCTGATTTTGATTGTTAGGCATGTTCATCTATGTGAATGGCTACAGCCACTCATGATCACAGGAGAAATAGCAGAAATTCAAAAGCTCACCAGTAGTCCTAAAAAAGTCAGTGCAGATTTCTTTATGTGAATTTCTTTACATGAGGAAGGAAGGTGGGAGGGAAATGAAACTTCAGGTTCTGGGTAGCCACTACACACATACCAGTACTTCTGCCTTTGAACAACTTGACCTAAAGATTTTCATATACCTGCATTAGACTTTATTTCTTTCAGTTTAAATGCAGCCATCATAGAAGTCAGTCTTTCCCCTACCTATTGTTCCTATCCTTTTTGTGATGAATATGGATTCTATTTGCAAAGCATGATATACACCATTCACATAATGTGATAACAAAATACTGAAAATACTGTGGGAAATACAATTAAACTCCAGAAAAGCTTATTTGTTCATTTATTTTTAAGAAATGGACTCCAAATCTAGTAGGAATAACAGAGGTGGTTTTAGCGGCTACCAAGTTTATTTGCAGTCTGATCATATAAACTTCTCGTTTGTTCTAACTCCTCAAGTATATGGAATCCTGCAGTTTCAGCTTCCATTGGTACTAAACTGACCCCTGCTGGCATGACTTGTAGTTGTTGAAAACATCTGGATTTTCTTCAAAGGTTTATAAAGATGGGAACAATTTTTTTAATAGCACCCAAAAGCATGCTAATACACCTCCTAGTACAAATCTCTGCAACCCAGGGAACTCAGAAAATTAGTTTCTGATATGACCCAGAACGAAGTAATCAGAGAATAGGGAGGAAAAATGAAGGCAGACACCGAAGATTATGTGGCTATGTAGCTTGTCCCTGTGTAAGAGTTAACACTTTCTCCTCAGTTTTAAAAAGGAATAATTTCTTCATACCAGTGTCATACAAACAAATATGAAATAAAAAATATAAACAGATACAGTCCCACATTTCTGAAGTCACAGTATTTGAGGTTTAAGATACTTGACTTTTTTGGTTTTAGTATAATGTTAACAAGTGTTAAAACTGACACGTTTTCTTGGAGATTTTCTCCTCTGTTAAATTAGATTTTTTTCCATAGAATGCCCACATAAGGATGTTATAGAGTAATAAAATTCTCCCACATGGACCCTATTACAAACTTTTATCAGAAATATGTACTTGAAGGGAAAGCTGATTTTGTGGGTCTGGCCCAGGCTTTTATGTCTCATGCAAATAAAATGATTCATCATGAGAAAGGTCATGTAAAAGTTGAGAAAGTTCTGGTATATTTTCCTACAGGTCTTGAAAGTGCTTCTTGAGATAGGTTTGATTGCACTTCTTCCCCACTTCTTTTCTGTTGACATTCCTTTACCACTACTGCTGGTACCTTAAATGACAGTCTGGGGGAAGCACAGAAAGGAGAATTCAAGCTATCACAAGGTCTTCTTGTGCACACATGCACATATGTATAGATAGGCCTGTGCATCTTTTGCCTGTACATTAAAAAATAATAATAATAATAAAATAAATAAATAAATAAATGTCACCTAATAACATCCTAATAAAATGCCACCTTTCCATAATGAGCATAGTCTCCATAATGAAAAAAAAATTCGTACATATTCTGACACCAAAAACTGCATATTAGACAAAACAACTGAATCCACAAACAGCAGAACTCCTAAGTGAATGCCAAGGAGGCTAGGCGTCATAACATCTCTCTCTATTTGAATTATCTTACATCTAATAAAATATTGTGATGGCTGCTTCCTTAACAAAAACACTAAGGGGTCTCTTTCCTACTCACTTACAGATAGATGTGTTCTCATAACACTTGCAGGAATAGCTTTGAAAACTGTCCCTCTAACAGATGTGGTGGTACTTAGCAGTTCAAAAAAATGTTGGGGAAAGCAGAAAGATCATCTGACAGACAATAAAGAGTACAACTAAGTCACGTATTTCTTTAGGAAATCCAGCCAAAGAAAAATGGATGTGAATTGAAAACAGAAACAGAGAAAGAAGGAAAACGGAAGTAATTACACAAGAGAAGAGCTAGAAGGTAATGTTTCTTCTCAGGACAAAATAATTTTTACTCATACCATATTTAGTCCTTTATAGCACTAGCAATTGTAACATACAAAGCTATATAAGCTTGGAAAGAAAATACTGAGAACACCACGATGGAGGGTGAAGTTTAATTTAACAGGCAAAACAAACTAACACTCTCCAATCACACTTTTGGGAAAACTAGAAGGAGCAACTGTGTTGTTGAAGAAGGCTTTTATTCTGTTCTCATTTATCCCACCACGCTAAGGGCAGATTATCATAGACATATGTGCACACATCTCCCCAGTAACCTATAACCAAGCTATTACATATGCGATCAAGTGTCACGTGCACATGTGTGTGAAGTATAATTATAAAAAGCTTTGAGAATATGAAACATTTGGATAGCTGGGACTGATGAAGTGTCACTTGTGGATATGTGCACGTTTTAGATAATGCAAAACAGAAACAATGTCCTGATAACCAACAATTGCTCAGGAAGTTATAACACTCACAGATTCAGACTACAAAACATGACCACAACCCTATAAATGAGTCTTTAAAAGATTATTTAGCCAGCCCTTGGATTTGTTATCATCTTCTGTTTATTGCATGTGTTTTTGGACATTCTGAAACATTATCTGCTTTTATTTGCTATTTAAGATTATTAAGGTTGACAATACATAATTAACGTGCACACACTCAGGGAAATATTACAAAATTATTAGGATGACCTCAAAAGAAACCTTACCTTAAATGAGGATTTTCTCAAGATACTGCATTCTTATTTGTAATTTCATACCACAAAGCTTTGAAATGCATTATTTTATTAAAAGTAAATGCAGTCTTCACAACAAACTCTACTTTTGTGCCAAAAAAATATGATGATGATGAACACAGAACCAGCCAGGTGAAATTCAGTGGCTTACATCATTCAGATAAGCAGAACAGATAAATAAGAGCCACTTTGGGCATTAAAAGCCTTCAAATTTTGAACTTAAAATACAGTTCTGCCATGCAAGACAAATGTTTTAGCAGACAGAAATAGAAGAGTGAAGGCCTTTGGCAGCTAACAACTTCACTTCTGCTAACTACTTCTGATGCTCTTTTTCCTGGGGGAAGTGATGAGAGGCTGATGGAATTAACTGAATTTTAGTAGATGGCTGGTAATCCATTATTCAGTTAACCATACCAAGTTCTACATAACACATGCTAGTTTATCTCGGTGTAAGACATCTTAGTGACATCTATAAATAAAAGCTAGCTCTTGAGGCATATCTTCCACCTACATTCAAGTGTATTTATATTTATTCTCTTTGAGAGATACAATTGATATCAAGGCTTAGTGTATATGCAGGGAAGAAAATATTATTTTTAGAAGAGAAAAATCTTAAGTGAGAAAAATATTACTTTAGATATGGAGTTGTGGTGCTCCCTATGCCCATGGGACGCAACTGACACCAGTTATGTACATTAATTCTCTCCTTTCTTACGCAACTGGAATTAAAATAAACCTTCAAAAGTAACTAATTAAAGAAAAAATGTTTTCTGACTAAACTATTCCCATCCACCATTTCTGCATGCTACCCAAGTACACACACAGTTACTTAATTATTTCTTGGCATCTTCAATTGATAACATATTTTTGCTGGTTCTTCAAGACTGGAAGTCACTCCTGTACATCAAAAATGCTTTAATATAAAACAGTTTATTAAATTGTCTTATCATATTTCTTTGGGAAAGGATGATCTCAAGCAATCATTTATTTTAAAGTGGTAGTATTCAGTATTACAGCCACAGTTCAATAATTAAGAGATAACACTAGTGAATAAAACTGAGTTAATCAGCTAGCAAGTGACAAATTACATATGCTTCTTCATTCAAGAGACATTTTCTACTCCCCACTTCAGAAGTAGTATGACACGTATGTATATCCAGTACAACATACGATATAGTGTGTTTATTCAGCTCATACTACTACAGGACAATGTAGTGTTCATGGACATACGTATATCCACTATCATATACAATTAGAACTACCATATACTATTGTATAACTACAGCAAATCAAAACATCCTACAGGATCCTGGTTTTCCTTAGAAAATGTTGAAGTAATTTAGCAAACAAAATTAGACATTTGTTTTCAAAGTGTGCAGAAGTACTAAAAAGATCAGAGAGGTTCAGATTGATGTTCTGCTTTGATGAAGTGGCACAGCCTGTGAGCTGCCCCTTTAGTAGGCTGGACTGTCTAAAGGAATTCTTCCAGAGATCATACAAATAAGCAATTGCCTTTTGTGCATATCTCTGGGGTTTTCGGAGTACCTCAAACCAAACTAATGGAGGACAGTGACAAAACCTATGAACCTCCTTAAATTGCACAATACAAGCTTGCTGCTGTCACTTACCAGCTGTAGATTTTTTTCTAGCCATATGTCAACCTCATTGTTACAGGGCAAATATTTTATATTTCTAAGCATTCAAGTGGAACAATACGTAGTATGCTATGAGAAAATGAGTTAGGAACACTCTGAAGTTAACTGCTCTAGTTCAACAAAAAAGTCAAAGCAGGGGAAAGCATAGTGCAAGATTAACTATTTATATATATTCTAATTTAATCTTAAGATCTTGAGCAAGCAAATAAAGAGTAACTAAGAGATGTTAAGAATTACAGCTTGTACTATTGATTTCTCAATATACTCAAATTTCTGCCTCAATTTCTTCTTTTGAATAAACACTGAAGAGCTTAATAGTAGTAAGTTACACAGGAACATTCTGAACATACAACATTTCAAATCATTCCACAGTAGAAACAACAACTTAATTTATTTTGTCCCTGCTTTGTCATTTTGAATCTTCTATTAATCACACACATTAAAAAAAAGCATAAGCTCATCTAATAGAGCACTGACCTTGTGAATTGCAGAAGTAGATTAATTCTGCCTATGACATGAAACACTGTGTCAGCTAGTTAGCTGAGAAAGCAAGTCCTCTTGACTATTCACACAGTTGCATTAGGGCATAGGCTTGAGTGTTTTGCTGGAATATGTAAACCTTAGTCCACAAAAGGATAAATGGTGCTATGAGAGCAAATGCAAGATTACTTTGCCCATACTCCAACTCAGAAACCAGGATTAGCACAGCACTGAGCTTCAGCTAACCAATTCCACTCAGGGAACATCTTGGGTTCATTACCATGCTAATAGTGCTGGTCACAGAGCCTCCTATTTGGGCTAGCTGAGAGCTTTTTAAAAACACATTCGAAACTGCCTGCAAAACACTGTACCAAAATGCTCAAAGGCATCTCTTCAGAAAGACTATTTTTGCTCAGGGTATCAAGCAAACTTGACTCAATTCTGGTTATTTAAAATAAAAATAAAAAAGCAGACGTCAAAACTCACAAGTACCTGGGTCAAACCTTTTTGAAATATTTAAAAAGAGACATTGAATTGGAAACATGTAAAGACTGTCAGACACTTTCCAGAAAAGAATTAATAGAAGTAATTCTGCTGTTTCAATACTTTCAAGTATCCTTGAATACTAAGGAAATGGAGCATGCTTCACTATATGTTTGGAACAGCACTATTTGCAAATAGTATGCCTTAAACACAGTTTCTTAATAAGCTATGTCCCTTTTGTCCCTACTTTTTATTACATATCAAATACGGTTATCATACAGGATTTGCAACTGAAATTTGATGTTCTGTTCTGTGAATTGTATTTACATGTTAAGAGCAGTGGTATATAATAACCAAACTTGTACTGAAAGCCTGATGTGCGATGTGCATTTATCCATAAGTACAACACCACATGTTTGGAGGCCATTAGGAGTGTGAGGTCCAATGCATCTGATTCTCTTTATGTTTGAGGTCTTGCTGGTTATTTATATGTGGACTTCAGCTCAGTTTCAGATAAATATCCTAAATGTGGATGAATAAATAATGATTCCTTAAAAAACATGCAGAAATCATCCTTACATATGGTAAGAAAGGTAGATGAATGATGAGAAACTTTGAATGCTACTATATAAAAAATGTGAGCTTTTTGCTGACAGAGTTGATAAGATAGCTTAGTCAACACAAATGCCCATATGTCTGGACCACTGGGTAGAACCACAGTTTGCACATACAGCATGAGTAATCTATCTTATTCTGAACTGAGCAGACAAAAACATTTTAGACCAGAAATAATTCATCTTATCCACATAAATACGTCATACTCTTTAGAAGTCAACACTGTTACTCAAATGAGTAAGGCAGTATAATTTGTTTTCTTATGGATGCCTACAGATTTAGTTTTTTAAAATCTTTTTCAGCTTTCTCAGAAGTACAGTTTCCAGAGTTGGTCTGTCATGGTGACTGCCACATCTACTTTCAATACAAAAGATTAAGTCTTCAACAGGCCAAACCCAATAACTCTTATCTTTCTTATAAGCTTAAGAGTTGAACTGATTTCTTTAAGAGACTCTCACCTGTTGTGCCTCAGGTCACTTAAAACATTTAAAAAGATGCAAGATTTATTGTGAGTACTGATACTGGTAACTACTTTGACATATCGGTTACCTGGTATATGCTTTAACCTGTTCTCAAACTCAAGGGAGGTTTAGTGTGGTTCTTTTTGCTTTCTCTCTAAGGTGATCTGTCAGTTCACAATTACTTCCTGTGGTTTGTTTAGCTTCCACAAGTGCAGCAGTCTGTTATTCACCAGACTATCAGCAGAAAGAATGCAAAAGAAACATCAGTGTATGCAAATTTGAGTACAATCTTTCAAACTGTTCACTCATCTGGCACATATAAATGCCTAATGGAGATTTTCAATTGCATGTAATGGATAAAAAACTGCTTTCCTGCAGCTCAAACAGCATGTCAACAAGAAGCCTAAGTATATAAACAATTGAGAAATCTGTAGGTTTGTTTTTCTTTTGCTACTACTTGGTAGCAGATAAAGTTCCCAGCAACTACAGATCAGAAGCCACTGAAACGATAAGCTGCTCTCAGCGGTTCATAATTCTTCCACATCACATGTCTATTTTGGCTGTGGTATCTAAAAATATTTCACCATAAACCAAGTTTAGAAGTCTTGGAAAAATGCCAGCATGAAATATCTCAGTACCAACTTGTTAGAGCTCAACTACCTTCCAGTTCTGCTCCAGATAATGTATTAGCCTCTCAACATCTATGTATAACTGAAGAGTTACTTGCCATGTTTGGAGAACCCGCAGCTCCCTGGCTTTCCATGAGAACTTCTTTTCAGTGAATTGCTACAGACTATGACCAATGTCAACATTCAAGTGACACTGAAAATGCACAAGAGATCATACATTTCAGTTCACATTTATAGTACACTCTGCTGAAGTTCCATTCATTGCTTCATGATGACTAAATCTAACCACAAAGTCTAGGTATTTAGGCTCTGTACTGGTAAAAACTGACTACAGGAAATCTCAATCTCTTGCTAAAATACCTAATCCTGTATACACAAAAGATATTTAAAATTCTCCCCTTTTGCAATGACTTTTCCAAGAATGGAAATATATACAAGACATCCTTAGCATAACTAATATTTCCAACATGGGTTAAAGAAATTGCAAAGAAACTGTAGAAGAGAGAACAACAAACTTCATAAAGCAACTGAGGCAAGCTAATCTCTGCTGTGTTTCCAAAACTACATTGTTTTTATCTTCTGTAAATACACTCTTCCATTTGTAAACTATAATAAGAACGTTGTTAAGCTTTTTTTACTTAGGTGAAAAGTTTTTAATGCCACTGGCTTTTTCTATTAACAAGAAAATACTAATACATACTCCATCGTAATGTTTAGCGTTCTCATGTTTTATTCTTGTCAAGAGAAATTAGACAAAATACAGCCAAGGAGCTCAATAAAAAAGCTGACAGGCAGAAATGCAAGACATTGTCATTCAGAGAACACTGATGGGATTTAAATATACAGCAGCAGACCCTGGGGTCATGCTACCCGCTCTACCTGCAAAATTAAAAGATTTTGACCTTGACAGCAAGGCGGGATGAAGCCATAAGCCCCAGATGGTTGCATTCCCTGGACAGCAAAGATAAATTGTGAAACAATGGAGACAGCCAAAGAGGGGGAGGAGGAGGAGAGGACAAGGAGGCATCCAAACCCATAAAGGCAGAACAAATGACACAGCTCAGAGGAAGCACATAGATTTGAAAATGAGTCTTCTCACAAATTTTACAACTAAAGTTCATTTTTGCTAATATGTGCTTTTTAGCTTTAAGCTTTTCCCAGCTTTCAAACAGATTTTTAAACATTTGCAACAACATCTCTAAATGCATTCAGGCATTTAAGTTTTTATAACTCAAATTTTGAGTTTTTATAACTCAAATCATGTTTACAGAATACGCACTACATAGCACATAAATCAAGTGAGTGGTTTGGAAGAGGACGGCCTGAAAGAGAAATCTAAGCAATCTAAGCAATCCCAGCACTTCCATGTAAAACCAGAATGAAGCATCTCCCCTATTTTTACCACCTCTGTTCTTAGAGCCACATCATATTTCTCCTCAGCTGTTGCCATGTTCCCAGTTTCACCACTTTATCTAGTATTTTTCTCATGGTTAAAAAAGAAAAAAAAAAAAAAAATAAGTCATTACAGCAAAGTATGTAAATGCTGTCCTTAAAAAGTCACAGACAACAAAACAAACGAACAACGTCCTAGTTTACCTATTCAAGATTTCCTACTCAAGATTTAAGTATTGCATCTGAGAAATTCAAGAAGTAAATTAATTACATCTCAGGATGCCTATGTATTGAAATAAGCCATCAGTGTCTCAAAGTGCTGGTCCAGTAACTTTATAGTAGATACATAAATGGATGTCATTCCAGCAAGACAGAGGTGATGAGCAGCAGCTTCATAACAGATGACCCATTACTATCAGACCAATTACAAGAAATGCTGAGCCAGTAGCATGACAGTAGGTAAGGTGTTGAACCATGCTAAACCACAAACCCCTCCTCTTTTCGCAGGTGGAGAAATGCAACCGAGGCTCATTAACAGTTGATAGAATGAAGATTCACATCAAGCAAAAGAATTCTCACTTCAGCACAAGCAATTGTTTCAGTTAAAATGAAATGAACTGCAGTATATTGTTCAGCTGGTTCACAGAAAATACAGTGCAGTACCAAAATGCAAACATTATTTTGTTGCATTGTTAATGTATCATTTAATTTCAAAAAAGTATGCTTAATGAGGTAGCTTTTAGCTCAATGCTATGTAAACGCTGGAACGTGCTGCCATTTACAAACATTGTAGCATGTAACACTACTATGCAAAATCCTTGAGGCAGAACTCTGAATAAGTCAGTGTGGAGAAAAAAAAAGCTGTTTTTATTATTAGCTTTTCACTAAGAAAGGCAACTGTTTACACTGCCCATTTTTTGTTTGCCAGCAAATTGACATTTAATATTTTGCTAATTCTTTCTCCATCAGATAAATTTCTTGGCAAAGAAGTGATACTTTCTCATCTTTAAATGTCAAAATTTCCTTTACTTTTTGGCTTGCAAATAGTGCAGGTCCATACAATCTAACTGTAGAGGGTTACACAATCTCAGTAGGATTAATTATGCTTTTAATTAAATTAAAATAGTCCTCCTTATGTGACCTCCATATCAGTCCCATACGCACACTATCTCTTCTCAGGCTTGTCTCATAGGACAACAGACTCCCCATTAAGGAACCAGACCATTTTCCCTTTTGTTGCATCTGCCAAGAGGCTATTTGGAATTTAATTGCTGCCATTATTTATGAATTATAACTACAGGAACAGTTGTTTGTGTGACAAATATTCCATGAACTTGAATTTTTATTGCAATGGTAATTGTAGAAAAAGAACAGAAATACAGTAGGTTTTTGTTTTGTTCTCTGTTCTTAAAGACACATACTATCTGCTTCATAATTAATTTTTACATATCCAACTATTGTATTTGAATACTAAATACTGTACATACCTAATTTAAAATAAACACAAACATCTATACATGTATTTTGTGTATGTATACACACCTGCACACACAAACTTTTTGAGAGACCAAATATTCCTAGAAAGTATCATCAAGCTTAAACAGAAATATTGGCAGAGGGAAGGAGGAAAGAGGGAAAAAGAAGGCAGTTATCCAGTGGATACAAAAAGAAGAGACAAACTGCAGTGGCATGCAGCACTGCATACACAGCAGGTGAAATATATATTTATGTATAATATTTATATAACTCATTAATCTTCTTCTCCAGGATTAATAAAATAAACAGATCTCAAAAAACAAATTGGACAAGGTGCGATTAAAACAAAGCACACGGTGGAAGATAAAAGCTGTAAACATCGTAATGGGGTCCTTATGTGAAATTAGGTTTGCAATACAACTCTAGATAACATCCTTTTCTTTTGTTCCTTCTGAACAGTCACAGCAGCATCAGTTTCTTACAAGTCTGCCACAAAGGATGAGGGACTAGAAATCAAACAACTGCATGCTGATGAAACTGAAGATAGATTCCTGACAAGCAGCAATCTTTCAGAGCCTAGCAGCATTTCTTAAAACAACACAAATGGGAATAGGTCAGCTCTCTCCCGCAACACTGGCTTTTCTCAATGCAGCTTAATTCATGTTCAGTTTAGGTTTGATACACTTTGTTCCATCACAGGAGACTGAATGGGAAAGTGACAACCATCTCTCACTAAAACACCCAGAACACATTGCATTAGCCTTCTGTGTAGGTCAGCGAGGCCCTGACTCATGAGAAATTATCTCCCGGGAAGTGTACCATGCAAGTTACTAGCAATGAAGCCTCTTTGTAGAATGACTGGTCTGAATCTCTCTCAATGTACTTTTCAGCAGAAAAGTTAGTCAAGCAATGTCTAATCATAAAGGAAGAAAAAACAGAAAACCCCAACAAAAAACCCAACCCTCTCCAGACAGGCTCCACTGTTCAGGTAACGGCAGAGCCCAAACAGCAGCACTTCTGGTGAATGAGGGGCTGTGTCTCAGGCACTGACAAGACAGCATCCACTTGGAGAATGACCAACAGGCAGTACGAATGGAAGAAACAGTTATCACAGGATAAATGACAAAGGAATAAAGTATGGATAACTAATGAGGTGGGGAGGATTCGTTCTTAAAAGCAAAAGATAAACTTCTTTTTCTGTACATAAGATTTCCTAATTTTAAGATTAATTTTAAGCTGGAATGGAAAATATCTCATTCTAGAAAGAAGTTTTTTTGGCAACGTATTCAATACTCTTCATTTCAAAATTCTTAGTCAGAACTTTTAACAACCTTCCTCATCCAAGCTGTCAAAGCCCAATAGCTTCCTCTGCAATGACTATTTCTGTCCTACCCAGTGACTCACATTTTAATCTAACATGCTGAGCAGTTGTCTAATGGAGAGACGTTTGCTCCTTATGCCATTAATTACTTCTGCATTTTGACTGAAATAGAGCCAAAGCCCGTTGAAGTTTTTTCTACTATGCCTATCATTCCAGCATGCAGATGCCACCTGCGTTATTGAAAATCAACCTGACTGAGCACCAAAAGGCCAAATGTCTCCTTCCTCCTCCTAATTGATTTGTTCCACTCTGCAGGAGCTAGCATTTAATCAGCTGCCATTCAGGAGGATGACACTAACTAGTCTCCAATTCTATTACTGGAAAAGCTTATTACTAAGAAATGGGACTGTAACATGTCCTAGAACCACTACGACCTCAGTTAACTTCAGGTAAATGCCCATGGACTCCCCTTACTTACAACCCTCCTGGCACTGGGAGGTGTTCGTGCTAGGTCCTGCCTGTATTTACCCCGGGTGTCATCACATGAGACAGGATTTAAAGAAACAGGATTTAAAGAAACGTGATTTCATACTGCTACACATTTTCAAATTAGTATTACTTCCTGAAATCAGATCTTGTCATGGATCACCATTCAGTGCAATCTGTGGCACAGACTCCTAATAGTTCCATTTGCAAAGCTAAGGGAGAGTCAGAAAATTGTCATATAAAAATATATTTTCCTATTCAAAGGTCATTGCAATACTGAAGTGCCATCTGTTCGTGCTGTAATGAAACTTCTTTTTATTGTTACACATTTTTAAATTAATGTCATTATGGGGAAAATAAATGCATGAAAAACAGTTGACAATATAATTTGCAAATGCTGAGATAAATTTTCAAAAATCATTTCAAAGAGCTGTTTTGCAGGACATCATAAACTAATTTTAAATTGGGATGCAAGCTGCTTTTATTTCAGTTTCTCAAAATTCAGAAACTTGACTATTTATTAACTTGAGGGACAAAGTTCAGCTTCTCATTGTGCTAGATGAGTTAATCTCAGATTGCAGCAGTGCACTGTGGCAGGCACAGACGGACAGGCACTCCATCTGAACTTTAAATGAATAAATATATATAAGAGGGACAGAAGGAAGTATACTACATTTTAGCCTGACAAGGAAGGAAGGAAGAAAGGAAGGAAGAAAGGAAGGAAGAAAGGAAGGAAG
>CM021767.1:35532808-35626237 GCA_011076525.1 Nettapus auritus | reverse complement strand
AAGAAAGGAAGGAAGAAAGGAAGGAAGAAAGGAAGGAAGAAAGGAAGAAAAAGTAGAAAACTTCTGACTTCTTATGGCCATTTGAAGATCTGGGAGCAACTGCTGAGACCCACAGGATGCCAGATACAGCTTAGCAAGCAGAGATAGATGCTTTCAATATGGGAAAAACATAGCTCCTATCATTCATCCAAGTGATTTCCCACCCCTGATGATTTTTGAAAACGTAGCTAGACTTCTGACAAAAGCCTGGCATAATTTGGAGATCAGCATAAAACTTGAATGGGAATGGAGACTTGAACATCATTTGTGTATTACCAGAAGCCACTTCTCTTCCTCCATGAGCCTTACAGAGGCTCCTGCTGGACTATAATCTCCATGAGAATATCATCTCCATGAGAATATCATTTGATTGCAACCCATTTTACTACAACAATAAAAATATTTTCTCAGAAGCCATTATAACCTTTTCAGAGTGAAGTGGACAAATAATATTACACTAGAAGAATGTCTTAAAGCAAAAAAAAAATAGTCAAACTATTGTCAAAAAGATGATACAGCCCAAATCAGAGAGGTTTTTATCTGCACTACCAATGAGAGAAAATGAGAGAACACCACTTTTTTTTTTTTTTTTTTTTTCATTTTGCAATATCTCAGGCTATAATAAAGTGTCACATTATAACTACAAGAAAGTTAAATAAGTCACATTTTAAACATAATGAAGGCATAAAGAGAGCAGCACCAGAAATAGTAAACATATTAAGGATTTCCTTATCCATTTCTTTTAAAAGGTCTCCTACTAAGTGAATTATTCCAATAACCTACAATATAAACCTCAAAAGTTTCTCATGATTTGTCAGTAAATATTCTTAACCTCTTTATTTATAGGTTTTCCCTTAAATCTGCTTGATGAGGAAGTGTCAATTCCAAAACACTACAGAAAACAGGAAACAAATTGCTTAAGTGTAATGCATAAACATATTCTCATGCATTTCTACAGCTACAGTTTACTGTTCACCCAACTTTTATTTCTAGGGCAAGTATTACTATTTTTAAAATCACTTCTGTCTGCTAAGACAGAAGAGTCCTGTTCTCTCTTTTAACATGCTCAAGAAATTCCACCCAGAAGCAGCATTCAACCATAGCAAAGCCATATTACTGAAGTTCTCATTACATTCAAGCTGGTGCAGAGTCATGGTTGATATATGAGCCCGTCACTCACAGCATTGATTTGCAGAGCTCTCTGGATGTCTCTGAGCAGTACGGCACCCTTAGAGCATTTTTCCCTTCTCTTTGCCATACATCATAACTCAAATTGTCAAGTCTTATTCAAATTTCTTTGTTACATTAAAAATATTCATCATGTAGATCATTATGTTTAGTTATGCATCTTCTTTTCCTTTAAGAAAAATCAAATCACAGCAACTAAAAGAATAGAAAAACAGCTGATGCAGAAGCATAAATCTCTCATGACTGTCATAACAAGAAACGTTAAACGAAATGTTGTAGGTATATTTTACTGAACTGTGTTAGTTAAGAAAAGGCTTTCTTGTACCCTATTGTAGACATTGCTCATATAAGCAGTATGAGGATCAAGGTCAACAAATCTTCCGCTAAACTTCATGCATTCTAGCCCTATTCTCTATGTAGTCTCTTAAACAGAGTAATTGCATCAACTGCAAGAAAAAAATAAAAATAAAAATAAAAATTTTTTAAAAAAATGTATATCTTCCTATTTATTTTAAGGTCTACCATCTCACAAAAACACTGCATAAATGTATATATTCATAAGCCCAACATCATTTGTTGACAAATGACAAAACGACATTTCAATGACAGAAACAAATGACAAAATGTTTCAAAAACAAAACAAATGACAAATGACAAAATCATTTCATCAAAAGTACAGCATACAAATTCACATGAATAATCACTTGTTAGAGTTCCTCACTGACAAAAGCTGCTCCAATTTTATTTCATCTAAAAGAAGTTAAGCACATTCTTTATGGGAGGTTAGGAAACTGTCTACTTAGCATACTTACCGAACTTGCATGTGCTCACACCGCATTTTCAGTAGGTAAGCAAACAGAAACACATCAAGTCAAAGACCAGATGTGTTCAACTGACAAAATGCTCTACTCAGAAAAGAACACAAAGCTAACATTTTTATTTTCTTTTGCTTATATCATACCACAATAAAATAAGTCACAATAAACTACCAGTATACATTCTTGCCAGCATTATTATACTTGGCATTTGAGGGTGCACTAGCAAATACGGCTCTAGGCAAACACATTAAACTATGGGGGTCTCCAGATGAATTATTATTTAGAATTCATTCCTACACATGGCTTTGCTTACATGGATTTTTTTTTTTTTCTTACAGTTTTTGGTTACTGTCAAAGAGCAAGGATGGGGAACAAAAGAAAAGTTTACCTACAGTTGTTGCCTCTCCACGAGAAGAACCAGGCAAACAGTACCATGAAAGTACCTTATCCAAATATTTACTACTAATTTTAGTATGAAAAAAAATAATTTCTCTTTGTAAATGGGAGTATCAACAGTTCAGACTCTCTCTAAAGCAAGTCTAAGATAGGTCCAATCTCTTGCTCTAGCAAAGTTCTACTTCCATCAGTCCCATCTTAAATAGCTGCAGTAATGTTCCCTTCATAAAAAAATAGAGCTTAACATTTTTTGCATTGCTTTCAAATAATCTCCTGGCTTTCCGCTGCCAAAAAACATCTCAAATCCTAGTTCCTTGTCAGCAGGCACCAGTTTTTTCTTCACAGTTAATAATTAGTATGCTTTGCTAAAAAACAGAATCACAGAATTTCTAGGTTGGAAGAGACCTCAAGATCATCGAGTCCAACCTCTGACCTAACACTAACAGTCCCCACTAAACCATATCCCTAAGCTCTACATCTAAACGACTTTTAAAGACCTCCAGGGATGGTGACTCCACCACTTCCCTGGGCAGCCCGTTCCACTGTCTAACAACCCTTTCGGTAAAGAAGTTCTTCCTAAGATCCAACCTAAAACTCCCCTGGCGCAACTTAAGCCCATTCCCCCTCGTCCTGTCACCAGGCACGTGGGAGAACAGACCAACCCCCACCTCGCTACAGCCTCCTTTGAGGTACCTGTAGAGTGTGATAAGGTCGCCCCTGAGCCTCCTCTTCTCCAGGCTGAACAATCCCAGCTCCCTCAGCCGCTCCTCGTAGGACTTGTTCTCCAGGCCCCTCACCAGCTTCGTCGCCCTTCTCTGGACTCGCTCAAGCACCTCCGTGTCCTTCTTGTAGTGAGGGGCCCAAAACTGAACACAGTACTCGAGGTGTGGCCTCACCAGAGCTGAGTACAGGGGGACGATCACTTCCCTGGACCTGCTGGCCACACTGTTTCTTATGCAAGCCAGGACACTGTTGGTCTTCTTGGCCGCCTGAGCACACTGCTGGCTCATATTCAGCCGACTATCAACCATCACACCCAGGTCCTTCTCTGACAGGCAGCTCTCCAACCACTCATCTCCCAGCCTGTAGCTCTGCTTGGAGTTATTGCGCCCCAGGTGGAGGACCCGGCACTTGGCCTTGTTGAATTTCATGCAGTTGACCTCAGCCCATCGGTGCAGCCTATCCAGATCCTCCTGCAGAGTCTTCCTACCCTCGAGCAGATCGACACACGCACCTAACTTGGTGTCATCTGCAAACTTACTGAGGGTGCACTCAATGCCGTCGTCCAGATCATCGATGAAGATATTAAAGAGGACCAGCCCCAGCACCGAGCCCTGGGGAACGCCACTAGTGACCGGCCTCCAACTGGATTTGACTCCATTTACCATGACTCTTTGGGCCCGGCCATCCAGCCAGTTTCTAACCCAACGAAGCGTGCACCAGTCCAAGCCATGGGCAGCCAGTTTCTTGAGGAGAATGCTGTGGGAAACAGTGTCAAAAGCCTTGCTGAAGTCAAGGTAGACCACATCCACAGCCTTTCCCTCGTCCACCCAGCGCGTCACTTTGTCATAGAAGGAGATCAGGTTCGTCAAGCAGGACCTGCCTTTCATAAACCCATGCTGACTGGGCCTGATCACCTAGTTGCCCTGTAATTGCCGCATGATGACACTCAAGATGATCTGCTCCATGAGCTTCCCTGGCACTGAGGTCAAACTAACAGGCATATAGTTTCCCAGGTCAACCCTCCAGCCCTTCTTGTAGATTGGCATCACATTTGCTAGCCGCCAGTCGACTGGGATCTCCCCCGATAGCCAGGACTGTTGATAAATGATGGTAAGCGGCTTGGCCAGCTCCTCTGCCAGTTCTCTCAGTACCCTCGGGTGGATCCCATCCGGCCCCATCGACTTGTGCACATCCAAGTGCCATACCAGGTCACCAACCATTTCTTCGTGTATAGTGAGGGCCACGTCCTGCTCCCCATCCCCTTCCACCAGTTCAGGGAAATGGGTATCCAGAGAACAACCGGTATTGCCGCTAAAGACTGAGGTGAAGAAGGCATTAAGCACCTCCAACTTTTCCTCATCTCTTGTAAACAAGACAAAACAATCAGATTTAACAAGAATGAATTCTCACTCAGAAGTATCAGCACATTTGATGAGACTTTTACTAAGAGACATTTAGAAACATCTTCTAAAATCACTTTGTATTCCATAACATAGGATTTCTTGACAAAGAATTTCAAAAACAGCAAGAATACTATTATTTGAACCTCAGGCAAACGTATTAGACCAATTAGCTTACTGAAAGCTCACCTACGGATTAATTACAGCAGAAAGCACTGAAAAACAAACGCACTAAAAACGAACAACAGTAATTCAGAACCATCAAGATATAGCAAAGCCTGAACTTACAATTATGGGGCACCTCAACCCTCTTTTTTATATATTGCATACTCTTTTGATTTGTCACTTTCAAAAACTTTGAGACTGTTGAATTCTATGACCTTCTTTTCCACTCATGCTGATGAGGATTTCTTTCTTTGGACTAGTTTTTAGCTGGCTCAGCTCCTGATTTACCTAGTCTCCTGTTTGGTTGAGCGCCAATACTGCAGCAAATGACAAGATGCAACTCTACAGTCAAAGACAGCAAGAAAAGGAAACCAGATGTATAATCACTTCAGTTCTTCAGTTTGTCTTACTGTCATAGAGTCATGCTCTCAGGTGTAACTTGCCCTATGGGTGGGTTTTATCGCTAAAAGAGATCAATGCCTCCAGTTCAAGCATCCTGCCCAGTCATGGCCATGATCTTGCCCTCCCTTTACAGATCCTCTACAAGATCTCACAGACCTGTACATGGAAGATGAGACATTTCTACTGCCTGACAATAGCAGCACCTTCCCCTTGGAGAACTAGTTCTCCCTATTGGCAGTGTTTCACAGCTATATCAGTTTAGCAGTAAGGATGACAGCACCACCACACTTCAGATCATTTTCATTTTTTATTTAAGTACCCGGTCCAGTCATAAAACACTAAACACCACCTTCTTGCTCACCAGTGTGGCCCTACAAAAACTAGGATTCAAAAACTCAGAGCAGTAAGACTTCAGATGTAAAGATACTGCACAGCTATTTTAGGGTTAGCTATGCATCCTCAACAGCCAGGACAGATGCTTTATTTATATAGCACAAACCCAGAACAACCTAATATCTGTGAGGGTCCTTAAGAGTCAAGGTTACCAGCAAAATAAAGATTAAGTAGTTCTCCATGACAGAATTAATCAATCTTTTTGCTTCATGATTTTAGAGTCACCTGTGAAAAGAAAAGAAGTCTTGAAATGACACCACAATAGTGATTTGCATACTGGCTCATTTAGAAATATACTCTGATAATTAATCCCATGTGAGCTAAGTTGTATTATTCCTATAACAAGATAATTGAAAACTGTCAATTCCACTCTGATATAATTAAACAACATCAGATTGGTATCCAAAAATAATATTCATTTGTTAGCTGACTGGCACTTTTTTTTTTTTTTTTTTAATATCTGCATTCACCTGAAACCTCTTGAGATTCTCTCATTACAGAGAATGCATTGGAAATCTACTTGAAAAATGTGCTTTTCAACAGTTTCATTTGTTGTTTGAGATTTAGAAATAAGATTGTGAGTGCAAACTATTGTTTGCTGTCTCTACTACACCAAAATCATTGATAATGTTTGCTAGAAACACACAGATCAATACAGCACATACAGATTGCATTAGACTAAAAACATCAAAGTGCACATTTTATACATAACAGGAAATAAAGTCAATTCAGGTAAGACTTTTTTTTTTTGCCCTTTGTTTCCCTGGTTTAAGTTTGTTTGAGGATCCCCACATACATATGTATGCATGCATACACTATTTGTGCCTCCTTTACAGATGTTAAAGGGTAGGGATAAGGTTACAAAGTTATTATCTCATATACTTTACAATTAAAAGTATTACATTGGACTTTACTCCAAGTGTAAATTAAAGTGGAAAATATTAAATATTACCATTCCTCTGTGGCAAGATCAACTAGATAGAAATATCATGGTTTAGACGAGTTAAATTTGTAACCATTAGGATTTTATTTCCAACAGCTACAATATTACAATTTGGATTACTTTTTTTAAAAATGCAATGTCTCCCTATTTCAAAAAATTCACAAGTTCATTTTATGTGACTATAAATAGCAAACTGTTTACTCTCCCATTTGAAAAAAATGGAGCATTGAAACTCGTAACACAAAGTAGAAAGCAGCTGGAAATGCATTTAATAAAACATATGACATGCCTTGGACTACGCCCCATGTCTATCAGTGCTCTACTCTGCATTGTATACTTGGCCTAAAGGAACACTACCAATCAGGGGAAGGGTAATTCAGTATTTTCCATTTTCAGGCTTCACCTCTACAATCTATAATCAAGCAGGGCATGAAAAACCATCAGTAAGCGTACGAGCAACACAGCATAACCCCCTCTTAACTTGGCCAAATCCTGCTGCAAACTGGCAATATAAACTTTTTTGTACTCCCTCTTGTTTTATATATTCTGTGAGTTCTGACCACATTTTAAGCATCCATTTTTCACACCCTAACTCCTAACATGTGATTTATTAGAACATTTTTCAACAAAAAGGAGAAAAACAGAAGTGAGAAAGCAGGTGGTTCTGCTTGAGAAAGACAGAACTACATAACGTCACAATGAAATCCACCAAAGGCTTTCATAATACCCTGTAAACAGTTATGTCTTCCAGGAATCTGATGAATTTAAGACAGCACATCAGTACCGGTGCATTTGCAATCACTTATTCAGAAGGACAAACTGAATTGATCTGCATCCACATAATGCAGCAACACTTTAAAAGAAGGATTAAGTATTGGCAACCAACAAGAATAAATTATTGATACATAAACAGCTCCCAGTACAGGGTGAACATGTTTGCTTTTTGAAATTCTCATGACGTAGCTACAGAAAACTGCTCCCCTAATCAGCATGGTGCAAAGTTTTTATGCTACTCCTTAGCTCAATAAGATGATGCAACTGCTGGGTTTGTTTGAAAGGAGTTATGGCCAGATAGAGTTTTACCAAACAATCCTTTGTTCAATTTGACTTTCTAGCAGTAGAGCAGAGGGTTGCAATCACTTCTTCAGGCTTGGAGCACATGACTGTGATCTACCTCCTTCACCAGAGCTCCTGCCCTCATGCAGGAATACAGCCAGAAGTTGGACCAGATGCAGCTGGCTAAAGCTATCAAGGCAAAACTGAAATAATACCTGAAAATTGTGTAAATTGGTCAGGAGAGCAAGATGAAATTTTTTCAGTACTTTTCTTTGCCAGCCAGTCCACAATTTCTTGTACTGTACTAACAAGATGAAATACAAGGTCAGAAGCTTGCTCTGAGGTGGAGCAATGGAAACGCACAGTCATGGATTCTGCCAAGGCAAATGTAACAGCAACAGCCACCAGGTAACAACAATGCTGAGAAGATTGTTCCTGTTATTCCTGTTATTGAGCTGTTGTAAGGACAAACCAAGACATTTACCTGAAATACATACAAGATTTATCTCTTAAAACAACTTGTAAGAGAACGATAAAGTCCAGAAGAAATCTAAATTTGAACCAAGTGACACATGTCCATGTGACTGTTCTGGGGAAGAACCACACTCCATTTCTATTTGTACAGGATTCCAGCTAAGGGTTTCATTAATTCTTGACACACTTGTATTCAAAAGGACAGACAGAAATTGTAAGCCTTTTTTTTTCCTCTTCTATTCCTACAAAGAAATCTGTAAACAAAGACAGTTATGTTCACTGCTACGTTTGCCGAAGACTCACATCAGGAACCAATTTCTGCAACATAATCCTGCCAGACCACATGAGGCCAGCTGAAAACTGAAGCTGGCGCAGAATACAGCTGCTGTTTAATTTTGCTGGCAACACAATAAAACTCCTCTGCAGACTAGCCTCTAGCTATGTATCGATTTTCAGTTGGCATTTACTTCTTACAGCTCTTCACAGGTTACTGTTTGGTTACTTGCAAATACCCAAGTAATACTCCAGCTAACATCACTCCTTTTTAAAGCAAAGGCATCAACCATCAGGTGTTTTCCATGAGATATCCTTAACACCAGAACTCACTTCTTAGCAGAAGGGAGAGCCTGCCAACTTTGCAGGCACCCAATCCCCATTTTCATCTTTATGTGGGATGTCACAGGGGACACAGGGATTTTTATGAATACTGGGTAAGCATCCTCGGACAAGACTGTCAAGGTTTTTCTAGGGATATGACATGAAGATGCCGTGTCTCTAAAAAAATAAAGTGTCCAGAATGTTTAGATTTTAAAAAGGAAGAATCTCAAACATATTCTTCATTAAGGCTCCCTTCTTGCCTCTAGAAATATTTCCATTTCTATCAGGTCAAAGAGTTACGTGTTTGTTTGTTTATTTGTTTTAATTGTCTGCTTAGAATGACGGTACAGACATGAATTTATAACACAGAATTTTCCCAGACAATTTGACCATCAGGAAGAACATCAAAAGGTTGCTTATCTCCAAATACAACCTCAGCATAAATTTAGTCAGTCAGCCACAGGAAATGAGGTTGCTGTATTTTTTGAACTTTTCATTTTCATAGTCTCAAGTCTACCAAGAAATTGTGCAACCTATTCATATTTACTTCTTTCTATGCAGGCAAAATTGAGGTTTAGAATAAGCCTTAATATAATTATTAAATATCCTTTTATTAGCTTTTTTGTAACCTCCTATTATAATTGGTTTACATTTGCACAGCTCCATGATTTGCTATCACAACTGGAAAATAAATTACTGACATATTTTGGAAAGTCTCAGCTGTCTTCATTTACTCAAAGTCAACATTTGACTTTTTTCCAAATAAAACATTTTAGACAAAATCTTTATCTAGTTATGCAAGTAAACAGCAGCTAGTCTTATCTGAAGACTTATAAAGAAATCATTGAATATTATTACAATTTTAGAGTAAACAATGTCTAGATCAAGACCATTCACAATATTTCTTTGACAATATCTCCTATGCTAAAAATCCAAGAAAGGTATGAAAATCATTTAAAACATACATAAATTAATATAATTCACTGTTAAAACATGAAATTAAATTAATTAAAATTATTTCAAGCTAATTGCACAAAATACATTGTCACTCTACAATTCTGGCTGATTTACCTGGCACTAGAAAACAATATATATATGGAAAGAAGCTGAAAGAAGCCCTATTGCATTTCTCTTTTCACCTCAGTGTACCAGGATTGCCCCCAAAGGACTCATGCTGTGGAGAGATGAAGGAGAGCAGAGTGTACATTCTCCTACCCAAATCCAAAAGCTATATTAAAGAAGTAATAGCAGAGAAGCCAGCAACTGAAGTTGAGTTCTTTTGGCCTTAAATTACAAGGATGAAGAATCTGTATTCACACACACAGTACCGAATGATTCACTGTGCAACCTTAAAAAATGGACTCCTCAATCCACTGAGAAGCTACCAAAGCAAAACAAGAACTTCAAGGACTTTGGACAAAGTAAGATTGCTTCAAACACTCTGAAAAAGAAATCATGGAGGTACTGGACTGCTGTACTTCATCCTCCATAGTCTATCTTGTGCAATACTTAGTATTATTCATGTCACCTTGTGATGGCACAGCTTTGCCAAGAAGTTTTGATGCTTCCTGTGCTATACCAGCTCACAGCAGAAGGAAAAAAAGCACATACACAGCAGCAGAGTGAAATTCACACTTAGCGTGGACTCAGCAACTCTGAGAAGAAAATCAACTCTCAAACATTTTTCCATGTTCACCTACACAGTTCATTAGACACTAAAGAAATATATAAAAAGGCACTATAGTACTCATCAGGAAAAACTATAACCAGAAAATAGTTAATCAGTCCGTGAAGAAACTTGACCTCCAGATATTAGACCAGAGCAATCTTTTGGGATAGGACTACCATCACTGCAGGAATACTCTCAGGAAGGAATGGAAAGTTACCTCCCAGCCCATCTTGAGAATGATTCTCTCTGTTCCTGTGGTCTGTTACGTTTTAGAGACAATAAGGTTCAATATACAATCACTTGTATACAAATCTCCCCACCTGCATAATTTAATTCCTGAATTGCAGGAGCGGGAGGCTTCTGTCATACTCTATGCAACTGTAAGATGTGCACTGTAAGGCTGCATTACCCTCCCCACAGAAACGTTGGTTTGCAGATCTCCACCATAAGACACCACCACCTCGATGCTCTCCTCCCAAGAGCAGACACTGATGTGAAAAAAGCTGAACACACACATGCAACGTGCTACCATGATGCCTTTGCACTTCATGAACACCCAGTGTTGGTCTTCTCCCCACTCCTCAAAATGAAAACTTTAAATCCTAGAGAACACCTTAGGAAGGAATGTGTCCCTGCTACGACACTCCTGACATTTAGCTCTTCCTAAAACAGCTCACAAACTCTTAATCTGCAGCTTCATGAGAAATCAACAAGAATGTTTTCATCTTGCCTAGGACACTTCTGATGGAGAGCAAATTAAAAAAATCTGCCCAAGTCTGCTAGCATTGCTTGTGACAAATCCATCATATTACAGCCTGTTTTGCTGGTGCTGTCTATTGAAACTCAGGATGCTCAGTTATTTGTCTGCCTTAGAGGGAAAGGAGAGGTAATACAAAATATTTTCAGGGGAAGTTGGAATGCATTCTGAATATTGGGATACCTCAGATTAGCTAAGGGAATAACAATTTAGTTAACTCTTCAGTCCTCTATGGTTTTCAATTTACCTTGAAATCAGCTGCCATTCTATCATCATGTCAGTTTCTTAGAAGAGACTTTTAAGGCTGTATCTAACCTGTGTCCCATGGCAATCTGCCATAAGTGCTAAATTATCTTTAATAATAATAATGGTGGTGGTAATAATAATAGTTAGTTCTATCATGCATTTCAAAGAATAAAATAAACTGACCTAAAATATAGAGTACGCATTTAAACACAAAAGTAAAACAATTTCCTTCATCCTCCTTAGTGTAATTGGCTCTGGATGCACAGTGAGCAAAAACTGTATTTCTGCTAAACAGAGGTTTTGGAAGGACCAGGACTTTCAAATATTTTTCAAATATTTAGTTCAAAATAGAGATGTCAAAAAAAATAAAGCGTTTCTATTCTTTCCCAAGAAGCTGAAGTTAAAACTTGGGCTTCTGGGTATCATACAGCTTCTGACCTCTGTGTCCTTGTTACAAAGAAGAGTAACCAAAACATGATCAAACTCCAATAAAAGACAGTAGCATGAAAGGTCCTCCAAGCATTATGAAATTCTCAACTGTAATAAGATACAGTACTGCAGTAATCTGTTAGCTGGAGGGAGGAAATATTCTTTTTCACACTAGCTTTTAAAACAGAATACGATGTTTTCAATGTTTTACATATGCTGGTTTAAATTCATTCCACTGGAAGTTTTTTGCTCCCTTAAATATTTTATTTGCAAACAACTAAGGAAACAAACATTTAAATGAAAATATGTCAATTTGTCTCTTTCATCACAGCAGTAGAATAAAGCAGATTTTAGTCCTTACTCTGTAAAAATCCCCTGTGATGTCACTTTAATGCCATAAGCAACCCTTGTTACAGTACAAGTAGGTTTTGGGAAAATTAGGGATGTGATTAATTGAGTGACAATACAATGCAATAAATATTGTCTGTATTGAAACAAAATGTTTGGTTCTACACACTTGTCCAAGCAACATAGGTCCGTCTAAATAGCTGACCATTCCCTAGTCTTTAGTCACTTTGCAGGTGGTGATTGCTTTATTCATTTTCCAAAGCACTAACAATAGTACTGAATAGCACAGGATCAAGAATCTATCCCTATGAAGGAGGCATCCCAAAAGCAAATCTATACAGTAAATGTGTACTCAAATAAAATGGAAGCTGAGATCCATTTAAACTTCTACAAGGTTTTGAGACAGTAAATTAATTTTCTTTTAATTGGCATGACGAAAAAAAGTTAAAAACTTGCTTAGCAATGTCAGTATCATCGTTCTCCACCAAACGTATAAATTCATTAAAAGAACGTATCATTAGTTTATTACCAGTATTAATATTCTTGACACTTTCACCCTGTTAAATTCAACAGGTTGTTCTAATGTTATAGACAAAAAAGATAATGTGGCATCAAAAAATAGAGAAATTGTTGTTTCTTGTTTAAGATTACATACATTTAAAAAGTCATGTTCTTTTTGTGTAATATTACCTTGATTATAAATACAACAATAAATACTAGTATTTTAGACACCAGTTCTGTGTTCTTAGCCAGAGACAAGCTTAACATAGCAAGCCTGCACAAGATTCCTGGAAATAAAAAGTAAAAAAAAAAAACTAGTTGTTCATTTTTCCACATAAAAATAAAATGCGGGCCCAGTGACCATAAAATCCTCGTGTTATTAATCAGCTGTCCCCTTCCTAGCAACTATTGTATTTTGTTTCTGGGAAAAAAATACAACAGAAGATCCAAAGGCAAGTTATTAGTTATCCACTGAAATCAGTGGAGCTATCAGAATTTATATCTATTAAAGATCTTTCACAAGGTATGCAAATAGCATATTGGAGCACAAAAATTACCACTGCATATTATAACAATAAAGTTTCACAGCAGTCACTATAAGATCATCTCTTTTCTAAATATCCATCCCGTATTGTAACACAACCCATCTGAAAAGGTTTTTTAAGCATTTGAAATGCACAAAAAATAAACTCAGTTTGTCAAGGAGTTTTAATTCTTATTCCAATAAACATAAGTTCCAATGCAATTATTATTTTTTAATTCTCACCTTAAGTTAATTATACCCCTAAGATCAGTGCCAGAAGTTAATGATTTGAGTGCTCATCAACTTTTTCCAGCACACATTTAAAATAAAAATATTTGTGAAAAACCCTGACATGGAGAATTATTGGCTACTTTACTTATCAGCATTTTTGTAACTGAGATTCAACAGGTCTCAATCAATTCAGATTTCAAATTGAACTAAATAAGATATTACACTTTGCACCTCTTCCTTTGCATCTCTTGGTGCAGAAAGTAGAGAAAAGCAAGTAGCCCACACTAGACGTACCAATATAGTCAGAAGATGGTGTTAAGATTGTCTTGTAAGCAAAGAAGCGTCTGGATCCAGAACAAACGGAACAAACTAACCATTTAAAGTCAGATCTCATTGTTTTGTTCATTAAAAGAGAAAAATGATTCTTTGGTTTTTGTTTATTTCAGAAATAGGCAGAATCATCAGGTTTCTATTTTGATTATGTCAAAGATCACCAAGTCATCATTTTAGGACAGCTATTCCATGTTGAACCAGAGGTCCGTGTGCAGCACAGAATCATGTTTCTGACATGTTTCTGGCCCAAGCCAGATTCATTGCAAAAAGGAATAATTACAGCATGGAAATAGAGAGATCCCTTCAATGACACATCATCCCAGCACCCACCAACCTGTGCCTTAGGAATTTCCTAAGCCAAAAGGCCATATTCATTTAAAAATAGCAGATCAGCAGTCCCATCAGTTTAAGACACCACAAATCAAATGTTATAGTCTTCCCTCACTCCTTACTTCTCTCAAACTCTTATGTGCAACTGACTGTACAACAACAATACAGTGTGAGAAAGACAGGGTAAAATGTCTCCTCATCACTCCACCCAACTTAGAGAAAACTAATGAATCAGAGAGCTCAGATCAGACCAACCAGATGGTACTTTTGAAGAGCAAAAATACCTCAAGTCCAAGGTGACAGATGTCAGTGCAGACCTGCCAGCCCATAACATTTCTGTAGCTACCCAGCATCTTGGACCCTGTGCATATAGACTAAAATGAATAAATAAATGGAAAATCACCAAACAAAAACCTTTACTCATCTTATTATCCTCTCCCTTATGTTTCTCCCTTTTTCTGTCTCTTTTGTCCACATCAGGGAAAGTGAGGGTTGGGGTTTGAACACACAGATGAGCTGCCATCCTTCAGCACAGCTCAACTATAGCAAGTCTGTGCAATTCCTCCCCATCTCAAAGGTCTGGTGGAACACAGCTGCTTAAAGGGTCTTAAAGGGATGCTCACAGCTGCCACGGAGCATGGCCAGCACCAGATCCATGCCTGGTGACTCACTCAGGTGCCTGCATCACCACCCTGAACTCATGGCTGGAATCTATTCACCCGACAGGAGCTGCTCAGCAGCCTGAGATATCTCCTAAACAACCCATGTCTGTACCAGTGGAGACTCAAACACCATTATCCTGTCTCCAAAAGTAGCCAACAGCAGACATCAAGTGTAGAATACATGAATATAAGACAAGTGCTACTTAGGGTTGTAGAGAGAAACTTTTCTGATACACTCTCCAAGGCTTTCCTAACTTCTCAAGGACATCACAAGCCAGAGGTGGTGTCTTTATATTGCAAATGAATTTTTCTCGTATTGGTTTAAAACAATGTAAATCCTAGACATGATAATTCTACTGTTATAGGAACACACAAACATGAGCTTCACAGTTAATTATTTCTACTTACTAAGATCTTAGATTGTGTGGTACAGAATAAATCTAAGAATACTCTGTAGTGTCTCCAAATCTCATAAACCTCTTGCTCTTTGGTGTAGTTACCAAGCCAGGGAAGATCTCCACATGTAAAACACCAATACTGTGTAAAGTGGAAAATTGTAGTGGAAAACTGTACTCCATTTTCAAATGGATTTTGTTAAAGCCATTGTGATGAGATGCAAAGCCTGTATACTGCCAAATGCTGATTCCTTGATAAAATGCACTGTGACTGGAACTCACTCATTTTCTTATTGATCTGATCTCTGCCTACCAGAGAACTGTAGAATAGGAGGCCACCTACCCCTTAGTTCTTCCTTTCTTGTTCTCTCACCATAAGAACAGTTAGCATATTCCCAATTAAATCAGAGAAAATTTGTTGGACTCAAATATACGAGTTTATTTTCTCAAGTTCAAAGTTCAGGGAATACCAATCATATAAGTAAGTTTTAAAAAAAAGAATGTCTCCCTTAACAAAGCAGTTTCTGGAGGCAGAATTTAACCATTGGTCATGTTATTCAAAACAATCCAAGTCGGCCTGCAAGAAGTTGACATATTCCCTTTTTAATAAAGACAAACGAGCTTGGAAACTCATCTATTGAAATGGCTTCTATTTAATATATAGACACCATCACCAACAACATCCCTTTGAAGAACACCAAAAAGTCTGCCAGCTTTTAGGCTGCACACAGTAATCCACTGCAACCAGGTTTCCAAATGCAATCCAAACCCCACAATTAACCAATAGTCACAAATAGCTTTCTTGACAAAGTTGAGAAATACCAATTATAACAATTTTGTATTGAAATTAGTCTTCATTGTTTTCTAATGCTAAAGCAAGTAAATTTCAAAGAAATTCTGAATGCCAAGAGGAATAAAAACAATAAAAACAAAGAGCCAATCCTAGGTAGCATCACATTATTGGCATTTCTTGTTTTCTACCTCATCTCCCACTGAAAGTTAATGATGCATTTTAAATGAAATAAAAGAAGAGATTCATTAAGTGTTATGGATCTGTGACAACATACTTTTTAAAGTGTAGAAATAATCACTGTAGCCCTAAAATTCACAAAGGGTTTTGCTGAAAAAAAAAAAAAAAAAAAAAAAAAAAAAACTACATAATGTCCTGCATGAACTTAAGCTACTTACACTGTCTTCAAAGAAGCAGTTACTCCATACCAAACCACAACAAAGATGAATGTTTTTTTTTTTTTTAATATGTTTTTATCTCCATGTAGCAGTTTCTTGACTCATAAAGGGAGGCATTTAACTAAAGAGTAGAAAGTAGTTACAAACCATGCTAACATGAATCATCTGGGGACTTGAGGACCTTTCCAACCCCTACAATTCTGTGATTCTGTGATTTACATTCATCTTTAAAAATGAAAAGCGTTTGAGAGAGGGAAACCTCATTCTGCTCCTTTCACCATTGCAGCCCCAGACCCTGCTACATTGTCATGCACAACCCAGCCACCGCCACCAGCCCTGCGGGTGAGCAGCGGCACGGCTCCACCACACAGAGGCCACATCTAATGCTGCCTCTGGACAAGGCTTGCACCTCTCCCTGCTCACACACACAGCCTGCAGCACAGCACAGGACAGGACAACTCCTCCCCGCTTCCCATCCCTGATATGAACATTTCTGTCAACATTGATGGATTTTCTGGTAATTCAGTAACGATGCAAAAAGAGAAACAATACTGTAGCAAATTTTTTCTTTGCATTTTAAACAGTATACATCATCTATTTTTTAACCTTGCAGAAATAACCTTCGCATTCTCTCTTCTGCTCTTTCCAATTCCTCCTAGCCCATAGGAGATGCTCTTGACTGCAGAGCTGTTCCACTTGCAACAACACTTTCCTGCAGCCAGCAATTACCACAGGAATTCCTGTCAGTGTGGTATTACCAGGCTGAATTGAGGCAGACTCAAGAGTAAGTCCAAAAAAGCCTTCTTCATGAAGTTTCAAATACTGCAATATCCCTCTCTCTGTTCTGTGAAGATGGTGTCTTTCAGCTGAAAAACCCATTCATTTAAAGTCCTTTAGAGTTCTTTTGTAAGAAATCCAACTCTCTAAGAGTAACTGTATCATCATCCTAGCCTTCACTCTACATGTGTATGAGACAGAACCACGGGAAAATTATAAAAATCGCTTAAAAATCGTTATTTCACTGCCACTGACCTATTAAGGTTTCAACTCTCCATTTTCCTTGAAATAAGAAAGAAAAAAAAACTATTTCATTCCAACAACATTTTCAGCTTAGGGACTGCCAGATCCATATATTCAAGTGAATTCCAGAAAACCCCCAAAGCATTCACCTCTTAAACGAATTTTTATTAGAAGTATTTTGTCATGATACAAAAGATACTAAGCTGAGACAGGTAGGCTGTTGGCAATAACTGCTGAAGTTTAAAACATGAGATACCAGGCAAGTTTTCTCACATTGGAAGACATAAGAGGTAATTAACTTCTTCTATTCTGAAAACTCCTACAAATACATTTGAAATCATTTTTCATGGATAAAATCCATTAGTGCAAAGAACTGCATAACCAAATTATGTTTACATGGTGTCTCTTAGACACCATGATAGTTCTAAATGGTTGCTCAATTTGTCTTTTTTTCTTTTTTTTAAACAGTACATTTTTATCCTTTATGCTGTTGCATGAAAGCCTTCAAACTTATTTCCCAAGTATTCAGTCAGAACCACAAACAATTCAAAAATGAAATGTGTAAGAGTTAATCTGAGCAATGTTTCAACCTCAGAAAGAAGCTGTAATTTAGCACATTTTCTTGTGCTGCTTTTTCTTTCTCAAAAGAAGCTATCAGCAATAGCTTTCTTGGCAACAGGACACATACACATAACAGTCCTGATTCAAACAGTTAATCGAGGACAGATGTCTCAAGAGAATATCAGAGCTGCCTTCTGAATTTCCAAGCATGTCTTTCTTCATTACAAATAAAAATAGCCTCATAGCTAGGAAAAATTCAGTGGCATTCTGCTAGGAAAGATAATTTGTTTTCTAGTGTATCTTTCTGTATTTTAATTGCAGGTTCCTCCCAGTTTGAAAGAAGAACTCAAGCATTTGCCACAGCCATATGGAAGCACCAGAGAGCAAGGGTGTTTTTGCATGAGATGTTTTTAAAAGTAGTTTTCATCCCAATTTCCAAAATATGCTAGCACTTCTCTAAGATGCTGAATGCCTTAACTCATAACTAATATGTCAATATTTTTAAAGTGATTTAAAATTGTTCTGGCATAAGATCAAGCTTTGTAACAGTTATAAAATTTTAGCAATTCAAAGTTCAATTTCACTTACACTCTTCTATATAACCCACACGTACAAAAGTCATGTGATCTATAAGATCCCAGTTCCATTTTAGTTAGAAAATGCATTCTAATTAATTTTAAGGCTAAAAGTGAAAACCCCAATCAATCCTGATTTAATTTACTTTTCTTCTGCATAACACATTCCAGAAACACTTGACAGTGATCACTGAAAGCTTTTTATAGCATAAGATTACAGTGTAAGATTAATTAGCAACACTATTATAATAGCAGTGCTAATTAATTCATCCTAACCTATAGCAAAACAGTATGAATAATCCTGCTAGCATTAACAACTGTTCCATGGTGTACACCTCACACTTAACCTTCTCACATGGTATTAAATATAACTGAAATTTAATGTCTCCCAGAACACAGATGAACTAAGGGGCAGATGCAGCGGAAGAGCTTACTGAGACAAAACAACACGTGAGAGGAAGCAGGTAGCTTCTGACAAAAATCAGGGTTGGAAAAGTTCAAGTTCAGTTCCCCATTTGTTCCTGAGCAGCACTGAGCGCACACAGATCTTGTCCCTGATCCCACAAAATCAACAGTGGGACTCCCAAGTGACTGAATCTCAAGTTACTGGAGCCTAAACACACAAAGTTCAACATAAGGCCACGCAGTGGGAATGGATACTTGAGTCAGACAGCACGCATGTGTCTGGACACAGGGCCCTGGGACAGGCGAGCACGCAGCAGGGCAAAGTCCCTGGAGCCTTGCTGTGGCTGGAAGTTGTGCCTTCCAGCACGACAGCACTCCAGCTCCACAGCAGCACCTTCTCCAGACCCACGTGGGAGACATCAGTGGACTCCCCACCCATGTCTACACTGAGCACATGCAGCATGAAAATGAACCTGTAAATGAAGGAAATAAACGAGTCCCAGCAGTGAAGTATGGAGTAGATGGCAGAACAGGATGTCTTGGTGTATGAGACTTGAGGGCCCACCTCAGGGAGGACAGATTCTAAACTCTAGTCCAGGTTTGGAGACTTCCTGAAGATGGTCCGAGAGCATTACCATTGGTAGGAATTTCTCTTGCTTGCCTTTTGTCAAGAAAAGGCTGAGGAGGAAAAAGCCCATACAGGTATAACCCTGTCTGCCAAGGTCAATCTTCCTAGAGAAAAAATTTCGAATGCATGAGAAAACAAAACAAACAAACAAACAAAAAACAAACAAAAAAGGAAAGCAAACAAACAAACCAAAACAACAAAAAATAAACAAACAAACAAAACAAAACAAAGCAAAAAGAAAAAAAAAATTGCAGAGATCAACCCTATCCCTGAAAATTCAGAGAAAATAAGTTAACTGGAATTGCAAGCTTGCCCATGATCTGGCCCAGAATGGTAGATAAACATCACTAAGAAAAGTTATCTTTGAGCTTTAAAAAATATTTTAAGCAATGTGTGTCTAAAGATACTGTTTTTCTTTCCATGCAGTTCCATTATAAAATCAGTGTTACTGGGAGAGGAGCAAGACTGACTGTTTAACAAAGCTAGATACAGCTTTTAAAAAGACCAAATGAACTTTGTAGGGTCCCATGGTCAGATCTTTTACTGTATCTTTTATTCCAAGAATGTAGTTTTACTTGGAACAATAAATTCAAGCCATTTTTACCTCATTATTCTAAATTCCACTGTTTATCACTCCATGAATTTAATCAATGTCATTTGCTTGCATGAGCTAGAACAGCCACTCGCTCTCTTGAAACTCCTCCAGACACATTGTGCAATTTTGATTCTAGAGTGGTGACAGCATTCGTATACTCAGGGCTTCTCACCTGCTGACTGAGGGGTAGTTTTGTTAAATCGCACGGCAGTGACAGGTTATGGGAGATAGAGACAATTTTATTGGTCTGAAAGAGTTGTTCCTCTTTTTGCTGTAAAGGAGCATGACAATTAACAACTCCCCACTGAAATGGCAGGAGATGTACGACATTCAAAAGATTAGACACGAAGAGAAAATTTGTCCAACTGCAGCTACACACCTTGTTACGTGTTACTGCATGAAAACAAGTCATTAAACGCGACCCAAGGAGATTCCTAGTCACTAACAACACTAATTACAGAACTGCCTTCGGACAATCCAGCATTCCCAACTTAATCCTAGCAGAACTAAATAACAATTCTGACAGTCCTACCAAGCCTTCATTTGTTAATATGCTTGCTCAATCCAATAAACTGGATCTTATTTCTGCCTACCAACCACCTCCACCCTCCATCCCAGTAAAGCAAAAATGTAGCCCAGGGAAATCCTCCAGCTTCACAATGACAATAAAACTCTCAAATATGTATCAACATAGAGCGATTAAAAACCATACTATAGAATATATTCATAGCTTCCCACTTCCTCTTATATACACAAACCAACACAGACTACTAAAATACCTAATACAACACAACGATAAACTAGATAACTGAGTAGGAAACCCATCTGCCCACCCTCCCCTCATCAGTTTTTTTCTCACACTTTGGCAAATCCTGTTAAATTTCTTCAAATATCTGCATTCTCATCCAGAGAATCAAGAGATGCTCTGACACCAAACAGTGCTCAAATGTTCTATTAATGATAACTGGAAATTATCATGTTCTCTCTAATCTGGACTCATTTTTCTTTCAGTAGCTTTCTTGTGAGACTCCACGTTTCTCTCATCCCACTCATCTAGATATGGAGTTCAAGAAATTTGAATTTGCAAATGTAATTTCTTGTGAATTGACCATATTTAGGCAGTACCAAAAATAGTTACTACAAGTCATACAAGTGTGACCCACTAAACAGGGCAGTTGTTTTGCTTTTATCATGGGCAGGTTTGCCAGTATGATTTACATTCATTTTGTTGTTTGTGGTGCAATTCCTTGACTAGCAGATAAAGACTTTCAAAAACGTATATATACTTACAACATGCTTGGAAAGCAGACATGCATGTGCTTACACTTCTCCCAAATAGCAGGTTGTTTTGACACCAAAAAAATCCTCACTGATAGCACACAATCTGCAGCTCCAGACACTGCCAGCTACTTTGCTTCACTCTCACAGCAGAGCCATACCAATAGATCTCTGCAGAGAAGCATCAGCTGTGTCCCTCTTTTTCTAGCATACATGAGCCACCAGACACATCTGCATTTACTTGGCAGGGTTTCATTTGGAAGGGTTTCTCCACACTTACATAATTTGTGTGGTTATGGAAAAGTTATCTCCCTGATCTTGTAGCTGTGTGCAGGTTTTATCTCCCTGACACAGTAACAGACCATGACTCATTATCTACTGATAACACCTGCAGCAGCAGAGGCCACTGTGAGACATCATCAAATCTATTTCAATTCAGTTGTTTCCAAGAGGCAGATACTACAAATAAGAACTGTTCATGTTGTACAAGATCCTGCTGTTATAGAATACTTTTAGTTGCTCAGCTCTTATATTCTCTGATCTTGTGCCATAACGACGTATAACAAGGACAGTCAAATAAAAGATAGGAAGTTTGCCCACTAACATCTTAATTAAGACAAGAGATCTTTTAAAGAGCTGTATAAAGACAAAAAGGAAAAAAAGTTTTCAAAATTACAATAAACACTGTTACATTATCTTACTTATTATTTTTATACCTTGTAGTGCATACATGCTGAAGATGATGGTAGAAGTCATCTCAAGTATTATATTTTTATAAGAGAGGGTTATATACATTTTTTTGCTGTTTAGCTAAGAGGTACAAGGATATTAAGACAGTAAGCTGAATTCCTCTATTGATCCTTCCTGCCATCAATCACAAATTGCTCCTGTGGAGTCAGTCTATTTGCGTCATCCCAGTAATGGTACAAATTTTGGTCCTGGGTGTCATTACTGGCAGAATGGGGGGCAAAC
The DNA here is from genome assembly GCA_011076525.1 of Nettapus auritus. Classification (NCBI taxonomy): domain Eukaryota; kingdom Metazoa; phylum Chordata; class Aves; order Anseriformes; family Anatidae; genus Nettapus; species Nettapus auritus. Next base: position 35,603,997 of record CM021767.1, on the reverse strand, counting down.
TGGCAAAGTGCTGCAATAGATTTTACCACTGGAGCTTATTTTCACAACTATGGCTTTTCAATCAAATGAACTGGAGACCACGCGACTTGCTGATTGTCCACTATATATTAGTATTTTATTTTTTTTTAATATACTTATAGAATAAGAAACAATCTTATAACCAAGACAGCAAATGCTGTCAGATTTATATTTGTCATTGGTCCAAATCCACCACAAAAATTCCAGCATTATCACTGCATTCTCAACATGAGCAACTTCTTCAGCTAATATTTAACATTTTCTTTAAACTATGCACATGCTTCTCAATACATAAGATACATGTATACATTCAATATATGAACATATGCATCAGTAAACAAAATTTAGGGAACTGAAGTCTCTCAAGACGCTCATTTCCAATTCATGACATTGAAAAATATCACCAGAATGATGGATATTGTCTCAAGTTTAGAATAAAAAAAAAATGGAAGAATAAAAGCAAAATAAGGTGATTCTCCTCTGTCACACAAGTTTCTCACTACCAGCCAGTTAATTTTCCAGACATGGATTTTTACCTACTATTTTACAGAATATAAAAGCAAATATGACTATTCAAAAGATTAGACAGTACAAATATATACAGTACAAGTTGTTGTTTTAAATACTGACTTTGTAATTTGAGTACAAGCTTATTCAGTAAGGCTAAAATGACTACAGAATTTCAGTTTTACTTAGTCTACATGATTTCTGTATATCAGAGGAAGTTAATGTTACAGAAAGCAAACAATTTTTGCACCTCCCTTCACTCTATACTGTCTTCTCAGGCTAGAGGCCCAAACAGGCAAAGTATTTTTCACCCACAGCAAAAGATGAATGGTGGCAAACCAGGAGGCTGACACTACTGTTTCTACCTATACCAACAGCAACACAAAACTGTATCCTGGTTATTTACACAATGAGTGTGTAAATCAGACATCTCTGATTTCAGTGATCTTCTGATGTGTAGAAATACCCACCAGTGAGTGGGCGTCTGTAGTGGGTTTACGTGGCAAGGTTTTGGTAGCAGGGAGGCCATAGTAAAACCACCTACCCAAGTAAAACCACCACAGCATCCAATCCAGTTTCATCTGAAAGCTGAGGGAAACCTTGGCCTGGATGGTAATGCAAGAGGAAAGAAGATGATTACACTTGTGAGTACAGGCAAAGGACAAGGTTCACTGACAGATTAAAAAACTTTCTTGTAGCCTGGGAGATGGAAGGGAGCTTTAATCCTAGTTTTTCTATTAGAAAACAATGAAGCAGAAATGAAGACAAAGTTTGAAGTATGCCATACAGAAGTAATTGTAAAAACTAAACTTCAAAATTCTTTCTGCATCAGGCATTTGATGCTATATAATGTAATAAGAAATTTAGTTGCCCAGCATTTCACAAAAGAAAAAATGTCAAAAGGATTAAACTCAAAAGGCAGCAGCTAAGAGGACCAGTGTGGGATAGCTACTTTAAGCCAGGGAATCAGTTTTTCACCTGACAGAACTGTTTGGGAACAAAAGAAAGAAAAAAAAAAGTTCCTTTTCACCAATAAAGTAAAACTCCATGTTTAGGGTCAATACTAACAAAATTTTGTAAGCTTTGTGTTTCATTATGTATAAATGAACATCTAATTAACTGAGAACAGCACTGGAACTTCCAGGTTGTGTATGCAGGAAGATGCATGGAGGAAAGCTATGATAAACCAGCCTGTTGATTGCAGAGTTCTTGTACTTTGCTTCCAAGAATCTAGTGCAAGCTTCTATTAAAGAATATCTAAAGCCACTGCTGTGCAAAGAAACTGTCTAAATTAGTCTCTGTCAGATTCAGGTTGCTATGGTACAAGCTAAGTAATCTCAAGCCAGCTCACAGTGTTATCAGTGCTACAACCACTTCATGACTGCAGCCCACCCATACTAAAATACTGGATAGGGAATCAATTACACTGTGCTTCTGACCCAGTATGACTATTGCTTCTTTCTCCATCTTATTTCCACATCAAATTCCTCCTCCGTTAACATGAAGATGCTGCAGTGTTTTCAAAAACTGTAAATTAACTTTGCCACAGCATGAGAAATGTCTGAACTAATCCATGTTGTGTACCTAAATAACTTCTGAAACTCGGGAGTGATTACAAGAAAATCACACCCAAAAAAGTTCATCATGTTTTTAATAAAACTTTACACATATACACAGATACATCAAGTGTGTGTGCATAAATATAGTCTGTATAGATGTTTTTTTTTTTTTTTTCCCCAACTATTGGAGGATGGGGAAAGACTGCAGACTTATTAGGACTGACTATCACATAGGTAGCTATCATTTAATTAACACCTACATTGGACAGCACGTGTCTCACCTTCTGTCAGTACTTGGACTGCAACAGCTATTTAGTCCTCTAGCGTACTGTTGACAAAGTTACCCTCATTTTCACAGAGACTCTGAAGCACTGAAGCAGCTGAGAGAACAGCAAGTCAACAGCAACACCACAAATTCTTGGTTCCCCATCCTATATTCAAAGAGCATGGTATTTTTAGTAGACTATCAATCTACTCCAACGCCATTCTGGAAGGAAATCATTTTTTAGCCTTTTCATCTATTAAACAAGTCTGAGTTGATTAATAATCCGGCCACACAGAACTCCAGCTTTGCTCCCAGCCAAAACAAACAAGGAAAAAAGCTTTAAGCAACCCTACTGTGGGTTATCCTAAAGACAAGGATAGAACAGTTTGCTGCCAACAGCTTTACAAGCAGTTATCAGGCTTATCCTCCTCAATTAAAAGCTTTTAAAATTGCTGATAGAGGATGTAAATGTTTTTCATTTACTACTCAAATCTTTACTAAATGTCTCCATGACCTCGTTCATGCTGACTTTTTCTAAACATGGAAGGTGCCTCACCCCACATATTTTTCACATGTACTCCGATTGCCACAACCACTAAAGCTTTTTTTTTCATTACTGCTTCCAGTTCACTTCCATAGGGGTGCCAGAAAAGAGACTGATGTGTATCACATGTCAGGGACCATTAACTTTTTAAGCACTGTGTTTTGTGGATATGCTCTGAGCAGAATTAGACAAAGCAATGGTAATTAAGTCCCTGGCCACCTAGATCATTTTCAGTTCTGAAGAGCACTATCACAGCTCTAGACCTAAACCAGAGCAAGGGGAAAAAAAAGAAAAAAAAAAAAAAAAAAAGGCAACCAAAAAAGGTGCAAAGTAACTATTTTTACCCTGTCATTTTATTCTCCAGACTGTTCTCTATTATTGTCTTGAGCATAAGAAAAAAAGATGTATACATACCTTTTTCCCCCCCCCCCCAATGTCCACCCAGTGCAGTAACTTTCTAGGTTACGCTTTTCATTCAGAGATGAAAAAACTCCTTAAATTTTCCTCTTCCCTACCCCCACACATGAAGAACAAAGCTTTCTATTCTACCATACCCCAATAAATCAATACAAATTCTACCTAGCCATCCCATGTTATTGTAACTCTTCTACCCTGTTTCCTACACCCAGTGTTTGTTATACTAGATGCAGTTTGTAAAACAGAAGGTGTACTCAACAATTAGACGAGGGAACCCAAATTACAGCACAAGCTCAGTCTGAAGTATTATTACTATCTTACAGAATTACTTACACAGCTCCAAGCTTTGTTAGTGAAAGCTAATATTTTAATTGTGACCATGATGCTCTAATTTCAAGAGAGATGCTATGGTTAAACCCTTGTTTCATGTTCTGGTACAATATCCTATTGTTCTCAAAGGTTACTATTGTGACTAAAAATTAAGATAATTGCTATGGAAAATTATCTCCCCCAGTCATAACTCAATAGGGAAATAACAGGAAATAATTAATCCTGAAAAAACATGTTAGACAAAAGTCACTTCCTGTAAAAATGTGATTTTTATTTGGTGAAGTAGAATGGTGTCAGGGTGTTTATTATCCCCATTCTGGAGTACTGCTGCAACATTTCTTTCCATTTTATTCACATTTTTTTCTGATTTTCTTTAATTTTTATTTACACCACTACTTCTGAAAATGATGTGTTGTGGCTTCCACTTCCTCTGCAATCTTGAGTTAAATCTTGAGTTAAAGAAAGAATATCTGCTGTAACCAACCTTTATGAGGATCTTAGCAGCAGCATGGAAATAGTTCTGCAACATTAAAAAGATGCAGCCTAAGATGTAGGATCTTATTCACAGCTGCTCCTGTTCCTGTTGTTATATTTACTCAGTGCTACACTGAAAACAGGCATCATGACCTGTTACAAAGTGCAGCAGAAAAGACAGGATTTAGTTCTGATTGCTCTAGAGGCCTCTTCTGAAAAGGCAGGTACCTACATACCTTTAGTCTTGTTCCTTAGTCTGCTACTCAAGAAAACTTGACTCATTGCTAGATAATCAAGATCTTCTTGAGCCTTACTAGAAGTGCCATGCAAACATAAAGCATTATATCCTTCTAATAAACATGCTGAATTCATAGGCAGAGAAAAACGAAGAACCTGAAGGTCAACTTCTCATTTTCTTACTCCTACTCTTTCAATATACTCTTTCAATAGTAGCTGAATTGATGGGAGAACAAGGGACACCAAGCAGATAACCCTGTGATCTGCTGTGTCAGTGTAAGCTGTGTCAGAAATGAGTCTACATCATGGATTTTAAAGTCCTGTAATCATTTCAAATCCCTAGTCTGGGAGTTGAACAGCTCTGTCATCAGCTGACACCAGCTCATCCAGTCTTCTGCAATGATGCTCAAATTACCAAATGGAGCAGTTCTGGCAAGAAGAATCAGTGGCAGCAGAATGCCTCCCACATCTCAGTTGCTGGATCACCACAAGAAGTGAGTTTAAAATACTGAAGTCCAAGTGTGTAAACAATAAAATCCAATATTCAAGTAAATCTGCACTGTTAACTATGCTGCATGAACTGGTTCTTAGCTTTCTCCTAATATATTTAGCTTTTCCCATTTCCTTTTTTTTGTACTGGAAAAAAAAAAATAAACCTTAGCTTATTCCTCTCTCACTAGGTAAGAAAACTCCTTATAAACAGTCAATGTTAGCAAAGTGATAATTCATGTCCTCTGAAAACAAATATTAAGGTCTGCCAGAATGAATTTTGTTATGCCCTGGTGGAATACACTGGATAAATATTACAGGAAAAATTCTCCTGAAATTACTTGGGCAGTAACTGAGCACAAAGTTTCTGATGATCAAACGGTAGTTCTTAGCAGCTGTAAGTGGGAAGCTTTCAATGGCTTAAAACTACACACACAGAACAAGGAAGAGGACACTCCATGCCCATATTCTCACCAAACAAAGCTTTACCAACAAAAACACTAAATAAATAGCACATCAGATAAAAAGCAAGTCACAAATCTCATGTAATTGACCTAAAGATGACAATAGTCAGAGAAGATTCTGATACAGTTTGATGAGCTGGTACATACCTCTACAACTCCAAAACACTAAAACAAGAAAGGGTCAAGAAGATTGAAACAAATGGAATCGCATGTTGAGTGCTTAAGGTTAGCCACTCTTGTCTCAGGTATAATGATTTCTGGAAATTACATGACATGGCAGATTATAAGAAAAAACTAACAAAATGAAATGAAAAGGTTTTTGTAAAATAGTTTCCTGGGACACACCTAAAAATAAGTGTCAGTACTGGCCTGCTCCCCAATTTACCATATACCCAAAATTTTACATGAGACAGTAGCAATGTACAACAGATGTGAATTGCCCAAACAGCAAAAGATGGATAAATGTGCACTTGTTTTTATCATCTCCAGAAAAAGAACTCCATGACCTCCTAATCACAGGGAAGTTGAACAAGCACATCTAGTGTTAATTAGGTCAGCAAACTTGGCATCAGAAAAGCAACCTACTCCTCCTGTGTGCCATTAACAACTCTCCAGTAACTCATAACTTCACTCTTAGCTTTATCCCAACATTTCTTCGACTTTCTTCATACACATTACATACCAAAACTTCCTTAATGAGATCTTCTTATGGTAATATTGCCCTTATGTTACATTAAAAAAAAAAAAAAAAAAAAAAAAAAAGTGGAATAAAAAACAACTTCTGGAATGTTAAATGTACAAGAAATATTAAGTTAAAACTTTGATAGGATGAATGAACAACAGATTTTGAAGACAGCAGGGCACTTTTGAAGGATGTACCTCTGCATTTTACTGTAGTGCTTTTACTTCTGATTAAGTTAAATAAAATCAATCACACAAACAGCCTAAACTTGCAAGTCTTTTGGTTAAAACTAACCATGGGTACACATAGACTAGCACACACCAAACTTCACTTTAATCTCAATTTAGTAAATCTCAGAAAAATGTGATAGAAAAATCAACTCTGACCTATAAAAGATGCTTATATGTTTCCAGTGTAAACACTGATTTTCTTTTCCATCCTCTCCTAGGATTTTAGTTCTCACTTTACTTAGACCTGTTGTTTCTCAGTCACTGATATGTGACAGTTCTAAACTGACCCGAAAAAGAAACACTAGGACAACACCTTAGAAGAGGGTGGCGGGCAGTACTTCACATGCATAAAGAGGCATATTCAACTGACAGATATGCAGGCATGTGAAGCTGAATGAAAGGAGTACATTTACTTTCAAGGCTGAATCTGCTTGTAAGAAAAAAATGGTAAGATTATAACTGCTAGAAGGGTTAAGTTTTTCAGAAAGATAGAAATTCTCCTAATCAATCCCTATCACCTCATACGCAGTTAAGGTACTATTCAGAAAGCTACCTACACATTAGAAGTTTTACTACAACAGAAAGATTAGGGAGATTGGTCTATGGGGTTGCCCAAGAACCTTGGGTCCAGACATTCTTTTCTCAAAACTTTGTTAAAAACTGGTTAATCAAAACATCTGTTAGAACCCTCTTTCTTCGAACAAAACTCTGTTTTAAGATTACTAACTTGCTCTAGAAGTCTGCCCCATTACATGTTTGTTAAATATGGTTGGATTTTACCTTACTATTATTTCAGGACAGAGGCTGCATATATTTCACTGTTTTCATAGATGTGAGGATCTGAAATGACAAGATCTTTAAAATAACTACCATTTTATTATCAGAATCCCTTATTTTTCTTATTACTTTACATAATTTTTCAGACACTTTCAAAACATCCATAAAGCGTCAACTGCATTCATAAAGCATTAATTGTGACATAGTAATAGTAGATTTACAGCTTCCTCTTGACAGGAAGCAGAGGGGCGCTGTGCTCTGCTCTCTGGGGACTGCAACAGGACCTGAGGGAACAGCGTGGAGTTGGGACAGAGAGGGTCAGGCTGAGTGTTAGGGAAAGGTTCTTCACCAAGAGGCTGGTCAGGCACCAGGACAGGCTCCCCAGGGCAGCATTGAGCCTGCCAGGGTTCAAGATGCGTTTGGACAACGGTCTCAGACACATGGTTTGTTCTTTGGGTAGTCTTTTGGGAACCCAGGAGTTGGATTCAGTGATCGTTGTGGGTTGCTTCCAACTCAGGATATTCTATGACTGAAGTTATTCTATGCAAGACACCAGGTCTACATTTGGTCACAAAAGTAAGAGTTGTTTCAGGCTTTATTTCACTCAGAGCCACTCTCAGTTTTACAGTCAACATACTATGTATGAATTTCTTAAGTAGTTTATGTGGCTCTGTCTGTTATTACGACAAGAACCATAAATGGATACCAAAAAAATTATCCCGATCCATTAAATGTCTCACAGGATTCTAGGCCACCTCCTCATGCATGTACATAAAGGCTGAAGAATAAAAAAGCAAGGACTGATTTTATCTCAAGGTTATGGAAACACCATTAGACCATAAAACTATGGTGTCAAAAATTTATCTTGACATTTGAAAAAGTCTCGGTGGAGTTAAAACCTTATCACATAATTAACTGTAGATAATTCTGTTTAATACTGAGGATCAGAATTTAAAAACAGCCACAACCTTGATAAATGGCATGTTAAATAAACTGGAGCTTCCAAAGAGTGATCAGATAGCAAGAATGAAAAAAAAAATCCAACTCCAACTCAAAGGACAGTTGACACATGAACAATTGTCTAGTGAGAACAGGGCAAAACTGTAAAAAGGAAAGGTACATGGCCCTTCTGAAACACCTCCCCATACAGTACAGCTGATATTTTCCACAGGTCTTAGTAAATTAAGAATACATTGGGCTGAAACTCTGTCCCCACTTAAAGAAAAGGCAGAGTTTTTCCTGATTTTCAATGAGAAGTTTGCATAGTTTGCACTCAAGGGGACTCAGTCTACTGACTGTCACAAGAAAGTAAATAAAACTATAATTAATTTTCCACAAAGGCAAGAGCAGTGACCAGCAGAGAAGGAAGACTGTTTAAAAGAGCTTCTGTGAAACTCCTTTGACCTCATTCAGGTTGGAGAGCTTCCAAGAACTATCTGGAATTCAGTTATCTCACTGCAGGACGGTTTTTCTCTTTTGTCTGCCTGTTGCTTATTTTCCTGCTTGAGGACCCAGCATCAAACAATAAAAATGACCTTTGACTTTTTTTTGTTGCTTTACTTTTTTTTTTTTTTTTGTCATGCAATGAGAGAACTGATCCAAAATAGTTCAACGCTAGAATAGGCACCTACTGAACTTGAAAAGAATGTTGGAAGAGGTTGGGAAAACAAGATTACATCTTCAAGTCATGTATCTGTGACCACACAGAAGTCATCACAGCTGGTCTCTCTCTCTTTTTTTTTTTTTTTTTTTTTTTTTTTTTTTAGGAAACACAAAACACTTCATAAGACTTTTATCAGACATTTTCAGTTCCAAAGCCTTAAGTTTTACCTGCTGGGAATGAGCATCCCTATTTAGCTTGGGGGAGGAAGAATGGGACACAACACCCCCCAGTTTTTTTCCACTGACATTCAGCTCATCTTCCAAGAAACATTTTATAGAAGTGGCAGAAAATGCTTGCTGCTGCTGCTACCTTTGTGGGGATGGGGTCATATTAAAATCATATTGTAATATAATGTTGCACTTTATAATGTAGTCATCTGACAACCAAATTGGGAAGGCTATAAACTACCACATGGAAAATTAGAGAGTGACATTAGAGCTTCCAAAAAGCGTTGTGACTGACCAGGAATCCAAGCAAGATGTTGATTTTTACTTGCAAAAAAAGCATAGGGTTACATTTAGTCAACAACTTTTTCCTCCCAATGAACTCACCTACTTAGTCAGATTCTTCCTTCCCTTGTGTCAATTTTATTATTATTATTAACAGTATGAAGTAACAGCCTTGATAGTCTACGACAGTCTATGTCATTACTCTCCCTTTTCCTAGGGCAGACTATCACACAGTCTCAGTTACATGAGCAAAGGAAAAAGGAAATGAAACCTACTTTAATAATTCCAGCACCTCCACATTTCTAGATTTTAAGAAGCAGCAACAACTTGAGAACCTGGTGCATTCAGTAGGGCTGGAACAAAGTCCCAGTCCAAGCATGAAATACCCTGAGTTAAAAATGTCTTCATTATAGCAAAGGTATAGTGGGACAAATGTTATCATTTACTACTTCAAGTTATCATTCTAGTTCTCCAGCTAACAGGATTTGGAGCTGGGAAGTTCTAACTTACTCTCTGTACTTGATGCCCTCTTGCTTCAACTTAGTAAAATACATGGGAGGGAAGAGGAGGTGCCCACACATGCAGATGGTTCTGTGTGCATGTACTTCAGCATTTTTAAAAGCTTGCACATATTTTTCACCAGTGTGCCAATACATTGAGCAGCCATCACACTGATCCTGTGAAGCCAACACACTGTCCAACTTCAAACGTCTCTCCTAACATTGAGAATATATGCAAAGCGGTAAACTAATTAGTAGTTCATTAAATGGAAGAGTTCATACCTGTCTCCTGCATTGTGCAGCCCTGCCCCCTCTCTATATTTGTCAGAGACTGGTTTGCTGAGTCTGCGTGGTCACAGAGGACAAATTTTTGACTACTTTTGCTGGGAAAAGATCTTGTAGATGGGTTGGTGGGCAGAGTAAGTACGGAGAGGTCCAGCAAAGTCTAGAACCAGAACATCAACCAACAACCCACAGGTGGGACGAGGCAAAGAACAGAACTCATACTTTCTCCTCACAATGCCTTGGGTGGCTCATTTCAACATAATTCAGTTTCACTTTAAAAAAAAATCTCTAACACTTTCTATACTGTAAAGCTTAATGATGAGATGAAATTACTTATTTTTTATCACAGGTCATAATTATGTGATTACCATCATCATGACAGTCCACCAAAGCATCACTTATTGCATTTCATCTCATATGTTCAATAATGATATAAAAGAAATCAATGAAAGAACCATGGCCAGTATCCAACTTAACATTATCATTAAATAGAGGGCAACAACATTTGGAAACAAGTTCTTGCAAGCTATGACTCAGTTCAAAACAGCTAAGTAATGATCATCTGATAATCAGCCTTACCTTCAGCTGTACAGATTCTCTAAACCAGTTAAAACAGAGCATTTCATCTGGCAAAGTGCAGGCTGAACCAGAGTGGCACAGCAAGACAGTAAAACTGTTTGAGTGGAGACTAAGCAGTGCATATGTTTGTTGCTTTTTTTTTCCTCCAAGAGTGAGTATGGTTCAGTCTGAGTTTTTTTGAAGGGAAAATTGAAACTTCACATCACAGCAGTCCAGTCAACAACATAAATTCCAGATAAAAAACATTACTTCTAATCCTTTTGTCCCCAGCAAAAAAGATTCCACTAGTGTGCAAACAGACCAATAAAATCATATTGCTTTTGAATTTTTTAAGAGGTTCTTCCTCTTCTTTGAATCAGAAGAAAAACATCTAAGAGTTTGATTTTTTTTTTCATAACAAAACACTAAGACTACTGAAATGTGCTTAAGAGAAATTGTGCTAGAATTTAGCAACTAGAAGTTAAGAGAAATCATGCTAGAATTTAGCAACTAGAAATCAAAAAGCTTGATCAAGTTAAAACTATGAACGTTCTCCTTATAACATTTTTCTACTAGAACTGTAGAAATCAAACTTTCTGAAATGAAAACAATAAAATATGTACAAGAAAACATACTAATATTTATTTAGTAATAAAGCAAACATTTTGTGTATCATGTAAATGAAATTCAAGTACTTTACCATGCAGCATTTTAGAAGAGATGATCCACATGAACCTTGAGAACAGTTTGTGGGACATGCTACTGCCATGAACACCCATTAGCACATATTACTGAATGGCAAAACAAATTGCAAGCATATCTAGAAATATAAGACACTTTACAAAAAAAATCCAGGATGATGAATGATGGTATATGGTCTTTATCACCATTTGAAAAATTACTTAAGTTAATTGATTCTATTGTTTTTAAAATTGTTTGTGTTTTTATTTTTTTTTAATGCAACATTAGTTATTTATTTTCCAAGAACTTTAACATGATAATTTAAAATGGAAAAGAAGAACCCCCATCCGGCTGCTGCTTTTATTTTGAAGTGTTATATAAAGCCTACGCTTTTTCTTAAATGGTGACTGAACAGAAAAAATAGTTTGATTTTGCTTTGTTATATATCACATTCTGGATGCATCTACTGAGCTGCTGCTCAAAAATAAATCAAGAACACAATGAAAGGATAATTTATGAGTTGTCAAGCAATCACATTTTAACACTTACTTTTGTGAAGATCTGAAAAAAATCAATTGCAGCTGGCAAGTGAGAGGCATCCTGGATCTCTGCTTTCAGATACAGTTGCAAGGTGTGTGCAAGGTGCCTGAGGCCATCTTTCATTTCTTCACTTAGTTGTTCAGTATCTTAAGGGGACAGGAAAAAAAGTACACCAAGGCATAAACAGAACCTTTCATGAACATCTTGAAAATGTACAATGGCAGCTATATAGTCTAGACATTTCCAGTCTCAGAATTAATCTTGGAAGAGGGCTATTTTGACAGAGAGCAAACATTTGTCTTTTTTTTCCTGACAACTACCTATCAACACAAAGAGGAGTTTATCATGTTGCTATTATCAAATTGCATAAATTCAATGGTGAGTTAAAGATCAAAAGCCAATAGATAAAGCAGATGTGTAAGCAGATGTAACACATTAGATACAAAAAAATAGGCATCTAGGGGTTTATAATGTTAAAAATGAGTTTGAAAGGTTATGCAGCAGATCCTTCCTCCTTGCAGAAGTGCACATCTTTATACTGTATTCTTCCCAGAGGTGTCAAACACTTTATGCCAGCAGATAAAAAGGGAGAGTATTCTTGAGACAAATGGAGTTTCATACACAGCAGCAGCTGCTACACAGAATTGATATGAAGGAATATTAAGCAAATACCACTCCTATATTAAAGCACCATTATTTATGTTTCACATACAGGAATCCTGGAATCCTGAAGCAAAAAAAAAAACAGTGCTTTATTTTCTAATGAAGTGATCAGTCATGCATCAGGTCAGAGATAACATGGAAAGTGAAACTCAGCCGTCCTAGTAAGTTCAGTGCCTCACCAACATGGTTCACATTTCCTTTTTTCAGCCAGTGATCACTAAAGACCTAACTGGAGAATGGACGATGAACAGATTCAAGCATCAATCACAACAAAAGTCTAAGAGGATAATTTTGTACTATGAATCAACTTCATCTCTGCGTAACAATGAATTTATATATATATATTAAACATCTATCTTTGTTGGGAACAGAAATAACCTTTCACTAAGAAAGGTTCTTCCCTGTGCTTTAGATGCTTTCCTGTGCTTTAGATGCAAGCTTTCTGGCCTCCTGGAAGAACAATTCAAGATCCTCTTTAGAGCTACCTCCTAGTTACTCATTTTTAAAAAAGATGCAATTAAAGCAGACATTCCTGGGTTTGGTTAAAACATCTACCTAGTGTCTGTGATACTTTGGCTTCTGTGTCCCACCCCATCCAGCATCCCTGCACTTGAAGGTACAGGCTATTTTGTCTCAGGACAAGTGAGCTCTCCCAGAGCACTCAGATTCAGCTCCTCAGAAAGTTCACATCACTCATCACACAAAAACCAGACAGATGCTCCTTTTTAAGCGCACAACGGCTATGTAACTAAAGGAATTGTTTTGTTTTTTTTTTTATAGTTATACAACTACTGCACACAAACACTTTACTGCATACTGAAACTGGTTAAGCATAAGCAAAGTTGGTTTCTGAATCATCTTAACGCACAGCAAGCCAGTGAAACCATGTATGTAACAAAGTGTCGCATAATAAATCTGAACCAGCAAAAGTCACAATACACAGACACACCTACTTAATCAGTGCTTCAGAGAACAAAATAAACTTGAAGGAATTATGGAGCGGGTTGTAGAGCTTTATAAAGGGCTATATGCTACCAAACGTTCCTCATTTGTTTGCTGTTTTTTTAATAGATGTATTACACATTTTATCAGATATTGAATACGTGTGCAAAACATCATATACACTGAATAAAAACATATAGGTCAGCCACACTGAAAATCCACCAACAATATAAAGTAACACTGAAAAAGTAATATTGTAAAGGAGACATAGCGTAGTGACAATTTTTGTATATTTTGGACTTTAAAAACAACAAAAAAGAGTATCAATTAGAATTATACCCATAATATTTATGATAGTGTTGAAACTCAATATTGTATTATACAGATGCTTCCTGAGAAGTTGCTGAGAAGTTGCTTGCTTGAGATCACAACCTGTATTTCCAGTTCATACGATTTCCTTCAATGAAATATTTTTTTCCTTTATACTTAGACCTCTAATGAAAAAAACTTTTGTGACTTTCATATGCATTATACCAATAACAAGGGAAAGGAAATCCCAAATTGTTATCAACATCACCTGTAAGTTGTGCAGTAAATAGGAAGCTTGCTGAAGATAGAGGCAGCAAAAAGCACCACAGTGACTACTGGCTGTCACACCATGCTACAACATTCTTTTGGGATTTGCTTTTCAGTCTAAAAGCAAAACTATAGAGACATTATTTTCACTATAGCAAGGTAGCTGTGAAATCAGAAAAAGTGGTTAGCCAAAACCTTTACATAAGATTATGCCAGTGTCATAATCCATTTGTACTGTATTCTGTGAAGTATCAGCTTTGGTTATCTAGGAGTCACAAACACTTTGCATTTTGGAGTTAAGAAGATCACAAATTGTTATTAAAGCTCTTAGAGTAAACACAGATGAAACAGTAGATGTGGATCTCTCATTTGCTTCCTTGTAAAATTTACATTAGAGAACAGGTCATTCAGTAACAGTGAGAGAGCCCACCTGACCTGTATCACAGGCTATAGCAGCATTTCCTTTAGAATGAGGATTGAAGAGAAGCTTCTGGACAGCTTTACAAATTTTTGTACCATCTCTCCATTGCAGCTCACCACTTCTCTCCAGACGTGTAACACCATTCCCCTTGCCTCCAGCTAATTCAAAGGAAGTTGAGAGCACCTCCTCAGGTATACTACTGAAACCTCAGTTTGTATGCAATTATCAGTTACACAAAAATCTTTGCCTGCACTACAGAAATTGCTGTATACTTATTAGTATTTAATTTTTAAAGGGAACCTCTTCTCTCCACCCCAATTTCTCTCCTACTGCCCAACCAGCCATGGGCAAAATATAGAACCAAAAAGAGGTTTTTAATTTCCTTGATCTCAGGTGTATCATGAGGTGTAGAAGTCAGTAGTCATCTTTTAACTTCATAGGAACATCTGGAAATGCTGCTCTTAAATCAGATGCTTATCTAATTCCCCAAAAATGTATTATAGAATTTTAGAATATCCATTGCAGAAAATGCTGAGTTTTTTGTTTGTTTGTTTGTTTTAAATTGAAATGCAATCCCTTTTGTCCTGATCAATTTGTTGCCTTAAGGTCTTTTGTCCTTGCAGTTTGGGAGAAGGCAACAGAATGTAACAATCTAAAGAAACAAAACTTCTTAGTAGTTATTGCATTTTTTCAGTTTATGGCATTTATTTATTTCTATTTAACTATATCAATATTTCAAGCTGTTTTAAATCCAAACCTCTGAATTACATTAAAAATTGAGATAACCAAAACATTCATGCTAACATCTACAAAATACCTTTAAACAAGACAGAAGATTGAACTAAAGATGTATTTCTTCCCCTGTAGGTCTTGAAACTTCTAGGTACTGCAATGTCTAGAAAAAGTGTTTTCTAGTTCAACAACAGCTCAGCTAAGAGATTGTAATGAACCTCCTTTCCTGTTCCTGAAACTTGTTAAACACAGCTATCTGCAAAATTTAATTTTTTTTTTATAATTTTATCTGCATAAGATATCTGTGCAATTTCAGTTTTTTCCTCCACTGAAGTCATGAGCAAGACAGACACATCCCTTGTAAGTTTTAAATATCTTTCCTTTGTCTTGCACTTATTTTGAAGCTTTATACACTAACACATAAATATTGAAAAACTAAAACCTTATTATAAAAAGGTATGTTGAAAATGTATGTAAAAAAAAAAAACAGACATTTGGTAAATTTTAAAAACTGAACCAGCAAAATGTATGTTGTAAAATAAGGAGAAATATTAAAGCCAAATAATGTGGAAGAAATCTTGCTTTAACAAGACATGCATGTTTTTTTCATTGATCTTTGAACAACCTATTCATCCCCACAGAGGTTTAAGCAGGTGCAGCTTTGTCTTTGATTCTGTTTTTCATGCCATGTTCTATTATGCTACAGTAGCAGACTTTCAAAAGACAAGGTGCAATAAGATAGCCTGGCCATTCTGTAAAACAGAATTTGGAACCATTCCCTGCAGTATGGTTGGCAATTACTTACTTGACTGAAGATCTGAAAAAGAGTAGAGTCTCTCAGAAATGCATACTGATTGTCTAAGCTGTAGAGAAAAACAGATAATTAACACTTACACAGCATGTTTTATCTTGAAAACATTCTACAAAATTGATTATTCAATGTGATACGCCTGTAAGATAATTAGGTAAGGGTAACAGCATCAACATAAATCTGGTCAAGCCATACTTTCTGTAAACTATCATAAAAATACTTAGTTTTTTTTTAGTGTTGCAACACTTTCTACTAATATATTTTCTTGACTTTGGCAGCTTACCCCTAGTAATTTACTTCAGCCTTTCACGCTATAATTTAAAGCAATTTATGAGGTTAGCAGTCTCAGATTTCATGAGACTATAATTAATGCATAGCATAGCTACATACATATTTGCCCTTTAAAAAACATGCACACGCTCTTCCCAACAATGTACAAATGAAGATATTAAAATCACATGTTATCATCCCAGACCACAACAAATGTACGCATTTTTATTCAAGGACAGCACCATGGCAGGATCAGAAAAAAATAAATAAAAGAAAAAAGTGGTAAGTCCTTTTTGATTTACCATCCCAGTCATAAGCCTATTGACCTAACTGAAAATTTAGTCCACATAAATTAATCAAACTGTTGGAATGTCAAACATCCAGGGCTTCCAAAGAAGTATAGAGAAAAAGAAATCTAATTAAGATTAAGATAACTCAACATTAAAAGAATGGGATTGTGCACCTAAAGAAAGGGCTAGCTAACTGTGTGCCTATCCTTACTACCCATACAGGAGGAAAACATTGAAGAGGTTCCCACTGAAGTTAATGGAAGCACCAATAACTTCAACAGTACCAACCAAAAAACAGTGTGTCCTTCTCTGCTTTCTTTCTAGGTAGAAATAAGTTTAGGATGCTACCACACTCACAGGAAGAAAACTTCACAAACAGACCTCTTAAAGTTAATTATGGCCATTTTAGTATCTCTTGTTCCTTTCAGCATTTCTGCAAGTTAATCAGTAATCTTGTAATGCAATATGAAGTCGAATTTTGTTCAGCAATCCTAGTCACTGGCTTTCTAACTCTTAATTACATTAAAAATGTAACGTGAAAAAAAGTATTTATCTGAAACTGATACACTGAATACATCTAAAAGAATGTCACTTACTAGTTTAAAAACAATCCTGCCAGCAAGTCTGACGGAGTCTGGAGGAAAATTAGGCTTGATGCTCTTAAGACACTTGCATTCTTGCTTGTGGTCCAGCCAAGCTTCTTTCTATTATTTTTTTTAAGGAAGAGAAAGAAAAAAACATGTTATTTTCCAAAACTTACATCCTGTTTTAGGTACTTCTATATATACACACACAAACTTATACAGGCACAGCAAGAAGCATGGTCAGCCTGACCTCTGGCTGGACCAGGGACACAGAACCAGAACAGCATCAGGGCCAGTGGGCCGGGGCAGGAACCCCCTCCCCTCAGCTCCCATGGGCAGGAAGGAGGCAGCCCTTCCTCAGGTACTGACACCCACTGAATTAGCAGCCACTACCACAGGCAACATCTCATGCTGACTGCCGAAAAAACAGCAGCACACATGCTGTACCAAAACAGCCTAAGACTGCAGCTATCACTCCAGTGTTGTGGAAAAGCACAGGCTGGGTTATCTATTCAAAACACCCTCATCAAGACATTCCCTTCTCTAACATAAAACTGTATACTACAGACTCTGAAGCTACAGTAGTGCTGGTTTTCACAAGAGGATCACCATTTTGCAGCCCCAGAATTTTACTTTTCCTTTCACAAAAACAGAAGTAAAAGCAAAAATACTATCAAGTTCCCATTCAGTTCTTGGTCTATGCAATCCTTACTTTGTCTGTTGCATGCTACTCTTCAACAACATGGTTCTTAGTACTTCTTCAAACACTGTCTTCTTCAATGCACAAAAAGGAGGGTACTGAGAGAACTGGCAGAACTGAGAGAACTGGGGGTACTGAGAGAACTGGTGGAAGAGCTGGCCAAGCCATTTTCCATCATCTATCAGCAGTCCTGGCTATCAGGGGAGGTCCCAGTCGACTGGCGGCTAGCAAATGTGATGCCAATCTACAAGAAGGGCTGGAGGGTTGACCTGGGAAACTATATGCCTGTTAGTTTGACCTCAGTGCCAGGGAAGCTCATGGAGCAGATCATCTTGAGTGTCATCATGCGGCAATTACAGGGCAACTAGGTGATCAGGCCCAGTCAGCATGGGTTTATGAAAGGCAAGTCCTGCTCAATGAACCTGATCTCCTTCTACGACAAAGTGATGTGCTTAGTGGATGAGGGAAAGGCTGTGGATGTGGTCTACCTTGACTTCAGCAAGGCTTTTGACAGTTTCCCACAGCATTCTCCTTGAAAAACTTGTTGCTCTTGGCTTGGACTGGCGTACGCTTCGTTGGGTCAGAAACTGGCTGGGTAGCCAGGCCCAAAGAGTCGTGGTGAATGGATTTAAATCCAGCTGGAGGCCGGGCACTAGTGGAGTCCCCCAGGGCTCAGTACTGGGGCCAGTTCTCTTTAACATCTTTATCAATGATCTGGATGAGGGGATCGAGTGCACCCTCAGTAAGTCTGCAGACGACACCAAGTTAGGTGCGTGTGTCAACCTGCTTGAGGGTAGGAAGGCTCTGCAGGAGGATCTGGACAGGCTGGACCGATGGGCCGAGGCCAACGGTATGAAGTTCAACAAGGCCAAGTGCCAGGTTCTGCACCTGGGGCACAACAACCCCAAACAGAACTACAGGTTGGGAGATGTGTGGATAGAAAGCTGCCAGGCAGAGAAGGACCTGGGAGTTCTGGTTGACAGTCGGCTGAATATGAGCCAGCAGTATGCTCAGGTGGCCAAGAAGGCCAACAGCATCCTGGCTTGCATAAGAAACAGCATGGCCAGCAGGGCTGGGGAAGTGATTGTCCCCCTGTACTTGGCTCTGGTGAGGCCGCACCTCGAGTACTGTGTTCAGTTTTGGGCCCCTCACTACAAGAAGGACATGGAGGTGCTTGAGCAAGTCCAGAGAAGGGCAACGAGGCCGATGAAGGGTCTGGAGAACAAGTCTTACGAGGAGCAGCTGAGGGAACTGGGATTGTTCAGCCTGGAGAAAAGGAGGCTCAGGGGTGACCCTATCACTCTCTATAGGTACCCTAAAGGAAGTTAAAGGAGGCTGTAGCGAGGTGGGGGTTGGTCTATTCTCCCATGTGCCCCATGACAGGATGAGGGGGAATGGGCTAAAGTTGCACCAGGGGAGGTTTAGGTTGGATATTAGGAAAAACTTCTTTTGAGAAAGGGTTGTTAGGCATTAGAATGGGCTGCCCAGGGAAGTGGTTGAGTCACCATCCCTGGAGGTCTTTAAAAGACATTTAGACGTAGAGCTTAGGGATATGGTTATATTATGTTTATCTGATATGTTAGGTCAGAGGTTGGACTAGGTGATCTTGGAAGTCTCTTCCACTCTAGATGATTCTGTGAATATGTAAAGATGGTATTAAAACTGTACAGAAACCTAGAAGAAATACCTTCATTTTTGGTTCCATGTTCCTGCTATACTATTTTCTTTACCTTTATGCAACATGCTCATTTGTGCAATGATAGCATCAGCAGCTTAAATTGATAGCCCCATTCAAGCTGAGTTTTTAAATCACATAAGTAAATGGGCTCTGATTCTCATTTCATTGTGGCAAGAAGAGACAAAGCTATGTGCTCTTCAAGACTGGAGATAACTAGAAAGGAGGCTAAAATTCCCTGTTTTCCCAATTTTGCCAACATACAGCACACTGTTGCCTAAGAGTTTACTCAGAAATCAAGAACACAGAGCCCTTGACTGTCTATCCACTTCACCAAAATGCAGCTGCTCTAAAACAATGATCAAGTTCCCCATGCTGAAAAAGTCATCCCCAAAGATGCATGACTTGGTTACGCATTAACATCCACTGCTGGCAGGACCAGTGATAGTTGCCATAACCAAAATTGACCAAAATAGATGGAACCAAAAATTTATAGCTGCATGTACTACTTGGGCCTGAAATTTTTATTTCATGGACTACTTTTATCAGAATGGCTTATGATGAGTAACATTGTCATAGCAGAGCAGAGAAGGAATGACAAGGTTATAGAAGGAAACCTGCTATATATTGAAATCTCTTTCCTTTTTTTTCCCCTCCCCCCAAGTCTGTGCAGAAGAGCAACAAGGAGTTTCCAGCAAAAAGAAATTCATGCTGGAAGACAGTCAATGTCTGATCACCTTTTTATTTTCTGCCTTCTGTCTTTCCAAGCTAAAAAAATCTGTTTATACTTTACAAAATCTCCAAGTCCATTTCAGGTAAAGCTTTACTGTGTTAATATTTAATACATATATTTGCAGTACAGGTTTGAAGACAGAGCTGTTTCTTCTAAATACTTTTTAAAAGCAAATTGGAAAAATAGGATACAGCAAACAATTGTTAAGGTGACAATAACTCTGTATAACTGAAAGCTTCTGAAGGTGACATTTTCTCAGACATGTATTAAGAAAAAAAAAAACTCAGAACAACAGCTTCTGTAAGGTAACTGCCACATGGAAAATGATAAAATATCTACTACAGAGCAATTATACATTCAGCAATGAAAAAAAGGGAACAACAGTGAAATGTACAAGTCCACATCACACTTTGTAGACACTGACATTCCAGTTATAAAGATTACAAAGCTATCATGCAATTCAGGTAACCAGGCTGCAGCACCAGTAGCATTGTTCTCTTTCATTGTGGGTTTTCCCTTCACCTTTGGCTTACACATAGTAAATAAATTGTAATATTGTAATATTTATTTCCTTCAGATACACAGGAGATTTGTGATTTCGTTTCCTTTACCATAACTCTACAAGGGAGAAAAAAATGACACCAAGAAGGCATTAATCCAAATACAGTTAGTACTGCATGTTGTCTGACAAATAAAAGCTAACTATCTACTGGTGAATAGAATTACTCTCGTCTAGAAGAAACAAGGTCATGCTTGTAAATGTCCAGACGTCATTCTCTGTAATATAATTATATTGGCATTTTTATACCACTTAAACTAAAATTGCTCTTTGGAGCAAGCCTCAATCTGTCAAATTTTTTTCCTTACACAAATGCTGCACAGAATTTCAAGTATGCTAAAGGTGACATCAAAATGATTAATAGCTTACCCGACCAATAAAGCCCTAATGAGACAAAATATGCAGTACCACACAGCATAATATGCCACATTTCTCAGAGATGCATTTCCCTATGAGAACAATGGCTGGACCAGATGCTTTCTTCTGAGCAGTGCTTGGCTGAAACTGATGCCAAGAATGAATCAGACTCTCTGCAGGAAGCCTGCTGGAACAGGGACTGCTGCTTGCTTCTTCCCTGCTGACAGGTGAGGGGAGGAAGCTCCAAATGCATCAGGTGTAATGAGATGCAGTGCTATTCCTTCTCACTACCAATACAGTAAGGATACAAATTACAGAACTATATGGACTATAAAAACCTGTGATCCTGGAGAGGCTTACTTTTAAACTTACTTTTAGGCAGTACCTGTTCCTCCTTCTGCAGACTTCATTGCATTTAGAAACTTAAAAAAGAAAATCCCTCCTAGGTCAGTGGCTCTCATTCAAGCCCAGTGTATCCCATCTGCAATTCCTCAGCATTTACTCAATTGAAAAGGGACAAGAGCCCAAACTGCTCAGAAAATACTCAGAAAATACTGCAGTGTAGAGCTGTTTACTGGTGGCAGATTGAGAGCCTGCTTCGCCAAACCACCAACATGCAAACACCAGCACACCACGTTTCACTTAATCCAGCCCCAGCATCACCTCCTGCTGGGTCAAGGCACTGGCACAGACCACCTCCATCTGCACGCAAGATCTTGCATATCTTTTAGCTGACCTGTTTTGCCTTGACAGAGATGCATGCCTGTTCTTGCACTGAGATATATTATCCTCACCTCCAAATACTTCCTAATGCTACAAAAGACCCTAAGCCAATATTTACATCTCCTCTACAGCACCAAAAAAAAAAAAAAAAAGTTGAACATTGCCTGTTGATTAATGCACTCATGGAAAACAATTAAAGACTACAGCACATCCCAAAAAAATAAGTTGAATATTTTCCCATTGGGAGGTAATGGTTAATTAGAAGTGTCAGAATCTGTAATTTGCAAAGGATTAATTTTTACAAAGTGTCTTATTATAGAAATGACTTCATAAAAAATATTTCATGATGGCATATTCTGAATTCTCCCTGAAGTGACTCCCCGGTTGTTGAGGATTATCATCTACATCACTGGTCTCCAGTCTATGGGACACACCAAGTTAATAAACACTGCTAGAGGAGATCACAACAGTGATTATGAGGTGGAGCAGATGTGGTAGCTCTGTATGTTTGGAGGGACACAAAACACACATAACACTACTAGAAAACAGCACTAGGAAAACAGGTATCAGCAGGTACGAAAGGTGCTGCAGCAGAGAAGTGTCAAGGGTCAAAAGTCAATGAGGTCCAACTAAAAAATATATTTAGAATTAAAAGACCTACATATAAGTGATTCTGAAATGAAAATTCAGTGTAACAGGTCAGCCTAAAGGATCTCATTCACTTTCAGTCCCACATTTCTGATTTTTTGTTTTATTTAAGTTAAAGTAAAACCAAGCAGGTTCAAACTGGCCTGAAAAGAGATAACAGGGATTTCAAATTTGGCACAATACATTCAAAATATTCATTTTCAACATAACACTTCTGCAAACTTGGACTCCAATTCTCATGTAGTTTTGTTCAGGACTCCTTGTTTTACCCACACACCTCCTTGAAGGATAACACTTTGCAAGGTAAGTGAAGCATCTTTCAAAAGTGTGTTTCCTCCTCTACATGCTAGGGCAAAGACACTTTCTTAAGCATCTGGTATTTTAAGCAAGTGAAGATTTCTACAAGAAAACTTTAAAACGAGCTTTTAAAATCTTTTAAATGAGCTTTAAAATGGCTCATTTTGGTACATCCTAACATTGAAATCCCCTGCTGAATGTAGTCACTTCCTTCAAAGTCTACCTTTATCATAAACCTAGTTCAGCTGCTCAGATTAATAGGATTTTTCTTTTTTTGAAAGTCAGTTTACTTTCTGATGTGAATTACTGTGTTAACCAGAAAACTCCAGAATCAAATCATTCTTCAAGTGTAAATTGTAAATCCAATTGTACAATATGCATTTCTAAGTTGGTTTGTATATAGAAAAATAAAATTGTCCTGTTTTGCCAATGTTCTTTTTAAATCTGCAAACTGCAATTTGATTTAATACCCTCCTGTTTATTTTGCTCAGCAATTAGTTCAATTACAAATACACATATTAAGGAATTGCACTAAATCTACAGAGGCTAAGTAGAGTACAAAAGCTTTGGCTTGGCTGAGGAAAGCTTTGCTAAGGGCTGCTATAAAAACAGAGCTGCAGAGCAGTTTAGATAGCTTTTCAAAAGAAATATGAAATAGTGGACAGTACTCAAGAGAAAATGGATCTGATTGGTCTGAGTTTTTGATTGGTCTGAGTTTTATTCAGATCATTTGCCCTGAGCTGTCAGTCCCAATAAATTCCCTGTTTTGTTTGGAAAAACATTTTTCAGTTATTCTCAATTGCCACTTAATATCAGAAAGCACCATATAATATTAATTCAATATTAATTTATTGATATTAATGGCACAAGATACTACATAACAGTAAATACGCAACATGTTAAGTGAAGATTACTTACAGTAGCTCTAACCTGTCTCACTGAAATCAACACCTACAGTTGTGGAGGTAGAGAAACTTGAGCTGGCTTCAAGCACAAGACCCCTAGAGCAGAAAGCCAAAAGCAAAGATGCCCCAGATGACTTTAAATGATTCAGTGCAAATCTTTGAAGCACGTTCACATAATTATTTTCACAAAGGAAGCCCCATTTCCTAGTTTCACTGCTATTACAACTTAGGCTAGAAGAGGCTATTGCACTACACCTTGCAGGTTTGCTCATGCAGGTCAGTGCCAGGACAGGGAGTGCTGCATGCTGTCTCATTTCACATTAGACTTGCCAGCTGATGATTTCCCAAAGACTCTCCTGACACATATTTGTTTTGAACTTACCTTAAAAATAACTCTGGTCTTTTATGTTCTTCAGTCATATTTTTCCTGTAATAAATCTACTTGTGGCATTATTATCGATGCTACAGTAAGCACCTAATGTACATTGCACGCATTTGCTGTACAATGAATCAAGATGACTTATCTTCCTCCTTTCTCCCTCCATATGTTTTAATCCCAAAAAGGAGGGGTTTCTGGCCTGTTGAGAACATTGCAGATCATAGTAAGGCAGAACTGTTTCTGAAGCACGTAAGATGTGAAAGAATCATTTGAAGGTCAATGACTGAAGTTAAATTGCTATACCTTTGATAGAATATCACTACGATTTCATTTTGACCATTAGTTGTCTTTCTTCACTTTTCTCTATTTAGGAAAAACAAGTTACCATGCAATGCTAAGAGAAATAATGTAAAAACCTCAAGGGTTCAATAAGACAAACCATATGGTCTGAATCTCAGGTGCCTGGTTCTATACCATCTCACACCTTACGCAGTCACCTACCCCTGCGTGACCATTTGATACCATGTCCTTCTGTGCACAAGCTCCAGTGACAAAACAAGCCAAATAAAGAGCTAAAATTTTACAGTTGAACACCATTAAGAACTGTTTCATAGGATAAAGTCATTGGATAATTACAATTGGAATGGATCTCTGGAGAATTCTAGTGACAAACCAAGGTCAACTACAGTCAGACCCCGCTCAGAGACTGGTCTTGAGACCCTCTAAATATACAGATGGATATAGATGGCACAACTACCCTAGCTAGCCTGTTCCATTTCTTGGCTATCTTCAAGGTGAAGCTTTTCCTTCTATTGCACCTGAAGCACTCTTTCTTCAACTTATTTCCATTGTTTCTTGTTATCCCACCATCCATCGCTGTGAAAAACCTGGCTCCATCTCCGTGATACCCTCCTCAGAGGTACAGCTTTGCCCAAAGCTCTCTTCACTGCAAACTGACATCTTTCTTCCTCTTAAAAAAAAGGCATATATACTTTTCCACGATAAAAGTTATTCTTGAAATAGAAATGGTTTTACTGCAAAATTGGCTTAGAAACTTCAGTCAGTTACCAGAAGCCTTCCTCCCCCTCTAACCAAGCGTAGCCAAACACCACACATTTCATCTTGGTTCTTTCTGTCTCTCTGATTACAATCTTATATTTTTAACTATGAGAATATTCAAAATAAAACAAGGAAACATGTTTACAGTCTCCATCTGTAACTACAAAAAAAAAAATTGGAGGTGTGACAGTGTGGAAAATGTATGGAGACCCTGTAAATTAAGTATTCAAATGCTTGTTTTTCTTTAGTACTTTATAGCTGTAATTTTTCATCTTACCTGACAAGATTTACCACAGTATTTAGCAACCTTGCACTGAGAGCATCTGTGCAGATGTTCATTCCTGTTTGAAAGAAGAAAAAGAAAGTCAGTTATAAATACAAATAAAGTTTTATAATTGTTTTTCTTACATAACAGTCAGTTTTCAAATATTCCAAGGCAAGAAAAGTATCTGGAATAAAAGGGGAAAAGAGAAAAGAGTAGTCCAAAAGGTACTGTAGCATGAGAAGAAATGGCAAACTTAAATACAAAGCCATTTGCACAATAGGACTCAGTATAACTGGGGACACTTTGGATCCACAGCAGAGATATCAAACATGCCTTTTTGGGGCCATACAGCTACAATCCCAATGAGTTTGATAACTGGAGCTGAACATAACAGGTAGAAAATATATTTAATAATGGTCTTGGGTCTTGCAGCAAGTGCCATTATCTGTCTTAAACAAGACTTTATTGTGAAACTGCAGTTATGACATCAGATTATTACTTCATTGAGTCTGAGGTTGACTTGACAGCAGAAATTTCTGTCTTAAGAAAATATTTCTCGTTCAATAGAAAAAAAGACATATTTCAGACCAGTATAAACAAGACAGATTTTGATGCTCCCATTCCCTCAATTTCCTGTAGAAAACTAAATATACAGATCATTAAAATCAAGTAACAGTTCTTTAATATCTACTGTATGAAAATCACTATTTTGTTACACAAAATCCTGTACGTATTACTGTTAACTACAAGGTTAAATGTAGTTTAGAAATATTTCATATATAAGCATATGTTTGCTATTGCCTGCCTTACCTTCCTACCTGCTAAGTGAGTCCTGGAGACTGAAAAAAAACAAGCAACTCTTAGATTCCTGTAAACTGAATCTAAAATCTTGTGCATGCATAATAGGCTTTTGATTTTAAGGTACAATCCCTGAGGACAATTCAGAGATAGAAACAAGTCTGAAATCTTCATTTTGCCAGTCAGGGAGAGCTGCTTCATTTTCAAGGTTGAGCAATGACAACTTTAGCCAGCCTATGACAGGACTGCATTTCCCATTCCAGATTAGAAGTGCACATCAGAGTTATTTGGGGAAAAAAATACACTGCAGCAGAAAAATTACTGTAGACAACAAAAAATGAACATAAACACTGTTTGGAATTGCTCATGGATTTGGATATCAGAAGCAGTCCAGGTATAAATAAACGCTCACAAATGAGACACAAAACTTAATTCCCACCAAGACAAGTTTTGACACATTTTTAATACTAAGCAGCATATTTCATCAGGGACAAACAGAATCATTTTTAAGATACCACTCGCACCTTCTTTCTAGATAATTTTCAATTAACTGCATAGACGAACACTTTTCTGAAGCTAGACCTTTCAAATTACTGAAAAATAATGCTACAAGAATTTTAACTTTGTTACCTTTCAAGTCTGCCAGTGAACTTTTCAAATCAGATTCATCATTGGCAATGCTATAACTAGAAATATCTGCCTACCAACCAGGATTAAAAGAGAATACAAAACACCTAGAGCTAGAAGTTTGATGTTCAGCTGTCCATCTGCATGGCCATAACCTTCAAGACTGCCACTGTGTAGGTCACCTCTGCTTTTCTCTATAGTTCTACTTCGCATAGCTTTACAGAATCACAGAAAGGCACGAAGGATCTTCCAACCTCTTTTTCTCGATACCTTCTTTATACTCAATGTTTTACATCTATGCTAGCAGACTCCAAACTTCAATTATTGCTGTTTGCTGCAGAATGACTGAGCAAAACTTTAAAGGCAGACTTTTTTTATTCTAAATACTACCCACCTAAACACAAGTTAGGTGTTTGCTAACACAGCATTTCCAATTTCAGTCACATAAACATTAAAACACCAAACTGAGAGAGCATCAACCACTAGAACATGGACCTCCAGAGCAGAGTAATTCTAAACTTCTGCAGCCAGAACTTAAACGAATGAACGTCCATAAATACTGGAGAACTCTCCCCTACTGATTTCACATCCTCACATCACGAGACCAGATCTGACAACATGGATAAGCTGCACACAGGCTTTACTTTGGTATACTCTTTCTAAGAGATGCCAGGATTTACTGGAATCTTTAATGTGAAGTCACAAACACTTATTCTTTGTCAAACAATTAGTGGATCTGTTGCCACGAAGCATTGAACTCCTTCAGCACCTGCTGGAGTTTCAGTACTTTACAGGATTAGATCCTTCATATCCTTTGTCCCAAAGGAGTTAACAATGCTGCAGTAACAAACAAATACACACAAAAATCTAGGGACCAACACTCAAAATTTGGAGTTTTGCCAGACTGAGGCTACCAGTCAGATTATTTGAATAAGGTGGCTCCCTGCTGGCACTGCATAACAAATGAACAATTCATTCATCTTTTGGTGTTTCTCTGAATGACAAGTAGATGTAGGATGCTACTTGCAGACTTGAATGGTACAACTACTGATGGAATTGTTGCTCCCCCCCACCCCCAGTCCCGTCCTTGTGGACTACAAGAAAGATCTCAGAGCACCCATGAGTCTTGCAACGTGACATTTTAAATGAAAAAGAGCATGATCTAACACACTTAACCTGAATGAAAGAATTTGAGAATAAAATCATGTATCCATGATTTATATGTTCTAGAACACTTTTTTAAAAAAGGGATAATTTGCCTAGTTTATTCCTGTAGTTCTCAATATTTTAGAATCATAGAATCATTAAGGTTGGAAAAGACCTTAAAGATCATCTGGTCCAACCATGTCCCTACCACCAATGTCACCCACTGACCCATGCTCCTAAGCACCAGGTCCAACCTTTCCTTAAAGGCCCCCAGAGTCTGTGATGCCACCACCTCCCAGGACAACCCGTTCCTGTGCCTGACTGCTCTTTCTGAGAAGGAACGTCTCCTAATTTCTGGCCTAAATCTGTTAGACTGTATTGAAACAAAGTCACTGTCAAATACAGCTGCACATTTCCCATCCCTTGTAAATATGACCCGGAGATAGCATCAGGTAACCTCCAGGGTTTGGATGGCATCTCATCTGATATTATTCACCTGAGTCACAGACTGCAGCCCTACCAGTGCCACACCTTGCCCTTCTGAAAACATCAAATGAGCAGTTAATCAAAGCACTCCAATAACAACCTGGCCCCAGTGAATGGGAGTATTTTTGTTTGCTAGGGAAGAGCCTAATATAATTACAAAACACTGAAACCCAAACACACACGATTAGGCTACTTAATTTATAATGAAAATGCATCCACACTTCTCTGGTGATTGCAGGCACTTGACTTTCAGCCCCTGCTCACCAGACAAGTGTTAGATGTAACACAACATTTGATTACCCGGCTACTCTCACCACTCCTTGCTGTACGATTTATTCACGCTTCTGATGCTGCCACAGCTTGCAGGACAAAAGGGCAATCTCATGCAAATTCCCTACTGAATTTTTGTTGTTGATACTGTTTTTCAGTTAATAATCCTGCTCTACAATACACTTTACAAAGGAGATACTCTTTCCGATGCATGTCATGTAGAGCTAATTTCCTGAACAAATTATTGGACCTCTGATTCAGTCGAACACATCAAGTGCATGATGCCTACTTGGATTTTCTAAGTGCATGCATTTCAGACCCATCACAAAGTGAAAGCAATCAACACCCACAATAAACAAACACATTGTTCATCATCATACTAGTACATTTTTTCTTCCAGTAATAAAAATAAATGCTAATAACAAACAGCATTTTTAACTTGGTAGATCTGGGAAAAGCAGGATTACATGTGATGCAGTTATTACTTTCCTTCCTCCCCTCTCTCCCAGCAGGCAGGTAATGCCATGGTACAGCACAGCTGATCATCTGCCTGGGCTCCAGCTACAGTGGAGGCATCTCCAGCCCACCCAAACCAATAGCAAGGCTCTGATGACAAGGACAAAGGGTGCCAGGGGAAGGCCTGGGCAAGGGAATAACACTCCCATGGCCTGCCAAGCTCTTGGACACCCCAAATCCAAGCCCTTAGCGAGCAACAAGGGCAGTGACCCAAGCCCACGGCACCACCTTCATGTGGCTTCCCCTTCCCTCCATGGCCTCAGGCCTGTTCTGCCATCAGAGGCACGCTGGTGGATGAGAAGCCACCAGTTCACCTGCCCTGTGGTCCCTACCTATGAGGCTGCTGAGGTCTCATCCCACCTCTGGAGCCTACATGCATATTATGAGCAAGAATTCTTTGAAATCCATGCCCTACAAGTCACACAAAACTGCCACAGAATGCCCTACTTGCACGCTTTATTAAAATTAATTAATATGCTTCCTTAATGTAAGAGCAGCACTAGGGAGAAGTAGCTTTTCAAGGGGTAGTGAGAATGCCCAATGTTTAAATTAAAATATAGTAACCACAGGTAACAATCAGACTCATCTCTTCAAGTGAAATCTAAGAGAGACCTTTCATATACAAAGAAAAACACTTCCAAGAACAATGAACTTTACACCTGAACACCCTAAAGAAGTGGTATTACATTGCCCAGGAAAGAAAAGGGAGAAAACATGAATAACCAAAGCACTTTTCTTGTGGCAAAAGTTCAGACATTTGTGCTCTTTTGCAAACCACCTAGTAACACATACAAAAATACAGCTTATTTGGCATACCAAGTAAACTTCGCACTGCTTAAGTCTTGGCTTCTGAAGTCTCATATGCCACCTCAATTGCTCACATTCTCTGCTATTTTCTGTAATTCTTGTTACAGCCAACCTTGTATTTAACACTGAAGTGTTTTTGGATACTTTCTACATGCAAAAAACAGAATTCAGATAGATGAGAGGAGAGAGCACCCATCAGCTTTGAATGAGCCTCGGTTCTGTTCAGATTTTACAACTATCATCTTTACATATATGCTACCTTTATTTGGCTTAAACGTATACCCTAAGTAGGTGATAAATATGCTGAGTTATTACTTCAGACTGGGTGTTTTGGATGGTATTCCTCATCTGCTTTTGTGTATCTGCTATTATCTCCCTTAATTCTACTCCTGCAGCTTGATTCTTCTGAAGAACACCTGGTCCAAAACTTCTAAAAAAAATTTCCCAAATAAAACTTTGTTGTAGTCTACAACCATTTATTTGATCCAGAATCATGTTTTCATATAACATTTATGTTGGATATTTAGCTTTTTCTTCTTTTGGGATTTGAAGGAGTCATGGCTGAAGCAAGAAGAATAAAAATCACATTGGGTAGATTTTCATTTACTCTCATGTAGATG
The DNA here is from genome assembly GCA_011076525.1 of Nettapus auritus. Taxonomy (NCBI): domain Eukaryota; kingdom Metazoa; phylum Chordata; class Aves; order Anseriformes; family Anatidae; genus Nettapus; species Nettapus auritus. The sequence goes on along the minus strand of CM021767.1, from coordinate 35,573,469 downwards.
CTAGTTTTTGTGCTCATGCCGTAGTAGTAGCATTGTTAACTTTTGATAGGAAAGTGTTATTTTTAGAGCACTTCACCCTATTTTGAGGAGATGTAATATTTTTAAAATATCCAATGCTCACAAAATGGTGCAAGATTCTTCACTGAAATTGAAAAAGTTATCTAGAGCCACAAGTAGAAGATTCCCCTTTTGTTACAGTGAAGAAAAACATACTTGCCTGAAAATACAGCTGCTGGAAGTACAGTATGTATTCTGATATAACCAAGAACAGAAAATTATACAACTTGATGTTGAGCAGGTACCTTGTAACATGTTTCAGATACATTTTTCCAACAAAATTTGTGAAGGAACTTTTAAGAACAAATATCTTACAGTTATCACCTTCAGTAGGTAAGAAATTTAGTCTTTATTTTGAATCCTACTTCTTCACTGAATATTTACATCTGATCCTAACCAACTCAAGGATGTACAGGAAAATAGGTCTACTAAAAACAAAGAGAAAGCTCCAGAAATCATTTCAGTAGTACAAAGCCACATTCTACTCCCTCCACCTGAAAATATCATTCAGGAGAAGCACTCAGTATCTCCCAAAACAGCCCCTTTTTATTCTAGAAGACAAACTAGCTTAAAAAAAAATAAATTAAAAAAAAAAAAAAAAAAACTTCTACCTTTTATATAAATACATATATATACACACATGTATGCATTCACTTTATCAGAGGGAAAGATGAATAAAACAAATGCTATCACAACAAAAATCAATAGTTGCGTGCAAACACAGTGATTATCCCCAACTGAGAGCAGTGATGCAGAAACACAACAAAATTTGGCTTTGAGAACACAAAGCAAACTGTTTCAAATTGCCTCCTAAGCCTACTTGCCCTGGAAAGCTACTTTGACACTGTTTCCCCTCAAATGAAGGCAATCTTCAGTGTTTGCCTGCAGATGGCATGCCAACATGCCTTCAGCAATTTAAGGCTTAAACTGATTAACTTCAGTCACACAGTACCTTCATTACACCCTGGAATTTTAATTAAATAAAAATGCCAAAAACTGACAAAAACTAAGATTATATTTTACAATATCAAAAGGTCGTATGTACAACTGAAAAACATGCAAAAGAAAAGCCACATGTGATACTTTTAAAGGCTCATTTCTTGACCATGTGGTTACAATCCAATGCAGCCACAAGTATTACAAAACATCCCATCTTTCATTTTTCCCCTGATAAAAATGACAAATACAATGTCCATAGATCAACATTCGACAAAAACAATGTGGTTACTCTGAAATATATTATTTTAGTAAATACTTTCTTCCAGCTAGTATTTGCCTCTTGGATCATATGGATCTATGATTTTCAGTGAAATTTAAATCTCTCTGACCCTCTCACAGAGGAATATCTTTGTCAGCCTTTCTAGCTCATTTCCCTTTCTCTTCTTGCCCATATTTATGTTTTTAGGACACCCATTTTTTAGAGGCTTTTTACATCTTCCCCTTATTTGCTCTTCCATTTCCAAAAATGAACTGATACATCTAGAAGTCCCCTCATTCCTGACTGAACACATCTGGAAAGTGCTGAACAAAAACTGAAATATTCCAACCAAAGAAACTGTACCAATATAGTACTTGAGGAGGGGGACTCTTTGTAAGGGAGTGTAGTGATTGGACAAAGAGTAATGGTTTTAAACTTTAAAAGAGTAGAATTCGATATTAGGAAGTAACCCTTCACTATGAGGGTGGTGAGGCCTTGGAATAGGTTGTGCGAAGTTGTGGATGCCCCATCCCTGGAGGTGTCCAAGGCCAGGCTGGATGCAGCCCTGGACAACCTGGCCTGGTGGGAGGTGTCCCTGCCCATGGCAGGGGGTTAGAACCACGTGATCTTTAAGGTCCCTGCCAACCCAAACTTCTCTATGATTCTCTAAGTTTTCCTCAGGCAGCAATTCTACACAAACAAAAGCACTTCTAACACCGAGTCTAAACCCGGCCTGTCAGAACTGCAGACTACTCCTGACAGGACCGCTGTTTGCTCTCCTGAACAATTCCATACCAATAAGAGGCACTAGCAAAACCTGGGGAAAGATAACTTCTGGCAGATTTACAAACACCTAAACAAACTTACAAGTATCTGCCTATACACTTCTCTTGTAGTCAAGCAGAATGATGGGTCTCTTAAACTGTCATAAATATATGCCTTCCTTTTTTATTATTTATTTAAACATTATTTTTATTATTATTATATATATTTTTATATTATTACATATTTTTATTATTGTGGGGATAGGACAAGGGGCAGTGGCCACAAGACAGAGTGCAGGAAGTTCCGCACCTATATGTGGAAGAACTTCTTCATGGTGAGGATGACGGAGCACTGGAACAGGCTGCCTAGGGAGGTTGTGGAGTCTCTCTTCTTGGAGTCTCCTTCTCTGGAGATATTCAAGGCCCGTCTGGATGCCTACCTGGGCAGCCTGCTCTGAGGAACCTGCTTTGGCAGGGGGGTTGGACCCGATGCTCTTTCGAGGTCCCTTCCAACCCCTACAATTCTGTGATTTAAAAAATATTTAAACATGTACTTTTCTTCAAAACTTCTATATTTAATTAGATGCTTTCCTTTCCTGTCATTTTGTTATTTCCAGGCTAACACATTTTGGTTTTCTTGCCACTGATCATATTTTTTCCCTAATTTCCTCATGTTTCATCAACTTTCCCATTTCAGATTTTCTTTCCCATTTTCTAGATAAAAGGGGACTTGTTTTTTTTGCTTGGAGAAGTCTCACTTGATTCCCCATCTGCCCCAAAATGTTTTTTTTATCTGCCAATAGTTTCTGGCCAAGAAGAAAACAAAATGTAGCTTGGAAATATCTGTAAAGAGGGGACTTTCACATATATAGCCCAGTACCAAATAGTCTTACTGAATCACTACTATAACAGTTTTCCATTTTATACTTCTTACAGTAATTTTCACTTTGTATCAGAGGGATCACATTCAAACAACTTGATCTGAGAGATTTTGCAAAGTTTCTTCCTATGAACTGCTTAAATAAAATCCATTATGTCATACCTCAATCCTCTCTCCAACAGATTCTGGATTAAAACAGACACCTTCCCTTCTGACTCCCCTCATAGAGCATCCTGAGCTGGAAGGACCTACAGGGATCAACCTGTCCAACTCATGGTTCTACACAGGACCCCCCCCCCCGCCCCCCCCCCACCCCCCAAAAAACAAAAATCAAACCATACTCCAAAGACAAAAGTTGCTTCCAAGACCTCTGCAAAACAGTCCACTGTAACAATAGCACAGAAATACCAAGACTGAAGTATGTAGTGATGTGTTCACTTTTTGCTCATTTCAGCCCCCCACTCCATCCAGTGGGAATGCCCCTACAAAAGCAGGACTAGGTCCCGAACCAGTGTCTTGTGCAATACTGTAAATCTAAGAGTCAGAACCAGAGTGGACTGGTCAAGATGCTACAACTGATCTGAGAAAGCCTCTACAGGGCTGGATTTCTCACTCTCCAAAACAAATAGCCAAAGAAAGCCGTAAATCAATTCCCCATCACTTAATCACACACAGTACTCTGTACTCTGGTGACATCCTATGGCTAAAAGTGTAATAGATGTCTCTTCAGTTTCAAAAATTAGTTGCCCACTTTCCCTTTTCCATTTAAATGAGATTTAAAAAAAAAAAAAAAAAAGTCAAAAGAAATGCCTACACAGCTATAGTAATGCCTACACATTTTCAGGAAAAAAAGTACTTATAATTTAATAGTCAAGAGCACTAGAGTTAAGTTGCACCAATGCCCTCACCAACCATTGTACATAACAATTAGTCCAGTAGTTTTCCCCTGGACATCCTTCATGGTTTCCAACAGTATGGTCTTTAAAAACAAATTGACCAAAGTCATAAGTGTATGTTAGGACTCGAAGTCATCACCAGCTTCAGGACAGTTCAGGACAGCTTTCCTTGTTAAGAAAAAAACAGCTTGACTAGGAAAACACTTAACACTGGGATTAATTCTGAAAATTTCAACAGGACAGATACGCTTGAAGATGTGCACATGCTTAGATATATCTGCAAATGGCAACTCTCTCTCACAGACTAGATCTGTTATTAGTACTGTTATGTTTCTGACTGTAGTCGACAAGCACATAATAGATAATTGTTCCAACTATGAAAGATTCAGAATATAGTGTTTCCCAGAAACTACTCTTCATTTTAGGAGATTAAGCACAGCTCTCACTTGCAAAAAAAGGTGTTTGGAATAAATTCTCTTCTAAATATAAAAAACTGAGACAAAACTTGGGTAGGGTAACCATCAGATTTCAAATAACTCATGAGCTAGTTTTGTTTATTTTTTAATAAGATATCCAAAGTATTTCTAAGTGATGCCTTCTCCATTTCTAGGTCTGTTTTTCACGAAATAAAACAATGATGTGTCATTAACATGAAAAAGAACCAAGTACTTTTTAAAAATCTGAAGCTATTATTTCATTAATGGAATCCATTTTTAATGAAGTCATGGGAATTTCAACTTACAGCATGCTTCCATACACGTAGACATTGCTTTTTTCTTAAAACAAGGTTAAATAGCAAATATTGGAGAAAAAAAAAAGAGGAGCTATAAGGCCATAGTATTTGTCATGAGAGACTGTCATCTACTTTCCAGCCAAATTGGACCAACCACAACGCACCAATGGACACATTTCCATTTCAAAAACTGCAACTTGTATGAAAGAAGCTTCAAAGCAGCATAGACACTCTGAGGTTTGAACTAACATGACGAGTTATAAAATGATGTGGATTTGTTATAAAATGATGCGTATTTCGCTTGATTATCCAGCTAAAATTATTATTTTAGCATGTTCTGGAACATAAATATATGTTTACCTCAATATAAGTCTTAAATCTCATTTTCTCCACAGCCAAGAATTGTGAGCCTTTAATCATCGTACTATAGCTTCAGCGATGGGACATGAGCAAAATCAGACTATTTGTTTCAGTTCAACAACCATGGAATGAGACTTTGTAGAGTACGGTACAAGAAAATGAGAAATGTTATTCCCTATTAGCAAAGGGAGAGAGCAAAGGTTTCGAAGGTTTATTGTGATGGGCAAAAGCTGGAAGAGCACTAGAGTTTTTGTTAACATGGATCAGAAATGATATGGCTTTTCAGCACAAGTTAAATAATAGTGTTAAAATTAACAGCAGTGCTATGCTTTGCAGAGTAAGAGAAATGTCAGCAGCACCTATTTGAAAAACATGAACCTCCTGTAGTTTCTAGAGTCATCGAGGCCCCAAACCAATGAACCAAGAAAGTGCATGGGGAGGAATAATCCGTCACAATCATATTGGTCTGTAAAAACTTCACTTTCATTAAGACTGCAAAATAAAAGTTTCTCAAGTGTGTACATGCACAAATATATATATATTTCATCCATATACACAACCTCCCCTAGTTTTCTTTCTTCCTAGCCTCAATTTTTCACCTCTTATTGCCTGCTTATCACTATCTCCTCCCATGCCTCATGAACACGCTGCACCCAACTCATCACCATTTGGGCTTGCCCGCCGTCACCCCAGGAGCTGCACACGTCAGATGCCCAAGCTCAGAGCTGCGCCCCCATGACAACTCAGGCACCCACCCCTTTTGCAGCTCTGCAGGTGCAATCCTTACACTTCGCTCATTTTGCTGCTTGAAATATTCATCTACTGTATGTTTCATTTTGCAGGAATTCTTCACAACAGAGAGAAACCTTAACAAAACCTGAAAAGCTTGCATTTATGCTGCATTTTGTGCTGCAGATCTGGCAGATGTTTCTCAACTAAGCTTTTTTTTTTTTTAACTGGGAAACAATACATTAAGATGCTGACATGGAATAATCTGCTGATGCAGGACCATGTGTTTGCACTTTATGTGAAGTGACTGTTTCATCCAATTTGATAAAAAAACTTCCAGTGTGATAACAGGTTATTGCATTGCTGAAGATGAGACCTTCCATGGGAGACAGAAAACCAAGGCTGATCACTGAACTCTTAATTTATACATCTGGTGGAGGGTTTTTTTTGTTTTTACTTGTGTTTTTTATTTTTTAAAGCAGCATAATATGCCAAGGACTGATGGATCAATCCCCCTCCAACACACACACAGTTTTTAAATGATTTTGTCTGAATTCCTCATCCTAATCCATGAGTTAAGGAGACATCAGCAGTGTCTTGCCCCAGAGATTCAGTCATCTACCTGACTTGGAAACTGCAAGGTTCGTGTTTGCAAAGCCTTCAAAAACCCAGGGCAGAAATACAGATTAGTACATTAGTTTGGTATTAATTGTTCTTGTTAAACTCATGAACTTGAGCTAAAATATGAACTGAGCTTGCAAGACTAATTTGTGTTGGCAATGTTCAAGACAGAATTACAAACAGATGTTCAAGGTTTGTCCAAAAAACTATGGGATTTGGGGATAAAAGGCTTCTGAACAATTAATGACATTGCCAAAAAAAAATAGACAGTCATCTGCTAAAACTGGGTGTATATAAACACAGAACCCTAAACCAAAATATACATCCTATGAAAATACTAAACAGATTAATATATGATAGGTAGTGCCAAGACAATTGTTTTTATGACAGTAAAAGAACATACTACAACTACTTTCAAGCAAAAATTATGTACTTAATAAAACCATCATATAAACTGTGTGTGAGAAGAAAACTAAAACTGAGACCTGGACTCAGTAAAATACTTCAGAATAGATATAAAAAAAAAAAAATCAGAGCCTTAGCTAAGGATAAAAACATAATGGATTACCAATTCATTAACATATTTGCATGCTATAGAAGGTATTATATATAGGTTTGCCTTTTTGTTTGTTTGTTTGTTTTTTACAGGAACACTGACTTTGAAAAAGAAAATGACATTGAGAAACCAAGAGGAAATGTAAACATTTTAGAATCCTCACAAGAAAAACAAACCCTAAATGCAGTACACCATTATATTTAATTTGTAGAACATTAAAATAACATAATAAGCATAGTCCAAACTAATTGACAACAGACAAACTGGCAGAATAAAGCATCCTACCGTTATATAATATTTAACTGGAATTCTTTTAAAGAAATAAACCAAAAAGCATCTGAAGTTCATTTCTGTACCAGAGAAGCATGTTTTTAATATGGAATTACTCATTCTTGGATATCTTCAACTCCTAGAATTTGGTCATCCCATGCAATTATTAAGAGTATGGCAACTCTTAGCTGAATGACTTGAAGAAATCAAGTAAGCTCCCAAATACTTGATTTACAGTTAAAACTGTTCAAGTATATTTTCTAAGACAACAGAAACTATTTTTGAAAGCATACTTAGGATACATATATCAAGACCATTCACACAATGTTTTCTAGTAGATAAAATTTATTAGGTGAGTTGACAGCTGCAGGTAAAAATACTGGATAAAGGATACTGGGTTAATGTTTACTACGCAAATAAAAGGAGGAAAACCATAGATTTCTGCAAACAAAAACTAGAGTTTACACCGATAATGAATTCTGAGTGCAGGAGATAAAACTTACACTGTATAATACTATCCTCTTGTTCAGTGATGGACTTCCTTGTACCACTGAAGTCTTTGACAAGATTTTCACTGACTACAACAGTGCCAGATGAAGGCAGTAATAGAGTAACAAATGACACAGTCAGGTGAGTTTCTTGGAGCAAGGATTGCTGTACTGTGACCAGTGAAAAAGTAAATGAGCTTTGACACTAAAATCATCATTGTGTTTCAGGTTGTGCACAGCTGATCAGCTGTGCACTGACACACTGTAAAAAGTATTGAATACTCAAGCTAGCTGGGGTAATGTGTTATATATAGACATATATATCTATCTGTAAAGCAACTATCACCATATTGATAAACGCTCTTTGGAACCACTCTGATGGGAGGGGTAAGAACAGGAGTCGGCCTGTTAGTACCTCACTTCTGATTCCAATCAATTCTCAAAAAAAAAAAAAAGCCAACTCTCCTTGGCTGTCCTCCTCACCAAAATTTTCCATGATTGATACCCAACTAGCTTTTTGGAAGAATTAGTTGTGATCTTCAACTCACCTTGAAGCTTATTAGTGTCTCAGACTGTACAACCAAGCCCATCTAAGAAGGGTAAAGTTCATGGTGACCAGTGTCAAATTAATTGTTCCATCAAGAAGCACTAAGTAAAAGGCTTTAGCTCTGCTATGCTCTATTGCATGCAGATACATCTTCAATAACTGCCCCGTGGGAGTTTATGGATTCTCCATGACCCCTGGAGAAACGCATTGACTTCTTCCTTGCAAATTCTATTAGAATCGGTCCCTGCATCACTGCCCACAATAATCAAGAACAAAGAGCTTGATTTATGGATAGGCATTCTGTTTTAGGCTAACTCAGTGCAATATAAAATAGATAATGGTATGTGATTGCTACTTAGAAAAAAATAAAGTCAACTGCATCCTATTCTATCACAAATTAGGAAAGTTTTAAATCTCTAGTTTAAAAAAATGGACAAGAAAAGGTGAAAATAAGGAGTTCTCCCTACATAATTGGCCTTTTGCAAAGTATGAGAATCCACACACAGAAGAAATTATAGACAACATAAGGCAAATGTAGTCATCCTATTATTTTTTAAGTTCACTTACAACAAAAAGCATCTATTTGACAGGATTTTAATGTCCATAATAGGAGCAAAACCAATCAAATGTGTCATGGGCTAGCCCTTCTTCAGAGAACTAGCAGCCCCAGTCAATGACACAATGATCCTTCTTGCATTTCCTCACTGTTATGGACAACATTCAGCTACAAATATTTAACACTATTCATTTCAGACCAAAATTTTAAGACATTTAGACTGACAAGCAACCTAAAAACTTTACAAGAATAACATAAGACATCTCACAAGAGAGAACACTGGTAGAGCAAAAACATTAAACTTGAAGTATTTCTTTTCCATTATCATCATTTTGCTTCTGCATTTCTACAGTTGGGCTCCTCTCACAAGGAAGCATCCAAGTAATTTTAAATATAGGAACTACTTTCATAATTTCTAAGTATAGAAACTACTTTCATAATAATGGAAATTGGTTCAAGATCTGCTGGAAATAGTTATCAAACTATGAGCAGAAGTAGTTCACAGAAAATAAGCAGACTACATTATTAAGCCATATGTCATACTCACAGTACATGGGACAACACAAGTAAAAAAATACATCAGCTATCCAATTTTTTTGTGGTAATAAAATAGTGGCTGAAAATAACCCATAAGAACACTAAAAGTTCAGGAGGTTATTGAGGAGGTTTTAGATCTCAGGATGGTTCTGATCATAGGAATGCTTATGCTTAGGGAAAACAGGACAAAATACCAACTGCAAAAGGCAGGCAGACTATCAAAAACTTGAAAACATTTAACATTTCCTAGTTTCAATGCACTTTATATGGCCTCAAATAATTGGCAAAGAATCAGATTTCCAAGATGAAGATATTTTGAACATGTGAACTAGATAACACAGAAATTCTGGAGGAGTTCAAAAGTAAATGCAGAAGCTGAAGGGAAAACTTTGAGAAGTCTCACTCACAGGAACAATGCAAGTATTCAACTTGCAAACTTATCTGAGCTGACAATGACAACACACAGTGACTCCACTATCTTGATGACAGAACCCACGTGCTGCTTTGTTTTAAACCAATACAGCCTTTCTCCCCCAGTAAATGCATTAGCTACATGGTAAATGTATCCAGAGAACAATCCATCTCCCCAAGACTAAAGAAGAATCCATGCACTTCACTGAGCATGTAAATATCTTTATCGCCACCATCCCTACCGCTGAGCATCTTGCAACCAGGCTTGCATCACGGCAGCTCTGTGAATCCCAAACTCGCTTCTCTAAAGCAGGTACATCTAGAATTTGGAATAGACACATCAAAAAAAAAAAAAAAAATCACATTCAGATAAACACAGCGGTGGGCAGGAAGCCACATATTCACAGACCATTTTTCTTTACAAAGAAATCTTGCAGGTTTGTTACCAAAAGTTGTAGTACCAGGATGAATGTAAATGTACCCATGTGAAGAATTTGACACTTAACCTTAGCTTGGCAGTGCACAGGTACCTACCTACCAAAAAACATCTTGGGGGATCTGACTACATCACTGCCATCTCTTGGCTATCCATGAAAAAAATATTTTTTTAAAAACTTTTCTTGAAGCATGCAATTAAAAAAAAAAAAAAAAAAGCTCAATATTAGGCTTTCTTTAGACTCGTTAACTTCCTTTAAGTTGAACAACTGAAGTGTGTGCAGTGGAAAAAAACAAAAGCAGCTAAAAATTATTACTTTGGAGAAAACAATAGAACAGAGGTTTTAGTAGACTAAAAGGTTAGGCTTTCTGAAAAATCCTTATATTAGACTAACTCCAAAGGCAAAACAACGTTATATGTCACGTTTTCTACAAACATTGTCTGAAAGTAAAAAATCACATTCGTTAAGCATTTTCTTGTTTATCAACAATGAGACCTTTTATTAGAACAACTTTTTTCTACTCTTTGCATTTTTATTTCAGCCAAAGCTTTTGTTGACTATACTCCCAGGTTAAAAACATACCTGGGTCAACTTCTCCTCACGAGTAAAACATTTGTGTTGGAAAACAATGCAAAAAGTCTTTTTGAAATAAAGGCATGACTGCTGCCATCTGCATGCCAGTACAGAAATTGGCAGTCACATTTCTCCTCCCAACAACCTAATTTAGCTTCAGATGAGTTTATTGTATACCAGGACCCAAAAGGATGTCTTTAAATAGCCTCTCTCCCAACCATTCCCCTTCCCTTTATCTTCAGACCATGCTGATCCCCAGGGATGCTCACACCACTGGGCTGCTGCCCGTGCTCACCAGAACAACTGCTTCCTGCTGCAAGGTGACTTCAACCAACTTCTCAGCCACTGGGAAGCAACAGCTTTGTTAAAGGACAAGCCAGCAGACATCTGCCTTCCCCAAGGGATTACTTTGGCCTCAGGCCCCCCAAAAGCCAATCCCCTGGGGCAGGCAGCACCTTGCCCCTGGACAGGCTCCACTTCTGACCCCAAAAGTGTTGCTGCCAGGCAACCAGGGGCCAAGGGCAGCAGGGCCACAGGGCATGGGCACTGAAAGGGAACACAGCTCCTGGTGACAACTGTGGCTGTAACCCAGAAAAAGCTCTGCACAGAGCACCCCAAACACCCTAGCTTAGCACTGCCCAAACAGCTTCTCTCACTGTGTGAGAGAAACAAAGCACAGCAAGAGCAACTGCTCTGATCTCCCCTTGTCCTGGGGCGTAGTGAAGATGCACGCAGTCTTCCTGCAGGAGGAGGGATATTGGCTTTCAAGTTACACCACTGCTGAATGAGGCTGAGCAATAGTTACACTGCACAAATGAGAAGCATTGCTCCTTGTGGATGGTGTTATAGAATCTATAATCGCATATAACATTTATGCTTACTGTAGACATAAATAGAGATTCAGCTTTCTGTCAATGAGGCTTTGTGAACATACATATATGCAAAATAGATTAAAAGCCTAACAGGAAGCAATAAAAAAAATAGTGTAGATGTTGTAAGTCTTGTTCCAATAACTATGACATTTTTAGAGGAGGATTTCCCCAGAAAATACTGATACTGCAGCCGTTACGATATTGCATACCAAGCCTCACAGTAAATTTCACCAAGTTACAAATTGTTTCAGGGCCTTTCTCCACCATATTACATTCTAGTACACAGTGCCAGCAGCAACCTTACCACTATAATAAAGCCTGTTTCACAAATTGCACACCATATTTATTTGTTAAATAGATCATCAGTAACTGTAAAAGACTGCTTTCTCCATTTAAGTTAATACTTTGAAAACCACTTCTAAAAAAAAGAAATTATTTAGACTATTAAAACTGTTTCATGTTTCAGCTATAAAGTAAGCTTGGAAGAACATACTGTTCTTCCAGTTAAAATTATTCCCACTTTTTATGGCATAAGAAGCTACATAGAAATGTAGCAAAAGTGCACAAAATGCATTTTGGGAAATTACTAAGTCTAGAAGACATACAACAACTTTCAGCTCTGTCTTCATTACAAGTTCTTAGAGCAGATATTTGCAGGATTGAATCCTCAGAGGCTTTCTTCTTCCTGACTAGGAACTCGCATCCCCAGCAGCAGTAAATGTTTTGTTTACATGTCAAGGACAAACTGGACTTCATAGGAACAAGCCTGGATGAAACTGGTGGTCATTTATTTCCACCAGTTAGAATGAATATTAAGGACCCATCACAAGATGAAGTCAAAATACCTGCTCAGTTAAAAGCTACTGAAACTGTGGGACAAGACTGGAAGTGTTTGTAAGCTGAGGAAAGTTTTCTAGCCCCACCTGATTGCAGAGCAGGCAGGATGGCAGGCGAGGAGGTTTCTGCTGCAGAGACTTGATGGAAAGCACAGACTAGGATGACGCAATTAGGCCTGCAATAACTGATTTAGCATTGTCTTACAGCAAGAATTCTACACAATGAGCTTACATGTGCATTGCAGTTTGCAGCTACGTTATTACCTGTGATAAACAGATAACCATTCATTAGCTTCTGTGTAACAAACAACTGGCAAGCTATTTCATGCCTGGAAGAATTTATAGCAAAAGGGAGAAAGGTAACACAGACCGGCTGACTTTGTATCTGGAAAATAAAATGGATACTTTAAAATGCTGTTACCTTCAGCTGTACAACACACTGATACTGAGATGTCCCAAAAAAGGCTGTTTTTAAAAAGGATGCCAAATCCTTATGTACTATCCAGCAGGAAAGCAAACAATCTTTCAATCAATAAATAATAATAAAAAAAACTATTAGTTAAATGCTCTCCAGTACAAATGAATTTTATAGTTAAAACAAAGAACATACGAGAATGAGCTCCAAATACATGCTTCACAAGCAGTCCTAACTACAGGGGTCATAAACTCTTATGTGTACAGACAGTTACAGCTCATAAGACTCCAAAAGGGGACATTAAAAAGAAAAGAAAGTTAAGAATTAATAAGTTCACAGTACCGTCTCTCTGAACAGATCAAATCTGTTTCCAAAGTTGCACCTCCCATGACAATTTTAAAGACAACAGAATTGGCTCCATAATTATTTCTGAAGCAGTTGGGAGTTGTGTACATCATTTCACCTGTTCCAAAGGCAGTCTATAAAAGAACAAAAGCTGGGGGAAAAAGGCCTACAACAGCCGCCCCCCCCCCCCCCCAGCAGAAAGCCAAATACCGCTGTATTTTGTGCATATTTAACATTGACATTGCTGTGAGCTACCTGTTCAAAGGCAGAGTATGTCCTTTGATAACTCAGTTCCTCCTGAGATTCAGACACAAGGGGCTAAAATCTCAGGTTTGAAAGAATATTCAGCACCACAGGTAACACTAGTGTCCATTGCCACTGACCATTACACCCACATGCTCTTCCACCAACAAGCAGCACATCCCTGCTGCCTCAGCCCCAGCCTGTGTCTCCAGCTACACATCTAGCTTTCATGTTCCCAGCCCGCAGCTCTCCCCATCAAATACAGAGGCATGGTTTCCCACTTCCCACCAAACACCCAGTTGCCTCCACATCATGTTCTGTACAAGCTTCCCAGTAAGAAACCCTGTTCATTTAGGATGCCTCTAGTCTCTCCTTGTAGCGAGCCTGAAAAACATCAGATTCCAGTCTTATTCAGAAAGTACAAAACCATCTGGAGCTGCATTTTCCACTTTCCTTTTGTTATTTTAGATGTTCTAATTAGCCACAGAGGGGCCACAGCCTCACTACTGTGGTAACTCTCCAGGGAAAACATGGTCTGTACACACCACCTTTCAAAGCCTTTCTGCTGAGATTTCTAGACATGCAGGCACAAACCAGAGAGCACGTTTCCTAATCCTGTATGTACTGTATGTTGTTACTTCAGCTTCCAGCCACCAACACTTCTTGATTTGGTAAGTGATTTGTATCACAGTATCATCCATGGCAGACCACTATTTTTGAGAACTGACAGGTTCGTCACTTATGATCAATTTTTTCCTGAAATATTTAATATCCTTTCAGCTTTGGGCAGCTCTCTAGGTTGCATCTACTGAGCCCACCCCAGGTAAACAATTTTTCCACACTGACTTTCCCTTCAGTCTGTTGTAATTTAAATTCCATTGGCCCCTTCCCTTTTCTTCTATGGAATCAGTTAAGCTTCTTTTCATTCCATACAGGCACTTTTTTCTTGGCCTACGTACAAGCAAGTTTCATAGCTTTTGAAGCTGGAAGGAACCCCCATGATTTAGCACAATAATATTCTGATCTGGCAAACTGCACAGGCCATAAAGTTCCACACAGGAAAGCTCTCAGCTCCGGTATAACAGGGACACATTTTGGCAATTTTAGAGAGCTCCATTAATTCTAAATGTACGTACAAACCTGTTGGTGTTGGACTTTCTCCTCTCAGTACTAGGAAATTTACAGCAGATTCACCATCTGCTGCCTACAATCACCGTTTAAGATGCTCAAGTGGGCTACAGGTCAAATACTGCCCTTAAGGTGACAGACAAGTGTACAACTCAAGCTGTTTTTTTTCTATTTTCTCTACTATTAGCAACTTGTAAGTATATGGGTGAACAATAAATTTCAAATCTCTCAAATTAGTAAGCAACAAAAAGACCTTATCCAAATTCACAGAAGATGCCTGTGTCAAAACATGAACTCTAACCCTCCACTTGTATATCCAAGTACAAGGTCATCCTTCATCTGCTGCATTCTTCATGAATCCATTAAATCATCCCTATCAGCTGAGAAAATCACCTGTACACATGAGCAAGGTGAATTAAGACAGAGCTCTACCACTTACCGCTTTGACTGACTGCTTACCCCAAGCTCTGTTGGAAAGCTGTCCATAAAGGTTTCATCTGGTGGCAGAAAGGGAGAAAAGTGACAACTGACCATTACAAGTGGGAAATCTCATAATGGTCTCTCCAGATAAAAGCACAAAACTGAGTACAGGGATATTTAACATCACAAAGGGAATTTCCATAAAGGCAGTAAAGACCAGAACGGTAAACCTTGCCTGAAAGACGCCAATAAATACACTGTAAAAATAAAGCCATTTAGATCTTGATAATGCCAGTAATTTCCTGATCAGTGAAAAGTTGGTTGAATACACATTTCAGTGCAAGCACACACCATCTTATACAAAATGATTTTTTTAAAAAAATGAATGTGTTAATCCAGAATACTATAATTAACTCAGCAGAAGTGAATCCAGCCTGGATAACATTTTAGATATTTGCAACAGGATTCTCCAGTCACATTTTCCAGTAGAAAGGTAAGGTCAGTAAAAACAACCCCACCCCAAGTTTCTAGTGTCTTCGAAGGGGCCCAATTGTTTTGCGCATAATACTGAGCATGTTCGCACTCCTTTTAGCATTTCATTTAAAATCTAAAATAGTTTTGGCTTATTAGACCATGCAATGAGGTACTAACCACATCAAATAATTAGTGTAATTCAATGAACATGACTGCCAAAGCAGCAAAGGCTATTAAGGGGCAGCGAAACCCCCATCCGAGCAATATACAGACTGACTGCATGGCTGACAAAATGCTAGCTACCTAGCAGATGTGACAAGATGAACTTTCTCTGTAATTGGGATGCTAAATAAGACCCTTATAATTGCCTTGCTATTATTATGCCTGACGTGATGCTTTTTAGTGCTAATCTGCACAACTCATCTATCGTCCCAGCCATGGAGAGTAACATTCTTGGAGTAAGAGATCCTGTTCTGTACTTATGTGAGGGGATAAAACAAACACTACAGTCTTTAAAAAAAAAAGCCCAAAATTCTGTAATAGATTTCACTTACGATGAAATATGCTTCATTGCTCTCTTTTACAGCTGAAACCATGCATTTCTTATGTAGATTACCACACAGCCTCTTTCCCCTCTGGGGCAAAAACTTCAGATAAATCTATCATCACATGCAGAGTTTCATAGACTATCCAAAAAAATAAAAAAATAAATAAATAAAAATGTTTCCATACCCATTCCGTCTGTTGCACATCAATAGTAACTAATAAGACGGTTTTAATATGACAAGTGGATACAATTTGTAAATAACCGAGTAGTCAGACTCATTTGCTAAAACAGACACTTAGGAACCTAAGGAGCTGAGGAGAAAGTGGCTGCCTGTGCCAATTCATTTTTTTCTTTTTCATCTTTCATTTGGTTTTGCTTCTTCAGAATTCTGGACTAAGACACGTTCAACAGCTGGAGGACTTGGAGCCAACGCACTGCAGAACCCGAGGAGAGCTATACCGAGTACAGATTCACAGCAATACTCAACCAACGCTTAGAACTGCTGGATCCAGAGGTTGATCAAAAAACTCAGCTTCTGTCAAAGGAAATTAAATGCAGGGCATTAGCCTGGCATAAATCTTTCTCGTCCCATATGATATTCAGTAAAGTTTCCTTGCACAGTGACATGCAAAGCACTACTTGAACTTACTCATCGTACAAGGACAATATACAAGGTCCCCAAGAATATACTGATAGCAAGATGAGGAAGGGCAAGACACAAAGAAATGGGGAGGGTAAAATTTATGTCCTTTATGTCTCTCAAAATTTGTCTAAATGTTGGTAGCTTGCATCCTTGTGGCATTCACTTCTAGAAGTGTGCCTCTAGCAAAGTGTCTCTCCATTGTGATATTTGGAACCAATGGGACTTACAAATACATTCCAGTTAGAAAACAAAGAGTACTACTGGTATAGAACAATTTAGGATTCAAAAAAAACAGGATAGCACTACAATTTGAACCTGTATGCTAAAGTGAGATGCTTGCAACCTTTTCTTGACAAAAAAAAAAACACACACATGAGTTTCTGGCCACTGAACAAAGATCTTACACAGGAAGCATACACAGTTTTATTTCACACTCAACATTTCAACATTCCCCAAGACACAAGCATCTTTTCCCTTCCAGGCCAATGCTTCATCAATGCACACAGTCCCTGCTGAAGCACCCAGACACACAGGACTCCCCCAGAAAAGCCAGGGGTTGAATTTCCTCCCTGTCAGCAGCAGAAATGGGAACTGCAACACAGAAGCGTTGAGGAGACAGTTTGCTTCAAAAAACATATTCAGTCTTGAATTTTGATTAAGCTTGAGCAACCAAGCTAGCCACAGAATGAGCCCTTAGCTGAAGGTAGTTAGCAGTTACAGCGATAAACAGGAAAGGTAAATATTTTATGAACAGGGGATCATAGCTTGACTTAACACAGGAATTATGCACTGACATTCAACGATTATGCTGCTTGGCACAGACCCTGTAGTCATCAGGACACCCTTGAGCATGAGCCCAAATCTTGTCTGGATCTCCAGGCAGAACCACCTGCTCAGCCGCAGAGGTGCACTGGAAGAACTGTGGTGACAGCAGTTAGCACAGACCCTGAAAGCAGTAAGATCAGTGACAGAAATAATGTCACAGAAGGCACTCCTACATAGCCAAGATGTTAACCAAAAATAATCTCTTCTTTGTAGTAAGAAGCAACTCCACATCTGTGGTGTGTCTTCTACCAGGTTGAAGAAAATGTTAGGAAAATCTTCTGGGGAAGGAAAACGTGGCAGAACCACGACAGCATGGATGAAGGAATAAACCTTCCCCATAGGGCAGGGTTTGCTAGGACTGTCCCAGGCTACAAAGCAGGAAGCGTCCTCCCCCCTACAAAGAGCCAACCAGTCCCACACTTCTCAAAGTCCCCTTTATCTTGCAGGCCCATCCCTGTAGGAGCTAGGAAATTCCCCTCACAGCCCTTTCTACGGTTTCATTTCCATTCCTAGAGCACCAGGCTAAAGGCTGGCTGCCACCAGAAGAAACAGCCCTGACTGCCTGACCTTTCCCTTCCTTGCAGGGGCCACTTCAACCCCTCTCCCCCTCAGCAACACCTTGACTGAAGGACACCGACAGATGTACTTATGCATTTATGTTTGCTAAGCTATGGTTCTGCCTTCCTAGCTCCCTCACCTATATGATTGTGACCATCTCAGAACAACTGGTGTAACTAGTTATGAACAAGACGGTAGATGCTCCAGGGGAGAAGAGCATTATCCCATTCACTGTATGGCCACAAGCACGCAGTGGCTTTGGAGGACAGTCACGATGGATGCAGCCACCAACAGCTAAATTCCAACGCCTATGGGCAAGATTTCATTAATATTTCCTAAAGTACTTAAATTCTCTAATGCAGTGTAGACCTTCAAGCAACTTTTCCAAAATTAAAAAAATCTCAGGGGATACCTGAAACTAATTTTGTCACTACATATGTCAGCCAGAAGTTATCCATATTTTAATCATGTATGTGTTCCCTTATAGAGCTCATTTTAATCCTGTACTTGCACAATTACAGTTTACCCTAAGAAAATGAATACTAAAGATAATTCAATTCACAAACCTATTCTGGTGGCTTTATCATCTGCTACAAGCAGAGAACATTCCTGTGGAGCGTATTATTTAAAACAATAACATTATGGACTGCACTGCGCAGAGAGGCAGTGTAATACCAGGTGTGCATTGCAGATCCATAGTAAAGCCTAAATTCATCTGAATTTACAAGACTGTAACTTAAATTGTCAGTCACAGCGTGACAAGACAACAATTTTGATATAATACCTTTCAAATTACAGATAACTACAAGCATGAAAATTATACACGCAGAATCACAACATCGTAAGGATCTTTAGGGACTTTCAAGGCATGTCTGAACTTGAATGTTGGTTTTCCATAAATGACAGACACCGCAATAAATACTTGACCTAGAAGAATTTATTTTTGGTAATGTCTCTGCCTTTCCAACTTCTCTTACATTATGAGGCGGGGCAATGGCAGGCTGGCAGCAGAAGGCATTAACAGCAGGCTCGAGCCTGCACGGCGGGGGATGAAGGGAAGGACATGGGCAGGGACCCACCTTGCCTAAAGCAAGCCCAGAGCAGTACACAGCAGCACAGCACGAACTGAGATACTGCCAAAAGGAAAGGAGAGGGTTTACAGTGAACAGGACCTAAATTACCTTCCCAAAGCACACCTCAAAGAGGAAAAAACAAACCAAGCAACTTGTCAGACAAGGAAAGTGTGGACCACAGGATATGCCTGGCAGGAACATGGCAAACTCCCTGGACACCCCAAAGGACGTTGCAAGGGAGGCACACAAAGTCACAGGGTAGGTCAAGAGAATTACCATGAACACTGCCACAAATACCAGGTTTTCCATCTTCCCAGCCTTGGTGGAGACTGCAAACATTCCATCAGATGCTAGCTTTACTCACGTAGAAAAGGCAGTGTAGAGCCTTCTCTGAAGCAGGTGCCACAGGGAAGGGCGCTTGGTCTGCTCCCTTCACTCTTCCTTGCATATTTTCTTGGCAGCACACGACCGCATCATGAAAGCCACCCCTCCTGTGGCTCCAATTGGTATTAAGACAGAAAAAAAGCAGGTCTCACTGACAGTAAGGTCACTTTACTATTGCAGTAAAACAACAAGGGGGTGGGAAGCATCTTCTCGGGGAAACACTACTTCTAGGGATATTGGTCATTCAGCTACAGAAACACTTGTGCTAGTGGTGGTGGTGTTTTCTCAAGCTTTGGGAAACTTCCTCACACATCTGCAGTGAACCTGAAGTTCTGATATAATTGCATAGCTCACGTGTCACCTACAGTTGTCTCACATCCTTGGCCCTTGCTCCACATGAGAGCAGACAGAGCAGGGGACAACAGCTCTGCAGTTCCACTCCAAAGTGATTAGTCAGAAATGCTCAACCACGTTTGAGCATGTAATTCCCAGGATTATCCTACTTCGAAAGCACAAAAATATAACTGCTTCTAATAGCCACCCTATTTCCATTTCCCATCTGGAAAGACCACTGTGACTACCACTAATCTGATACACATTGTTATAACAACTCCTACATCCTACAAAGGCATGTGTTGTGAAAACTACTGGAAATCTCAAACTGACTGACGATCAGATAAAACACAGACTTCTCACATCCCCAAAATTTTATTGCCAACAATCTCACAACACCAAATCACGTTAACCAACAGTCCTGAACTAGACATTTTTTCCTCTCCAGATACAACAGCTGCAGTCATACAAAACCACCTTTTTTCTTTTAAAAAAAAGTCTGAACAGCCTCTGGCCCTAACCATGCAAGAAACATTTTGGTTTATTTCGTGGTCTATGTCGCACATCACACATTCTCAAGTATTCACTTTTCTTCGGTGTCACTTTCCTGCAGAGACATAAGTGGAATAGCATTTGGGAGTAGGCTGGTGTTCCCTATTCTGCAGCTTCCTCTGAGACAGACTCCAGCAAGCTTGTTTATTTGTTCCCAGGTGTCATCCAGAACTCAAGCTTTCTTGCACTGAACTGTTGTAAAAGCAAAACATAACATGTCACAATGCGACACACTGATGGTTTATAAAAAGCAATCGAACCAAAAAGGAATAACTGGTTTTTATCCTCATTTTGACTCCCACCCTATAACAGGCTGGGTATATTTTTAATGCAAGATATGAAGGTCAGACCAAGCAGTGCCATCCCTACCACATATTTTGAGGTAAAGTCAATCAGCAGGGATTAATGGCCAATATGACACTGATTACTCAGAGGAATAAAACTCTGCCGAATAAAACTCTGAGACACCATTTCTGTATTCACTTCCCAGACAAGGAACATCTTTAAAATCTATGTCCAGATTTAACAAGCTGAGCAAACTAAGCAACACCACCAAATAAAGTGATTAAATTCAGGGATGATAAATCAATGTGTGCAAGCAAACTTGGCAGTTAAGTTTTCATGTGTTAAAGGTCAGTACAGACCTATTTTGTTAAACCAAGAAGTAATGGGCAATATCCAGATTTTAAAGGAACCACTGGTCAGATGAATTATATAAAAGCAAATTCTAAAATAAGGTTAAGCAAAACAGAATATTAAAAATAACTAATAGAAGAAAAAAAGGCCAAATTAGTCTTTACCATTAAACTTTAAAAATCATATAATAAAAAATGAGATTACTAATCATTCAGATGAATAAGATCTGCCAGGAAAGAGCAAGCACAGGTCCCATGAAAGGGAAGCTTGCTTTCGTGGCTTGTTCAATGAGAGCATCAATGCACAGATGAGTACATAATCGTGCAAAGGCTAAAAAAGAGCTAAGTTGTCAGGGACTGGAAAGAAGGTCCTTTTATAGACTGATAGCCACATAAAGAACAGAGAAGGAAAAAAGGGGTCTTAACAGTCACTTTGCAGAACAGAGAAAGGTGATGGAGGTCTCCAGGGATTGCTGGCAACTAGCTTTACTCAACATCTTTATCAACACCCAGCAGAACAGAAAACACAATGACGTCCTCTAGTTTGCAGATGAAATTAAGCTGTCTTTACATAACTCAATCCCCTGCTGTACAAATCTGTACTGAGCTGTTCTGACACTGAACCCACCTCAGAGGCACATGGGAAGAAGCCATACAGAAAGTCTTTAACAGAATAGAAGGAATTTTTTCTGTAGCTTTCCCCAGCGAGTTGTTGGAAGAAGATGCCAACCAAATTTTGTCAGACTTGGATTTAGGCACAAACAGCAGGCTTTCAGCAAGGCATCACCTCTATTGCTACAGATGCTCCTTGGCAAAAAAGGTACGGCCACAAAACACTGTCATGTGTGCTCTCAGGGCATGTCTTCCATGGAAATGCTGCAAACTGACAAATACTTATTTATCAAAATTTACATTTTTGGTCAAATCTTTACTATGTACCCAGTTTCAGAACGTTATATTTTTTATTTGCCAGTATGATATTATTTGAATGAACTACACTATTATATTAAATCAGCCATAGCAGAACATTTTGGACCAGCCTCCTACAAAAACTAGCATGAACCTAGCCATCAGAAAACACAGGACTATCTCTGGAGTGAGAAGAAATCACAAAAGTGGAAATAATCACTAATAACTTGCCACCTGCTCTACACTTGAGAATTACCTATTAACACTGACCAAAAAATTAACTGCACTACACAAATATTACCAACAGGCCAGTAACGCAAGGAAGGGATGTTACAATTTCCACTAGCAGGTGTAGGAAGTAAATAAATAAAGTCATATAATTGTTTTAAATTCTCACTGCTACTCACTTCCATTTAGATAGGACCAAATGGAGCTACAGCAGCAGCCAGGCTGTCCTCTCTGAAGGAAGGCAGCAGACTGCCCCACCAGCCATCCCTCCAGCCCAAAGGGCTCAGCCAAGGCGACAGAGCAAGGCAGCCACACAGCAAGCACCCCTGGTCCTACACCAAGCCTAATCCATGCTGCTGCCACCCAGCACGCACCCCAGAAACACAATATCTGAGCCCCACCACCCATCTTCTGGCCCAGCCAGCACCTCCCGCACAGCCAGGAGCTGCGACCCACAGCACTTGGTAACACAAGCTGGGAGGCAAAGTCATAGCACAGAGCCTCAAACATTCACTCATATACAGTAAGAGTGATAAATGCTAAGTCAATTTCAAGCAAGACTTCTTCTGGGGGAATTTGTGTTCCTGTACTGCCCCCTAAAGCTCAGAATGAAAGACAGGAAAAGTTGTACCCAAGGCAACCTATCTCTAGTCCTGGAAGCAAGCAGTGCTTTTCTCCTACTTGGCTCTCAATAAAGATCACACTGCATATTAAATGAAAGACAGAGCCATGAAACAGACCAATTTCACATCCCACTTCAGCAGGTACATGCTTTTTTTTTTTTTTTTTTTTTTAACATCCATGTGTGGAAAAAGAACTATGTACGAATATACACATCATTAGTTTAACAAAGTCTCTTGAACAAGAAGAAACTGTTTTTAATTAGAGAAATAAGAAAGTCCGCATAGTTTTAGTCTACTAACACTTCAAAGTCAGCACACACTTTGCTGTGGAACCTGAATGGTGGTAAATTAAGTTTTATTTCACTTAAACTTCCTACTAATGCCACTGTTAAAAGTAAACTTTGAAATGCATAACCCTTCACGATACAGCAGGTGGTAGAACCACAGTTTCTCCCAACAAACCTCACCCTGGTTACCCTTCCCTATCCCAGCACCTGATTCATGTTGGTGCTGCCAGCCTCCCCCGAAGCCAGCTGCCTCTCATCGCCTAAAGGTGCAGGCAGCCACCCGAGGCACTCTGAAATCACGAGTCAGGCTTCACAGAAACATCATCTAGAAATATTTTTATTTTTATTTTTTTTAAACACCCTAAGGTGGGATGCAGGTGTGCCCTGGCACTTTTCCCTGGAACTTTTCCCTCGGGACACGGGGATCACAGCACCACTTCTTTGAACTGAAGCTGGGAGGCTCTGTGAGGACAGGAAGCGAAGCCCCGGAAATACGAAAAGAAACCACGCATCAGGTATTTATGAAACAGCGCAGAAACTGGCAATATTGAATTTCTTCCCAACGTCCCTGCGACCACAGACACGTTTTTGCTGCCTGTCGGTGCACGTTCAGGTACTAACATACAGCCACACCACTAGTTTTCTCCCATTAATGGGGCTTAGGTTTGCCGGTGGCACACGGACACCGTGGGTATCCCTCCCACGCTTCACACAACGCTTTGGGTCAGTGCCGGCTCCCAACACAGCACCAGGGCTGCCCCCACCCCACCCCGACCCGACCCGACCCGCCCTCCTTCCCTCCACAGCGGCGGAAGGGGCGGCGCTGGGCGGGCCGTGAGGGCGGCAGCCGCCTTTCCCCGCTCCTCCGTACCTGCGCAGGCAGCGCTCGCACACGCCGCCCAGCAGCTCCTTGCTGACCACGTAGGCGAAGGGCTCGGCCCGGTACAGCAGCTCGCCGGGCCGCAGCCGCCGCCGGGAGCGCAGCCCGCTGCCCTTCCCCGGGCTGGGGAACCGCTCCAGCGCCGCCGCCTCCATGCCCCCGCCGGCACGTCACGCCGCCTGCGCCGCCATCTTAGCGCGGGGCCCGGCGGCACATGGGGCACGGCCTCCTTCCTGCCCGTGACGCGGCTCCCAGGCGCGATTAACGACGGGGTTCCAGTCACGACTCACCTCGTGGCGCTAAACAAAGCGATTATAAGCGTTTTCATTAATTGCAGCCGGCGTGGCTAATGACAAATAGGCGGTGTGGTGGTTGGGGCTTTTTTTTTTTTTTTTTCAGTGACTCCGTAACTTCCTGGTTTTGTTTTTGTTTTGTTTTAATGGAAATAATGCACTCATAAAAAATAAAATTCTAATTGCAAATGTCATTAGCAAGGAGGTGGGAAATCCTGCAGCTCCTCTTCTGGCTTTCACAGTTTCCGCAGTGCTGCCTCAGGGGACACGTGAAGCAATAATGAAGCTTGCACTGCCACATCAGCCTTACTGTGCACTGTTGTTGTTTCACGTCAGCGCCCACCCAGCCTCAACACTGACACGGATGTGGAAAAAGTATATACAGAAATGGAAGTGGCATGAGGACGGGGAGGCTGCACAGCCACAACGTCACACGTAGCAGAGGAATGAACTTCTGGACCTGGGCCGTGTGGGGAGGCAGGAGGCAGCCTCCCCCTGCTGGGGTGGTCTCTTCAGGCCTCATCCCAGGGCCATGTCCACAGGGAAAATCAAACTCTTTATGTACTGCCACCCAAAGGGTCATCAGTGTCGTCTGGGTCTATGCAGCTTTCACTCATTTAAGAGATTACATACATTATGTTTGCTAAACATGAACTCTACAGATAGGCTTAGTCTATTCTTCCTTTTTGTGCCTATAGAGGGAGTCAGGGCTTCTGTTTTGGAAAGGAGCGTTAAGTTGTCCTGCCAAATAACTCAGAAACAGGCCTAACAGTTCTGCCAAACAGCTTTCCGTTTCCAAAAGGTACTCACTTTTGTTCTTAGTAACAATTATTTTAGTCCTCAAATATTTTCATTCAGGCTACAACAGGGTAGTCAGAGGTGACAATATGCATATCCAAAATAGTGCTGCTGGAAAGAACCAAGGTAGATTCCCACAGGAAAACAAAACAAAACAAAAAAATCATGATTCCCACAGAAAAAAATATATATCAATTTAGACATTCACTTAAATGCTGCCGTTTTGTACTTTGTTACCAAAAGAACTGACAGAAATCTGGTTGTCAGTCATGCATATTACTACACTGAAGTGTCCCAAGCAAACTTGTTACAAGTGATTGATTTCAATGATACTGCAAGATACCCAAACCTATAACAAACAGAAACAGTAATAGTGTTTGGTATTTAAACATCTGTTTCAGTATCTACAGTTCTGGGTATCTCCATCCATAGTTTACACATAGGTCTGCCTACATAGGGCCACTCAATGCTCTTTGAGCAATGGCGAACCATTGAACATCTGACTCAGATGTTTTTGGAAACATTCTGAATTTTCTGAAAAGCATAATGGTATTGCGGCTTTATGTTCCTCTAAATGGTCATCTAGCACTTGACTACACTTAGCTGAATTAATTCCTATTATTTATTATGTGTTCTTTTACGTGACCAAGTCATCCACTGGTCAGACTTCCCAAGAGCTATTTGAAATGCATGACACATTCTGCACAGACGCAGCTGTCAAGACACATAGTAGAGGCACTTTTGTGGGAAATACCACTTAATTGTGGCTGATGCTGCTGAATTAGTCATACTTCCTTACTGTCTGTAGATGAGACATTGGAGTAGAAGCCTAGTTTTTCCATCTCAAGGCAACACATTTCACAAAATGAATTTACAGAAAGATTTGCAGTAATGAAGTGACCCAGACACTTAAACAAATTTTGATCTTTATTCATTAACATGGAATGCCCATTCCAACCAGCAAGACACAATTGGATTTTCTGTGATCAAAATTTTCTCAAAATACCCAATATTAAGTTATAAATTGGTACAAAACCTGTACCACTGAGGGTATGGAGAAGGTATCAGAGTAGTTGAAAGCCTGTAAGCACAGACAGATCTTTAATGAACACAGGAATCTTTTGAAGATGTCTTTTAACGTTGTTGAGCTAGTTAAAATTTTATTCTAAATGTAAAATTAAAAAAAAAAAAAAAAAAAAAACTCATTGCAGAAACATTTTAAGCACAAATTAATAATAAATTCCACTCACACACAGGCAGATTGTACCCGTTGATTCTTTACTATGAGCTTTCTACTTTTTCGAATCTTCCCTGCATATTCGCTTCCTTCAGATGGCAGAACAAGACTCTGAAGCTCGTCAACATAATTTCTTAGCCAAAAGACAAGAGTTGTAATTGTACTTTATATGAAAAAAAAAATAATTTGGCATAATTGTACAAAAAAATATATCACATTTTTACAGAGAGGTATGAGTCAAACAGTTCTTAAAATGTTTTTCTCCTGCAGAAAATTTCTGACAAGGAACATTTAATTTTATTATCACAGACTTCTAAAAACCCTACATATTTAGTGTTGCATGCCTTCATTTCCCACTTTTCTTTAAAAATTGATTTTTCTAATTTAATCAGTTCTGGTACAAACAGCTGAGTATTCCTGAGTCCATTTGTAGATCACATGCTGGAGACCTGCATACAATCAAACAAAATCACTGCCAAGTCCAAACTGGCTGATGGCTCCTCTTACCTTCAGAGTGTGATTTTGTAGCAGAGAAATTAAAGTTTTTCCATGTGTCTACTACATGGCAGCTGAAACCAGGGGAACTCCTTGGTTTGCCATTGCTGTAAAAATAAGACCCAAGAAAGAGAGACCAAGACAAGAACAGTTCTGTAGAAATACATAAGGAGCAACTGTCCTGGTAAGGTAACTTACAACAAATTCAAATTTATGAATCATACCAAACTCTGCACAACAATTTTCATGTAAACAGGTGGTGCTGAAGTCTGTTTGGTAGTTGATCACAGTTGATACATCAAGTGTTAAATCCTTGTTTACTTTATGAGTAATTGGCTGTTCCATTCGCTCTACCTTAGCTACTCCTAATTTCACTTGGGTTTCCTGTGCTTGCTGTGTCTTGTGATCTATCAGCTGGGGACACGGAGTGTCTATTTTTAGCAGTGACCTGTAGAACAGCATACACAAGGAAAGACGCAATAGCTATTGAGCAAGGCTACAACCTGAATGAATAAACATCTCCCTCTGACTGGCTGTCCTTGCTGGAAAAGTCTCTTGTTATTTCCATTCTCTCCGTTTTTACGGAAGAAAGGTACAGCTTTGCTAATTAAAGACTTGCAAAGCTTAAATGGAGTTTTCAATCCACAGACCCATAGATTATGTTTAGTCTGCCAGAACTAATTCAGCAAGTTCCTCAGGAAGTCTCAGTTTCATCACATGTACAGTTTTTAAACTACATCACACAATCTAATTCTGGAATTTTATGTTGATTTCTATCAACATTGTCATTATTACCTGCAAGGCTAAGCTGTAATTATTAAAATGTCCAATGCTGTACAAGCCCAGTAGCCAGTAATAGACACATCCCGCCTTAACAACCCTTTATCACGTTACCTAGTGTGTTAATCAGTACCAGGTCACAAACCTTGTGATCCTCTTCTGGATCAAAAGTGAATAAAACCCATCTCAACTAATCCAATTCCAAATAGCAAAATTTCTCATTAATTGGGTATCATAAGGACTAAGTTTCTTTCTGTTTGTGTTTGCTAAGATTTCCATATAGTTAAGAAGTAAAGCTTTTGGTAATTACTATCAAACTCAGGCAATATTGGTGCCTAACCCTTTTCTTGGCAGCTCCTCCAGGAACCCATATCTGAATAATGGAGGCAATACTTAATCCCACTTGCCTCATGTTTTGCAAGTTCCAGTAATTAAATCAGTCAACAAAAAAAAAAAGAAAAAACACACAAAACAGCCTGGAAACAATTGAAAGGAATTTACTGTACTGTGGACCTTCTATTAAGAATATTGTATGTATGTTGCAACACTTAACTCAAAGACCACAGATTCAAAGACAGCAAAACATAGGAAGAAATAAATCTCTCCCAAAAGTTTGGAGTTAACCAATGTAATTTTTATATTCCATTATTTTATATCTGATATAGTGTCATAACTCAAAACTATAAAAAATACAATAGAATCGTGCAACATTTTCAAGTGTTGGGGCAAATTTCAAAATATGTTTTATTACTTACTGCATCTGGCAAAGTAACTCTCAAAGCAGTGCACTTTCAGAAATGGGAAACTTTGTTATCCCACAATGATAGGAAAGTAGTTCCTGTAAACCCTGCTACATCAAAGTGTGAAGATGATCTGTTCTGAGGTCTTAAGTGAAAGGTTGACTGTATTTCCTCCTGTGGTTTTGCTTTCTGTTTGTATAGCATTTTGGAGGGTTAGCAAAATGTAAATATTAACCTACATTTGTATACTGTTTTTCTATTTGCATATCCTATGCTTGCATTGACATGAAGCAAAAATAACTGGAGATATTTTGCGTCAATTTTCCTTGAATGTATTGGGAAATATGGCAAATGTGCTGTTCTGTAGAGTATATCTATATTTATACCTGTAATTTTCTTCTGGATCTGACCATAAACTGCCTGCATCATTGAACAACAGGAGTGCTTTAAAATAAAAACCAGAAACACCACGAAATCACTCTTTAGAATTTGGTTTCCATACAATGAACTTTGAAGGCACTGATAATCTCAGTTACAGAGAAGGGACATCTATTTCCTTGTTTCTTCAAATCTATGTAGCAGCCCAGGCATTTTAGAAAACAGTGGCTCTGAAAAAAAAAAAACATCCTACTTTTCAGGCTCTTTCTATTCATCAGCATATTTACCTTTTAATTAGTAATCATAACACGGACACAATGACAACTGGATTGTCAAGCCATAGTGATTTGCAAATATGATTGCAAATAAACTGTGTATCCAAAATGAAGAAGGAAATCTCATTTTGAAAGTCCAGCAAATCAGAATTACTAAGACTGAAACTTTAAGGCACCGACTGATGATTACTGATGACTCCTTAAAAAAACACCGCTGATCTGTAATAGGTAGAAGTATATAAGCTTATGGGTTTAACGCTACACTGTTTTCCTGTCGTTCCGAGTTAAATGGTAATACATCTGAAATCCATCAATTTGCCTTCTGAGAATCAGATCTGTGCTCCCATCTGGTAACATACAACTCTCTCAAGCACTGTAATCAGAAGTCTGGAACTTAGTGTATTGCAAAGACGACAAACATTCTTGTTCCTTAAGCTTCTAGGATTATTAAATTATGCAGTCTATAACACAGAGGGTGTTAAACCTGTGTATCATACAATATAGGTCTAGACAGAGTTCTACATTGGTGTCAGGAAAGCCCTGTTTTTCCAAAGCACCACGAAGGTATTTTACAGTAGAACACAATGTCCAAAACCCTCACAACCAGCAGTCATTTACAACAAGATGCACAAGACTTAGTAATGGCTCTTATTTTCCTTTGCCAATTCATTTTAGTAAACTTTTTTTAGACACATAATTTGATAACTGGACAATAAGCTACATACTTCAAACTTTGGTGGAACAAATTTCAGTGCAAATTTCAAATGCAAACTGAACTAATCTGCAAATCAAACAGCTATGTCAGACTTCCTCAGAGGTCATTCCTGACAGAACCTCCAACACTATCCTTTTTTCCTTCATTCCACCACCATACCTTATAAAAACTACTAGAGTACTAAAGGGGATTCTGAAATTAGGACACTGCTTTTTGGTGGAACGCTTTTCTGCACTAAGAAAAAAACCAGCTCAGACAGAGTTAATCCCTATCACGGAGTTAATTTTCCTCCTAGTAGCTGGTAGGATGCTGTGTTTAGGATTTAGGATGAGAAGAATGTTGGTACCATGCTGATGTTTCAATTGTTGCAGAGCAGTGCTTACACCAAGCCAAGGACTTTTCAGCTCCTCGCTCTGTCCTGCCAGCGGGCAGGCTGGGGGTGCAGCAAGAGCTGGGAGGGGACGGACCCAGGACAGCTGAAAAACTGGCCAAAGGAGTATTCCATACTGTCTGATGTCATGCTAAATATATAGCGGTGGCTAGCCAGGGCGGGTTGGACCACATCTCAGGGACAGGCTGGGCATCGGTCAGTGGGTGGTAAACAATTGCATTGTGCATCACTTGTTTTGTACACACTATTATTAGTAGTATATTACCATTATTATTTTCCTTTCTTTTCTGTCTTAATAAACTGTCTTTATCTCAAGCCACAAGCTTTCACTTTTTTTTTTTCTTATTTTCTTCCTCATCCCAGTGAGGGGGGGGAGGGTGAGCAAACAGCTGTGTGGTGCCTAGCTAGCTGGGTTAAACCACAACTTGATATAAATAAGTAGTTTGAACTTTTAAGAGAATACAACAGCAAAAGTGCAGAAACCTTACAAAATCAATAGTGAAAATATTGCTTGTTAACTGCAGAACAGTCAGGGAGGTTGGTGACCTAATCATTGAAAAACACCTTGCTTTGTTATTGAACGTGAAAATAATACAAAGTATTATATAAGGAAAGGAGCATGAGAAGTACAGGCTTTGTTAAAAAAAAAAAAAAAAACTAGTTAAGTTTAACTTTTGTTAATTTAAAAACCTTAACAAAAATGCACGAGAAGTCTTTATGCACAATTTAAACTTCCAGTGAAACTTTGCATTGTTTTCCTACAAAAGCTGTAAACCTGCAACAGCAGAAACTACCGAGTGCATAGCATCAGTGAACCAAATCCACTGACCTAGTTCAGTTTCACTCCCTCGTATTCTGTCGTGTTCACCGGTATTCTTCACTTTCTCCATCTCTTCCATCAATACCAAAACCACTTCTGTAATGACAGCTATCGTACTCTTCATTTCACATCCATGATAGGGGTAAAACATGCTGCTTATACTTAAGACTTAATGGCAAAGTTTCTGTTAGCATTCCATCTCCTCATTTCAATTCCCCAGTTGCACAACGTTCCATGCATTCACAGACTGCTACTGTTATCTTGCGAGTCTCTGCATTGGCTCAGTAAATGCTATTGGACAACAACATAATAAAAATAAATCATAGTGAGCAATTTCCCTTTTTAAAGTTAATGTTCAAAATGTTACTAGCAATGCAGTTAAGGACGATTATGTAGATAGTGATCATCTTGTATTTTATGCATTGAATAGTTAAGGAGGATTATGTAGATAGTGATCATCTTGTATTTTATGCATTGAATAGTTTCCCTGGTATGTTGGTATGTGATAACTTGCTGCAGTAAGATGAAGTTATTTTATTCAAGAAAAAAAAAAAATCAGGCCAGGTAACTTTGAATTCTTTTTGAATTGTAGATAAGACAGTTACCATCCACTGAAACTGAAGAGAAGGAATTGCTTCTCTTAATGCAAGTTTGCCATTCACAGTCAAATTAGAATGCAAGTTACCTGAGCTACTAAGATATCTCAACAGAAATATAGCCTCAAATCTTCAAGACCTGCACCAGAAGAGCAATGCTGCTCTGAAACAGAATGCAAATTAAATCTCAGCCTTTCCAGTAATTTCACCGTAACAATATGAAAAAGACAGTTTAAACACACAGCTAACAGAGCAGTGGTGGCTAACAGCCTAGCTAACAGCTGCTTCAGGTCAACTTTTCTTCTGCAGCAGGAACTGCATGAGGAACACAGAGATAAATGCTTGTCACATATATACCTCCAAATGTGTTTAAGAAATAAAATTCTGATTGCATTGCTTCAGTCACTGATGTTTTCCAAATGCTGAAGATAACATCCTGAAAAATTATTCATACGGCCTCCCAGAGGAGACAATGTAGGAAACACAGCCAGTAGAACTTGCCAACAGTATCAGACAACAGAATAGTTTTATGTTAAGCCAACAAGGGGAATGAGAAACAGGTTGGAGTATGGAGGGCTATGACTAAAAAGACAATTTTAATAGTATATCTCTTTAAAGTAAGGTTTTATATACATGTCATACACATTAAACAATTATATGTTGCAAAGGTTACAGGTAAGGTGATTCTTTTTCACAGCTGTTTATAAAACCCTGAATGTTCTGGTGACTTGGGTTTCAGACCTGAAATAAGATAAAGCTCATCTGTATACAGGTGTTTACATATGGAAAACTACAACAAAACACACAGTGTTTTGTCATTTCAAATTTTCAAAAGAAAAAATTGATTTTTTCCCCAACCACAGATATAACAATCTACTTAAACAAAATTTTCAGTTGATGTTTTATTATGCTGTCATTACCTTGCCTTCCATAAACCCACCACTCTTGATTTATTAATATCTTAGACCGCAAGACTTACAGATCAGATGATAAAACAGATTCAGTGGTTGTACAGACCTGTGTATTTTGGGAATCTGAAAGCACTTTCAAAGCACTGAGCACTAAAATACAAACCACACAAATCATGATTTGGTCTGTTATTTTTTCAAACGTTGTAAATATACAGCAGCGTAATAAGAAGTTCAGTTTAAGTGGCACGTCCAAAAGCAGCAGGTCACTATTATGCTCCTGGAGAAGATGCAGATTTTATCCATTCGGGATACGATTGTGACCAAGTAACTGTAAATCCCACAGTTCCATGCCGTATAGAAGATCTCTAATTACTTGCTAAGTTTACTTTCCATTTTGGACCGGAAGTCATCTAGCTGACAATACTTTGATTTTATTTAAATCATTTCTTATCACAGTAATCTTCCAGAAGCAAAGATGATCTTCTAAAAGACAGCAGCTTTCAATTTATAAGTTTATGTTCCTTATACTTTCCAAGACCTCATCATGGAACCAGCTTTCCGTAAACACACTACAGTTTTGCAAAGCCTCAAAAAGACGCTTGTAGTCTTCTGGGTATAAATTACCTGTTTCAGCATCTGTTGGAATTTCTAGCGCTCTCAGTAATTGGCCACCATTGTCCAAGCTCCATGAACTGAAACAAACAAACAAACACAAACCATAATAGAGCATTTCTTCCTGTGAAGAAACAGTATCTGAAAGTCAATTTCATCCTTTCACAGCTTCTGCAAGTTAACAACTTATCCCTATGACACATTATTTTCAATCCATACTACAAACAGAAAAACTTTTACTAAGAAGCCATGCAAATACCAAATAAAGCCCCCAGCACGCACGCAGAGATTATCAAACCACATAACCCACCTCATTAGAGGGTTAGCTCCCTCAGTCCCCTCCCCCAGCTGCACAACAATAGACACTCTTGTCCTAGACAATAGACGATCCCCTGCCCCAGCTGTCAGCAACTGACATTACTGCATAAAAAGGGGGTTGCTCTTCAATGCCTGGAAAATTAAAGCCAAGGTCATCTTCAGGAAGATGATTCAGTACAGCATGAGGTAGTGTGGCTTAAACCTCCCAGGTATTTTCTTCTATATATAAACAGATCTAGAAAATGCCTCCACATTCACATCATTGCTATGAAAACTAGGCCTTTTATAAATGTGCATACGCATTAACTACTTCCCAGACAAGAAAAGGGTATATAAATATACAGAAGATGCACATTAGAAGCCTTCAACGTTAGTTCTGCTTCCTGGCTGAAAGATCAAGTGGAGACTACGTACACCACTGAGCTTTAAGAAAGAAATCCATTAAGGCTCTTTCCACCGGATTTTTTTTTGTGTGTGTGTGTGTCCCATCCCCTTATGTTACCCCACTTCCTTCCTGGAAATCAGCATCCATTAACCCCTACCAACAAATGAGAAGTACGTTAATTATTTTCATCAACAACTTGAAGCCAGTACTTTAGAGAGTACAAACACTTCACATTTATAGGAACAGAAATCTAGTGATCACATTGCAAAGTGAGTAGCTCCAATGTCATATCAAAGGGAATAAATAATTAAAGACAGCTGCATAATTGGTAAATAAGTCTAAAGTCTAATTTTTGAACGCAGTAACAGGAAGCCATGTGAGGACATCCCCACTCAACCTTCAGTAACCTTCAGCTATTTTCATCAGCACTGCTTTGATGTTTCTTATAAACTAAAACTCTTCTTCAGCCTTTTAATTTTTATACTTGCAAGGTCTTGGTGACTTTATTGTTATGTTTAAACTAAGTAAAAGTTTTTTGCAGGTACATGAGCTCACCTCCATTAGATGTGCAGTAAACGTCTGTAATTCCAAAGTCTATGTACTTGTCTACCTTCCTGCCAAACGTCAAGTTTTTATCCTCTATGAATAAAGGCCAGGTACCCAAAATATTGTACTTGGGCTGGAAAAATGAAATCATCTTTTCTACACATAGGTAATTTTAAAAGATGCTGAATTTCATCTAAAATAAATACTGTTTTGAGAAAGTATTTCAGCATTTTCCCTGTATTTCTTTAGAAAATGTATAAAAACCTCTAATTCTTCCACACTTACTCTAATCTATCCGTAAGTCTAGACCTGCGTTTAGCAAGACACTGCTTCACCATGAAAATGAAGGTAGCTGAATTTGTGGGCTTCAAGCCTTCTGAAAATAGATCTCGCTGGGGAGTCAGTCGTACCAAACATAAATGGTCATTTGGCAGCCACTGCAAGAAAAACAAGACAAGTCATTGAAAATTAGTCATTTAAGACAGTGCCCGTCTTTTTCTAAGAGAAAGCATTTCAGCTGGGCCAACAGTAATATTTCTTAAGGAGTTTTAGAAGATAAGATAATGAAATTGGAAGCAGAAGCTATAAAATTTTGTTCTGTAACTAAGATAGCTTTACCTTCTCTTTTTTTTTTTTAACAGGTAAGCAAATAGGAAATCAAGCAGATACACAATGACCTAATTTTAGTTTTTTAAGATTGTATTTTCTTAGTTGAAATAGACAATACAGGCTTTGAGATCCACACTTTTCAGCGCTTAACTAGCGCACAGAATGTACGTTGGACATGTGAACAACCACTTTAATCAAAACCAGCATCATAATGATTGTGCTATTAATCATGGTAACAGTGTTTGTATTCAAGGAGGTAGATGTGACCCTGACATTAATTTTAAATAAGATTTTACCTGTTCACATGCCCTCATGATATTTATTTACTGTATTTTTTCCCCATCATATAGACACTAGTTTATCTCAGTTTCTAAGATCGGAGTTGTTCACCCTCTTCACCTCTTACATGCTGCCCATGAGTTTTAATTAGAACACTTATTTAAAAAAATGCACTATTCACAGCCAAAAGATATATGTGTGAACAGTTGTATAAAGTTATTTTTTTATCTGTAATTAAAGGGGCTTAGCTGCATCTCTGAAAGGAGAAAATGACCTTACCATGCTCTTTGAAACTGCCAGTCCCTTGTTTTTCAAATTAGTTACAAAGGATGACCAGGGTTCCTATGAGAGGAAGCAAACACATCATGGAAACAAAGTGCTTTGTTAGAATTTGGAAAAACATTTGTCATTAGTCCTATTAAATTTGAAGCACACTCCATTCTAAACTTTGTTTTAAAACCATGTAAACACATTAGAAATATATATATTAAGAAAATAAGTAATATACACACAAAGGCAATACTGAAAGTGCTATTTAGCCATGTTCATGATGAAGTATCCGAGGAGCACTGCTAAAATTATTTATAACCAAACAGCTTGCATATATTACCATGCATAACTGGGACTGCTTGTTGGTTTCAAGTTCAAAATTTGAACCAAAGCTAAAAACTGAAAAGAAACACCTAACCGTAAGATCTGCTGTACTGAGTCTGAATAGAAGTCTCACCAGCTAAACAACTTGACTCCAGAAGCAGCTACAAGCAGATGCAAGGCAGACAGTGCATGACCAGCCCATGCCTATATAATTGTTCCTTGAGCATCATCGTATTCTTCAACTCCATCATATTTAGAAATGTCCTCTCTATACCTCACGTTACAAGCCACTTGGAGGACAACAGAGAATGAAACTTATGATTTTAGATTAGCATAACATTTAAACTGTGAAAGAAGCTCCTAGAAAAAACAGGGCACAAACAAACAAACAAAAATCTTAAAAGAGTAAAGCAAGTGAAAGCTGATGAACAATTTCAAAAAACTTTT
This sequence comes from Nettapus auritus, assembly GCA_011076525.1. NCBI lineage: Eukaryota > Metazoa > Chordata > Aves > Anseriformes > Anatidae > Nettapus > Nettapus auritus. The sequence continues at coordinate 35,537,427 of CM021767.1, read as the reverse complement.
TAAAACTAAACCATAGCACGTTCGATAAGGTAAGATGATTCCTGACTAGCAGGAGAAGCAGGCTTGCTTTGCAAGTAGAAGCACCAAAACTGAAAAAGTATTTCTACTGAACATTGCTCAGGAAAGTGAAAGCACGCGTGATGTCAAAATGCAGAGGACATAAAGAGCAGATTGTGACAGACTGAAGAGCAGCCTGAATATCACACAACACCTAGCAAGATAGAAAAGACCTGTCTATATCCAGAAGTTTTCAGTAGTGCTCCACTAATTTAAACGTCAAATTACCTTCCCATTTGACTACAATAGCAAAAACAGTACAAACCTTTTTCTATAAGCACATTTATAGCACGAGACCATGCCAGCTGGTAAAACAAACTTACCATATGCAGTAGCTGAATTTCACATCCTACTTGGCAAAGCACAGAAAGCGCTTGATAAGCCCTCGATTCCCCGGGCTTTGCTGTTAATACCTAACAAAATGCAAAGCAGAAACGTTGAAAAAAAAAACAGGACTGCTTCTTTATCTAAGAAAAATCCTTATGATCTTAACAAGTGGTAAGAAATTCATAGTTAAGTCTGAAATTCCAATATTAAGTTACATAACACCCCCAGTTTCTGTGATTTTAGTATTTCTTGTTAGAAAGTGCAATTAGAAGACATTATGGCAATCTAAGTATTGATTTGCAGCGATTATTTGGATAACTGAACTGAGTAGGAATTTCCAGTTTATACTCTCAGGCCCCTTTTAAGGGGGAGAAGAGTTTCACACAGAAGAGAAAGAGTGATCATATTTTGTTTTAAAACTCTAATGTGGGCAGAGTTCATAGCTTGAGTTCCTCCCCACTGATAAGAATATTCTCAGTAAGACACACAGAGTAAGCCAACCATCTCCCTGAACATAAAGCAGCTTGCAGTCATCCTCCTGATGTTACAATATTACAGATTAGACAACTCAGTGCAAGAAAACAAAACAAAAAAAGAAACACCCCCCAGTTATGTGCAAACAGGGCAAAGAAGTCACAAAATGAAGATTTAACTTATCATAGATTTAGAGAGCTTTGACATAAGATTAAAAAAAAAAAGGAACCAACAGTGTCCACTAAAAAAGGTCCAGATTACTTTTACTTGGGTACACAACAGAGGATTCACAATAAACACAGAAAAGTTAATTAAAAAACACCTTGACTGCACTAAAATATAAAGGCTGCCCTCTCTTTGTTCAAAAGTCTTGCCAGTAAAAATGTAACAAGCAGATATTCAAGTGGTATCCAGCCTATCATTTTGCAAGAAAACAGACTTTAATTTTTTCCAGTAGGGTGATAGAACACAACTTGTGTTGGTGCACCTGGAAGTCTTTCTTTACCTCAAGTAACTCAAGGTTAGTGCCTTTACGAATCTCAGTTTCAAAAAAGAAAAGGTAGTCTTGAACTAAAAGTACAGCTCTACAAGTTTGAGACAGCACAAATTAGGAGCACATAATCCAGAAAGCTACTCTGCCCTTCAGCACACAGAACTTTAATAAAAAGGTGTGTAATTTACTCATATTTTGTCTCAATTTTTTTCAGGACTGCATGCAAAGTTTACTCAAGTGGACAAGTGCATAAAACCAAGCATATGATTTACTAACTGAATACTCTTCGAGAGAACCCGTCAATTCCCTCTTCATTGATCCGCAATTAGGAACCGATTTTGTTGCAAAAGCATGTTACAGAATTTAAGAACCTCAGAAGTTACAAGAATTTAAAAATTCTGTTTGAAAAAAAATCACTAGCAAAAGACTACCTGCACAATAAAACTGTTCGGGTGTACTGTGAAGGACTACTTTTTCTTTACTACCTTCAAAATCTCTTGCACATACCTTGTACTCTTTTTCACTTACAAAGATGTTGAGCTCTACTCTTCCATATCTGAATATGGAACTGCATTCATACAGGATAAAAAGTAGCCTCCAAAGTGTGTTCCTTTCCTTTTTTTGTGGCAAGATTCCAAAAATTTTCACAGGTACATCTGTTTCAATAGTGTGCAAAAGTAACTTTAAATTTTTGCAATATGTACTGGAAAATCTCATTAACGCTAATGTGTAGTTTACAAATAAGAAAAAAGTCAGCTCATTTTATTCAAGAACGAATAAAATTCAAGCTTTATGCAAAATTAAGCCTTATTTGCATTAGACTAATAAGCAGATAGCTGACATTTCATACTGCCATTTTTTGGAGCCACTATGAACCTACCTAAATAAAGCTGAAATTTAGGAAATGATCAAGTATTATCCATGAATCCAATACATATATTAAGATACAGCATACACCTCAAGTCCCAAAGATTTTTCCAAACTGCCCATGCAGCCTTTAAAAGTATTTGTAACATGTAATCTTACATACATACCTGCTCTCCAAGGAACTGCTGCTACACCCATGGCTTCAAAAAGCTTGTCAGAACACACAGCAGGCGGTTTCACTGCTCCAGTGACCAAAGGATCCAGTCTGAAGAAGTCACCATAAATTACCTTTAATTGTCCATCCAGGCTGTTCTCTAAGGACTGAACCAAATTAAGTTTCAGTTGAAGAATGCAGTAAACTGCCCTCCAAAACACTCAACCGAGATAAGAAATTGTTCAGGCACTACAGAAAATCATCATCCAGTCAGAAAGAGTCAGATCTCAGAGCAGTGTCTTATAACTGACAGAAAAAATAACTTCCTTTATTATGCAAGGCATTTCTGTGCTACTCAGTTGGAGCTTTAAACCCCTCCCCAAATTAGTAGTATGTCCTGCAGTGTTGTGAAAAAAAAGAACTGCATTAAACTGAGCAAACCACCACATTAGTAATTTACAACTGCAATTCTTCACATATGCAGAGAATTAGACACTTACACACATTTTAAAATAGGTGAGAGTCTTAAGCTCCTAATCTCTACTTTACTGTAACACCTTCCTTCTAGCACAACTTCTAAGGTTCTGTGTCTGACAACCTTTGAAACCACACAATGCCAAGGCGAACACAAGAGGTAACACCTGCCAGTCTTAATATTGCCAGCCAGCCACAAGACAATAGATTAACTAATACCATGAGACAATAAGAATAACCAATTGTATCTTTACAGGTTTTTGGAAGCTACACACAAACATCCTGCCTAAACATACATGACTACAATGACTCTGCCTAATATTAGCCTCAAAAAATCATATATGAAACTATGAATTTGAATTAGTACGTACCCAAGACATAACATTAATTGGTTATAAAATAGTCAGACTGTTGCTGACTGTGCGGTGTAAAAACAAACAACAGTTACTGTTATTACACATTATTTCAGATGTTGCAAGTAACAATGACTGGCTAATTCTTTTTTGATGCCACAGTTATTATGTGTTCCGTAATTAATGTCTCATTTTCCTCTTAATTAAGTTTTAGAAACATTCTACCAAACCAAAAGCGTACCTGTAAGTTTGGAAGGAAAACTGGGTGACTTTCTAGAGCTACCACTCTAACACCTGCATTGAGCAGAGTCCGGGTCAAGATTCCAGGCCCTATAAAGACAAAAAAAACCAACCAAACAAAAAAAAAAAAAAACATATTTTTAAAAGCAGTTTTCCTTGAGTGATTTTTCCAGTGCAACAGTTGAGGTAAAGCACTTTCAATAAGGAAACAACTCGTGTTACGTATTTCAAAAGAATGGTTTGAAAACAAATTTACACAGTCTCCCTTAGATTACTCAGTGAATTACACTAAGCACAGCATTGCAGTTTGATGCAGAGGACCATTAGATACATCTGAAATAATACCCCTGCTTTTTCATCTGCCAAGTGAAATATACTTTGGAACCTTACCCACGTTATCTCTATGGGTAAAATATCCTCCGTGGAGAGTGACGTAAAAACATTAAGCAACTACGAACGGTAGCTGTCTAAAGGGCCTGCAATCTCTAGGCCTGCTGTTATTGGCAGAGATAAAGCTTGCCTCCAAAACCCTGGGCAAAAACTTAGAAACTGTGAGAGGACTTCAATCTCTGCTTACTCTATGGCAATTTTTTTCCTTAACACCAGCGGCTCAAGTCTTAAGGGCATGCACTCGCACGCTTCCCCCAGAGCTCTGTATATCTGCTCCTCAAACCCCACTTCAACGTGCCCACAAACGCCGCCGGGTTCCCCGCTGCCGCCCCAGGCACAGCGCAGTCACCGCCGGGGACGGCAGCACGGTGACAGGCAGCAACCGGGGCAGCGCTGGCCCGGATCCCGCTCCCTCGGCCCCCACAGCAGAGCCCCGGCGGGGAGAAGCGGGGTCCCGCTCCCCTCCCGCGGCCCCAGCAGAGCCGGGTCCCCTCAGCACCAGCGGCCCCACCGACCCCGCAAGGTCACCGGGACGGGGCGGGCCGGAGCCGCCTTACCGGGGCCGCACTCCAGCACGACGGGCTGCGGGCCGCTCCCAGCCCGCAGGCAGCGCTGCACGGTGCGGGCCAGCCGCGGGCAGGCGATGAAGCGGCGGAGGGGCCCGCCGGTCCGCCGCGCCTCCTGCACCAGCCGCTCCGCCTCGGCTGCCTCCGGCACCCGCAGGCCCGGGCTCGGCCACTGCCCCGCGACCCGCCGCGTCGACGCCCAGCCCGGCGGCCGCAGGCAGCCC
>CM021767.1:35447403-35532408 GCA_011076525.1 Nettapus auritus | reverse complement strand
CGCTGCCCAGCGCCGGCCGCGCGGTCTCCTCGGCAACGGGGAGCGTCACTTCCGCCTCGGCACGGCGCCTCTCTAGCGCTCTTCCGCTCTATGGTTGGCGGCGCTGGCGGAGGTCTCTCTTGCCGCCGCTGCCTCTCTATGGTGCCAGCCCCGCACCGGCGCGGCGCCGAGAGGACCGAGCCCCCGCACCCCGGTACCCGCCGGTACCGCGCCGCGCCCGTACCGCGCCGTGCCCGCGCCATGCCGGCCCGCAGCTCCCCGCCGCCCTCGGCGGGCGCCTGAGCCGCGGCAGAGCCCAGGTGAGTGGCGGGGCTCGTTCCCGGCGGGAGGAGGCGGCGGCAGGAGCAGCGGGCGTCCTCCCGCTGCGCTCCGCTCCGCCGCTGGCACCGGGCGCTGCCCCTGCTGCCGCCCTTACCGCCGCGGTGCGCCCGGTGCCCTCCGTACCGGGGGCTGGGGGCCGGCCCCGAGCCGGGCTCGGGTTGCGACCCGGCAGAGAGCTGGACGGGACGGGGAAGGGGGTGGGCCCGCGGGGCTCCCGCAGGAGCTGCGGGCGGAGGGGGGGGCGGGGGGGCAGCAAGCCGGCGGCCGCCTGGTTCTGCGCCAGGTCCTCACCTCCTTGCGCCTCCTTTCCCCGCCTGGCGGAGGAGCGATTACGACTTTCCTACCCGCCAAACATCACGTTTTGTGTGATGTATCGCTGCTAAGCTGAACTTGGGCACAAGGCTGTGCCTTTGCTGCTTGTTTGATGTGTCTGCGTGTACCCCGAACGGGCCGGGCTGCGTGTAGCAGCCCCTTGTTGAATGCAGCAGTTCCTGGCATCCGCAGTTTATTTCTGACTGCTCTCTGGTGTGGGTATTTTTTGCACCGCGCACTGCGTAATGGTTTTCTCCGTGCCTTAAGGGAGATGGACAGGATGATGGGATAGACCTCAATCCATTTTTAAACTGGACTTCGTGTTTTTAATAGCTTTTTTCCCTCTCTTACTAATTAGTCTGTTAATTCGGTAATTTGTAGGTCTTTCAGAACATCAAAAGGAGCTCGGTTTTCTTAGGCAAAGTGTTCAGTAATGCCCTAATTCAGCATCCCTTACTGAAGTTTGTGCTATGGCCACGGAAAGCTTAGGTGTAGTTATTATGTTATCAGTTTGTGTTCCATAAATTGTAAGGATAAGTAAAAAATTTTGGAAAACTTAGTTGCTAGTCAGCTGTCCCTCTGTACTCAGCACTGGTGAGGCCGCACCTTGAGTGCTGTGTTCAGTGCTGGGCCCCTCACTACAAGAAGGACACCGAGGTGCTGGAGCGTGGGCAGACGAGACCGAGGATGCTGGTGAAGGGACCAAACAAGGCTTATGAGGGGCTCTGAGGGAGCCAGGGCTCTTCAGTCTGGAGAGGAGAACGCTGAGGGGAGGCCTTGTGCTCTACAGCTGCCTGAAAGCAGCTTGCAGCAAGGAGGGGGTCGGTCCCTTTTCTCTCAAGTGACGGGACACAAGGAAGGGGTCTCAAGTTGTGCCAGGGGAGGTTTAGGATATCAGGAAGAATTTCATTTCCAAAAAGGTGCTCAGGCTGCCTAGGGAGGTGATGGAGTGGCCATCCCTGGAGGTATTTAGGAGACGAGTGTATGTGGTGCTTAGGGATATGGTTTGGTGACAGAAGTTCATAGTGTTGGGTGAGGGCTGGACTTGATAATCTTGAAGGTCTTCCCCACCCTGAATTATTCTGTGATTCTAAAGCACACAGGATTTTAGGGTCGTCATTGCATGGGCTATTCAGAGTAATTGAGATTATTTTCAAGAACGATTGCTAAGTAAGACCCAGAGCTATGCCCTGACGCTCTCCATACACTAGAAATTATGTGTTTTTTATTTGTATTTTCATATTATGTTTTTTTACTTTAGCATAGGACTTGCCTACATTGAACTATAGATCACTATAGGATACATTTATGATTCTCTAATTTATTTATTTTTATTTCCCCCTAATGAAGGAGCCTACCCTATATTCATATCCTGAATTTTGCATGCACAAAGGACTACCTGACTACCTCTTTCTGACCTGGTTGTTATCCTTGTTGAAACCTTAGGAAAATGGTAAGTTTTGTGCATCTTTTGTTTAGAAACTATAATGCAGAAAATTGTTTAATACCGTAATATATATCCCAGGGACATTTGAACAGTCAAGTTGGGGCTATTTGTAAGTTAACAGCTGATCACATGGCATACATTTTCTAATCCGGCTATTATCACAAACAAATATTTGAATTTCCAGTCTTAACTTGTATAGCCATGTCTTTGCAATATAAGTTCCTTGTTGGGTGCTCTGAAATTGTTGTTTCCTCCTAATTACTGGTTTTTGAAATAGAGAAGTAATCAAAAGGATTCCAGCCTATGCTTAAACCAAAAGAGCTCACTGCTTGTATGGGTCAAGAAGATCAATAAAGGGATGGATGCCTTTCTTCTCAATAGTTCTAAATATCTTTTGCATTTACTTTTATTTTGTTCCATGTAAAGTTTGTTTTTTAAATTAATTTTGAAGAGCTAGTCTTATGCTATTATTGTGCTATGTATTATCCACTTAGTAAATATTAACAACCATTTCTGAAGGGAAAAATTGTCATAGTTTATAAATCTTGGTCTCCATTTGTCAAACTGTATCCCTGTACTTCGTTTTCTGTACAAATTCAAAAGAATTTCTGTCTTGCACATACAAAAGTATGCAAATAGAAATTTTCAAGATCTTAATTTTTCTTGTCCTGGTAGTGATACTTGTCATTAGATGCTCCTCTGTGGCTCAAATACAGATTAAGTTTGCTAGCATTGTTTCAGAAACTCTTTATCTTTCTGTTTTATTCACCATATCATATTTGCGTTTCCAATTACATCATTGGAAAATTTGATCTTAAAATCTACTGTCAATGTTGATTGTTCCATATTTAAATTATGCATATATTGAAAAGCTCATCTGTTACCAAACGGTGCCTCTGGTGCAAATTTTAAAGAAAGGCCTGCAACAGAACTCATGTTCAGAAAATAAGGTGAAAGAATCCCCTAAAGATGTTAGCTTCAGTAGTATGGAAAGAAAGTAACTTGCCGTATGGTTGAATTGACAGAAACCATTCTGTGCCTTGCTGAGATGCAGAATGTCACAGAGTTACTATTTTCACTTGAGTTTTATTCAGCATATTTAATCAATCTGGTTGTAATACTTTGGATGGTGACCAAGGAAAATAGTAGAAGAACAGTACGAGTTTTCTTCAAAAGCTCTGTAAGTGTTTGCACTCAGAAGGTGGCAAAATATGATCAAAATTTTGGAAATAGTCTCTAGGAAGTGGTTTTTTTGTTTTGTTTTGTTTTGTTTTTTTCTAAATTCATTGAGTAACTTCATCGTTTTGTCCTTTTCCCCTGTTACACTGTCCCTCTATTGCAAGCCCATATAAGCACACAATAGAAGTCCCAAGGGCTAAAGTAGCATTTAATCCTGTGCCACAATCTGATTTGAGATGCAGAGTTGCAACCCATTGGTTGTATCGGAAATCTTCCTACTAAATGAAAATCATTCCTTATAATGATGTCAGTAATTTTGCATTTAGACCCACTGTGCTCTATAATCCTTGACTTATTTCTAGTTTATGTGTAATCTGTGGACAGTGAAAATGGCTGGGCTCTTAGATTTGGGGGGGGTTGGGTTGGTGGTGGTGGTTTTGTTTTGGTGTTTAGCTAAACTATTAAGTAGTAAGGGAAGCAGGAGTCCAAGGTTCCTTGGAAGCCTGCCTGCTCCGTATGACAGTGTAGCTTCCAGCCTAGTATTAGCAACACTTAAAACCTGACTAATTGGAAATTATTGTCCTTTAAAAATGGCCTAGATCAAACGTGCAGATCACTGCAGAGTGCCAGTTAAGTGAAGCTATTAAGTGATTTGTTCTTTGAGAACATTTCTGAGCACTAGGTGTATGGTCATGTACGTGACCATAAGCTGATTTGAAAAAACTTTGTTAAACCACTCTTCCTTTGCTCTCTTTTCTGTTGTAATAACATTCTATTTAATACTAAACTGTTTTCATACCAGGTGCAGTTTGACTTTCCAGCCTGTCAAACAGTGCAGCAAAGTTCACAGCTGACAACAGAGCCATTCAGCACAAAAATAAACATTTTAAATGAGCTGATGGCCTAAACTGTGGCCCTACAGATGTTAATAGCAGTGTCCACATCTTATTTGGCCTTATAATGAACACTAAGCAGCAATATTTTTTAACATTTTCAGAGGAGAAGCAAGGGTTCTGTGGTGTGAAGACTGTTGCATAAGCTGTGTATTGTAAAGCGTTTTGGCAGGGGTACAACCTTCTCACTCTGTGCTATATCTGTCTGTGTATACAGAGAAACTCAGTCCCTAGGGCTATCAATCTGGCATCTTTCAGCAGCAGTAAATGTACCGCAAATATTTTTTTGTGCGCATGCAGAAAAAAAAGTGCTATTAAAACCTTTGTAGATAGCAGTAAAACATTCCAATAAGCGTGTCTTCTGTTTACTTCTCTCGGAATTCCTCTTCAATGAATTTTGATATGTACACATCAGCACATTCTGCACACTCTCAGATTCGCTCACCCCTGTTTGTGTGTGAATGTTTTCAGAAGTCTTTATTTTGAATACTCTGGCAATTCGGTCTTGCTCAAGGGTTTGTCATGCTAACAATTTTTTTCATCTTTTTTTTTTTAAAAAAAAAAAACTTATCTTTTTTATTGTTAAACTGTGATGTCTTTGAAAATGCATTGCTAACTTACAAGTGGAGTGTAGAGGATGAATTATGTTATTGTCAAATATTTCTGTATACAAGCTTTGGTGTGCTACACATTTGATTTTGTTAGGAACAGAGTTGCTTAGGAACATGAAGTTTTTTTCTACGGTTGTTCCAATAAGCTGCTCCCTGTCTCCAAACTGAATGGCTAACATGTGACCTTATAATCTGAGCTTTAACATTGCTTTTCTCTGTCTGTGGAATAAGTTTAGTGGTGGTTTTTTTTTGTTTGTTTGTTTGTTTTTTAAATATTTCACTACAGGGCAAATTGAGATTAATTCAAAATAACTTTGGGATTATAAATAAGTAAATGAATAATTCGGATATTTATCTTTGCAATAGGAAGATTTTTAGGCTCACTTGAGGTATATATCATTGAAACAATATTGAAATTCGTAGTGCATGTTTTAGAGGTTCTGTCCTAATGATTGAAACACAGAATTTTAGAATCATATGCTTTCAGTCTTGAAATGAGTACATGATGGTCTATCTTTTTAGACCGACGTTCAGTTGTAAGGGCATCACAGTTCTGGTGTTTGTTAACTGTGTTTCAGTTGACACATCAAAATAAACGTATTGGAGAGCATCTGTCCTGCAACTTACAAGTTTGTAAGTTGTTCGGTAATATTTTGCCATCTTTTTTTTATTCATGTGTTTACAAAATAAAGTGACATTCACAGTGCAAAGCTTACACATTTGATCCCAGCAAGATTTTATTACTGCTGGCATGTAAAATTACCCTTAATCCATTGTTGTGGCGGTTGCTTAGTTTCATATCTGGATTTCTGTTTTCTCAAGAGTGACTACTAAAAATCTCTTAGCGCTGAAACGTGGCATCGTCAGTACAAGGATGAAATAGCAATCATGTAATTCCTCTGTAAATTATAACTCTTTTCCTGTCATGGGACCATATAAACTATCTGGGTTTGTTCTTTAAATGAAATTAGTTTGTCTTCTTACAGTACTGATGCTATGTTTTATTAATATTTGTGTTATTTGGGACTTTCTAATGGAAATATGCTTTTTTAATGGAAACTTCTACTTAAAACAGTCTTGGGAAATAGTATTTTCTGAAAAAGTGATTTAAAACAAATTAAATTTCTAGCTGTTGACAGATTGATGTGTTACAAACTTACATTCAAATTCTAATAGAAAAGCTGAAAACTGTGTGCTTCAGAAAATCTCTCCAAGATCTATTAATCAAAAGCATGTGCAAATTATTAGAGATGGCTCATATAGGAGCATCTATTTACACAATTAGAGCTGAATTGAGTTAACTTAATAAATTCCCCTTGGAAAGGGAGGAACCTCAGCAGCCATCAAGGCTAAATTCACCACTGAGCTAGGTGGTTGCAGCTTCATTAATTTCAGTCAAGTTACACCAGCAAGTAATTTTGGGGGGCTATGATCTATTTAATATATGCTTCAAGTTAATACGTGGTCAAGTTCTCATGTGTGCATTTAAGGCCGAGAAACTTGACTGTTAAATGTGTGTCTTGTATTTCTGTACCATACTTATGCCCTTTACCAAAATATCTACTTCACAATCTCTTTAATGTATTAATCTTTTCTATACCCCTGTGAAATAAATCAGTAATTTCTAGTTAAGAAATGCATTAAAGAGAATAGGAGTGTGACCAGCTCGTGTGAGAGCAGAGCAAAGAAAGGGTTCAATCTCACTCGCTTGTATCTGACGCTGAATTACGTGGCAACTGAACCATCCTTCCTCTCTAAAACAGAAAACAGACTGATGCAACAGTTTGTCAGAGCTGCTGGGTGTTCTTATCTTCTAATGACGAGAGTTATTGAAGCTCTAACAATTAGCTCTGATCTTAATTAGCCTTCCAGTTGGGCCTGCAGGTCTGATAACAAAGAAGCCACAAGCATGTAACACTTGCAGACGAGACTTGTTTCACAGATTTTATGGACAAATTTCCATTCTATTTGTGGTTGTTTCTCGCCTTGGTGATTTAGGACCTAATTAAATGTTTTAACTGTGCCAATTATCTTGATCAGGGCTATAAAACTTGCTCATTCCTCAGGTGAAAATTATGGAGTTTAACTTCAGTATGAAATTCAACTCACGGAAAGTCTTGTACACTCTTGCTTCCCCAGATGGGCAGTTTTTAGGTAATCACGCAGTTCTTGCAGCTCTGTTTTGAGGTACTGTGTTCTGTCATTTCTGCCTTTTCGTACATGTTTAAAGTTGTTACCTGAGGTAGTAGGGCAGTTTAGATCTTTGTGTGATTTTTTTTTTTGGCTACCTTTTCTGAGGTGGTAGGGTGTAGGAGCTTTCTCAGGTCCTGGTAAAGCAAAGATTTAGATAAGAGTAAGCTGAGTTTGTCAGTTCTCATAAAGTTAGATTGTGCTTTTGCTTTTTTTAAACAAGAAAAAAGTACCCATCCTAGGAAGATCTTAGGGTAAGTCTTAGTTGCCCTTTTGCTAGGTAACCAAAACTTGTTGTTTGGAACTGTTGGATAGAAAACACTGGTTGGTGTTTGGTAGGCAGGTATATGTGAAGCTCTCTGTGTTTGTATTTCTTTCTTTTTCAGCTGGTACTGTATTTATAATGAGTTTTACTTATAGATGAGATGCATAAACTTGTCTAGTGGGAAGTTTTAATTTTTTTTTAATAATTGGAAATCAAATTTGTGCACATACTCTGAAGTGTAACGGCAATCTGGGAGTTGTTCAACTAGAAGGAAAATACAAAAATGAAAAAAGGTAAATTTACTTCTGCTCATAAGGCTTCAAAGGAGATTCATTTATCCTAAAGCAGGAGCAGTTACATACAGTAACTTCATGTAACATTACTTCTGACCGGTGTTTTACCAAGTGCTGCAGTGACGAGGGTTCTCCATCCTCCTACCACAGTCTGTTCACTGCTGTACTTCCCCTACCTGAAATATGTTTGGGTGTTTTGCTGCAGACAAGCTCAAAAAAATTAACACATCAAATGACGAGGTCCCATTTTATTCTCATACAAGTCAGTGTGAATACAGGTGTGAAATTTGTCCTAGCTTGGAACCTGAAACTTTTCAGAGACATAGGAGGTTGATCATTGTGCATTTTGAGTGCTGGAAAAGAGCTTATTTGTATGAAATTTTCATCTAAACTGTCATATGTTCTAATAACAGCTATTATTTGTTCCCAGACAAACCTCTTGTATTTGGCTGGTGTCTGAAACATATTTTTATAGTAATGGTAAATGTGGAAGAGTAGATTATGCCTGGCAGTGTATGTTTATCATTGTTTACTAAAGCTGTGAATAAGCAGAATGATTGGGAAGCATCACAGAGTTGAAAATAGCATGTGGAACTTCCTCTCAAAACCTCACCATTCCTGCTGTTTATAAATGTAGAGATCGTCATGCTGCTAAATGCCACAGTCACTTGAGAAATACCACTTCAGTGTCGGAAAGTGCCAAATCACCAAGCTGTTCATGCTCAGATGTTTTGCAAATTCAGTGTAATTAGATAGACCACTCCTGCTTCTGTATCTCTTGGAGGTTACCAGACTTAACATGTCTGAAGAGAGAGACCTCCTGATGCATATGTCTGACATGGAAGCAGAAAACATGTAGGAAGGTATTTTTTTCCTCTAGTACATTATTTCAAAGCATGATACAGGGCGAACTGAACAGTCAGAAGGACGTTAATGAGATTCTTGTAGTGAGGCTGTCCAGTAATGGGATTGTACATAAGACTGTCTTGTGAAGCAATAAACTACTACTGAGTCCATGCTCACAGCAGGACAGTTTTTTTTCTGCAGGGATGTCAGGTTGGGAAACAGAAGTATGTACGGAATTTTTTCCCTCCTTTAGAATAGCAGGATTCTAACCATTATGTGTTGCACATAAAACAGTGCAGAGCAGGATTCTGCTAGCTGGAAGCGGTCTGGCTTTATGAGACGATTACAGCTGAATGAAATGCCTGCCCATCGTTGTCTGCTGTCTCTTTCCGTCTGCAGCAAATCGTGTGATGGTCAAGTACATCTTCAGCATCTGATACTTCCCCTGTTATTCTTGGCTGTGATGAAATGAGGACACTCTGAAGCCATCTGGTGATAATATTCCACATTTCTTCAGGGATGTCTTGGTTTCCAGATCAATGGAAAAAGCAAGCAGTAGGAGAGAAATTGCTCTTGAGCTTTCTCAAAAGAACTAGTTACTCTGTTGTCTAGAGTTTCTCCATCATTGCATCTTCATTTTGGAAGTAAAAGTAATTCTTTGTTAGATAAGATCAATGATCTTCCTTGTATGCAGAAATTAAGTTGCAATAATAACAATTTGCAGTGCGCATTTTCATTTTGAATGGCTATTATAGTTTTTACATTGCTTTGTATTTATTTATAAATATGAAATGAGATACTAATATTTAAATGTCCTATAATATATCTTCGCTCTGGCTATAATAAAGATCATCAGATTTGTTTTTTCTTCAAAGAGATATGCGCGTTAGGTTTTGTCATTCTTCAAATTATACAGTTTCAGCTTTTTTCCTTTTCTATCTAGCAACAAAAGCCACAACTCTCTAACATATATATTGTATATATTGTTTTAAAAAATACTGTTTCCTCTTAACAGTATCAGCACTTTTTTTTTCCCCCAGGACTAGTTGTCCTAGATGTTGTTTATATTAAAAATACTAAATATATATAAAAGAGACAAAAGTCCCACAACATTACAGACAAATAAATTCCCTTAATCCTAGGTGCTATCTACTTTTTACCAGTCTTTAAAATTGATAGTTGCTAAACTTCTTTAAAAGGATGGCTTGACAGCTGGCTTGGTTGTTGGTATGGCAGCTTTTTCTAGGCTGAGTAACTGTTACCACGTGCAGTGCTGTTCCTTCCTCTCTAAAACTCTTACCTTTCTGGGTTCTCTTATTTGCATACATTTTGTGTGTGTGTTGTACACAAAAGAAAAATACACATCTCTAATTGATTCGTGTCTGGTATGGTGTAATGAATCCTCTTGTGATAATATAACACTTGTTATATTATCTTGGGAACATCTGTGAAATATTTCTGAGATCAGTAAATGAAGTACTGTACAATATATTCAGTAAGTGTTCACGAAAAACATTAGCTTTCCAGGATGGAGGAGATGAGTGTCAGTGTGAGGGTTGTGGGTTTTTTTTTTCATTAATGCCCTCTTCAAATTTTGGCTGTGCCAGGTCAGGAAAGATCCTGGTTCTTCCTTTTTTTTCAGGGTTCAATCCCAACAGCGTCGTTTAAGGTAACATGTCCTTAGTAAGGACTGATGGAAGAAAGTCACTATATGCACATGCAAAAATGAGCAACGAAAAACGTTGTTGAAATTATATGAACTGCATGGAGAAAAACAAAACAAAACTGAAGAGCATGGACTTTTTAAAATTCAAATTCATTTAATTAAAGTGAGTGCCAGGGTATTTCTGTAACATACGTACTGTCTGTATTCAAACAAACATAACTAATTTTTTCAATTCAGACTTCCTTTTAGCCACTTGGCAAGTATTTTGCATCCTATTTTTATTTGTACTATAATCACTATGATTTTATATGCCAACTGCATTCATTTGTGTGGCAACTGAAATTGAAGCACTTCCATTCATCATCTCTTTTTTAATTCAGGTCTGCACAATTCTGCTCAGCGTTGGCTTTCATGTCAACTTTGGACAAATAGCGAAGGGACGAAGGATGTGCCCGGGAAGAAGCAAACTTTTTTTTCATATGTTTTTGTATACAGTTCATTTCAGTGGCAAAACAATAAATAGAATAACTGCATGAGAATGGTCTTTGAAATATAGCTCTAATCACTATTGGGTTTAATTCCAGTTTTGTTTATAAATAAGTATTTCTAGTTGTGTTTTTTAGGCAGAGCTCAAATTTGTTCTCACTGGATTTAGCTGAGTTTCTGTAACTTCCTGTAACTTGGCAGCATCAAAAGGATTAACAGCAATATTGAAAACATGGAGGGGAGGGGGGCGGCAGAGGGGAAATTCCTGTTAAAATATCAAGAGCAAGACTATTCTAAATTCTTTGGACTAGCTCTTTTTGGATTTTCATCCTCTGAGTCACAAGGGTTGTAGAAAGGGGTAGATTTTGAAGGCTACTTTTATTTGGAGAAATGCTGAATTTCAGACCATAAACCAAGAGAAGGTCATCAGCATGAGCTGCAGAGGCTCTCCAGCCTCTTAACTAGAGAGGGACTATCATTATAGCCACATATATTATGTTGAAAGGAAATGACTTAATATTTTCTATCAAAAAGTTAGCTTCCTCTATATAAAATGTCACTTGTCAAAAGCATCTTTTCCTCATTTAGCACAATCTAATAGGAAACACCTTGTTCAGATGCATTCAGTTCTCTGTTTTCCATGTGTTAGCTGTTGAAAGGATAAGCTGTTGTCTACTGATAGGAGCAAAAGTGGTAGGACATCCTGGTTTTTAATTATTGCTGTAAAAGCTAATTCCTCATTGGCTTTGGGCAATTCACTTTATCCTGTTTTATTTGATGTGCTATTTAATCCTTGCACTGGGAAGGGCAGCAAAAGTTAGTATTTCATCTGCTGGGATGAGTAAGAAGTAAACCTTTGACATGGTGTTTGGGATTCTTTTTAACAATTTAGAACAGTTACCATCTATAAATTGTTACTGTTGAGTTGGTGTCTGTAAAGAATATATTCTAGTTGTGATTCTTGCTGTCTGTCCTCCTTTTACCTGTTCATGTTTAACTCTCCTTGAGAGAAAGGAGAGCTGAATAAGGAGCGTCCTTCTAATGAGCAGATACGTTCTGCAGATACCTGTCTCCTCTTGAGATCCCTTCTTTGTCTCATGCTCAAGGAAAGATATAGCAAAGACATATCTCTTGTTTGGTTGCCAGAGGAAAACACAACTTAAGTCTTTCCCACTTTGTACAATTAATCCATTTTCTAGACTGACTTTTCCTTTTTAAGATGCATGTATGCTAAAGGTCAGGCAGTACTTTTTAGTTGGACTGGTATGGCTGGAAATGGCTGACAAGTGCTTCAGGTAGCAAACAGAAACTGCATTGTCCTGAATTTGCTTCTCCATTGCCTGGCTGGTGGTAGCTCATTGCCCTCTGTATGCTTACAGGAAATTCCTAAAACATTCTGCTTGGAGAACCCTGGGCACCTGGCACACCATCATCATGATGTTCCCTTTCCAGTTTCCTTTCCAGAGCAGTCACGGGTTGAAGTGGTATCTGAGGGCAGGTGTAGCTGCCTGTGTCTGGCCACTCCTGTAGAACCAGTAGAGCAGTACTTGGTGGAGTGACCCAGGAACACCCAAGTGGAGAAGTAAACTTGTGCTAATAAGGGGCAGACTGCCCAAGTGATGTTTGTGCACTTCCTGGCACCTGTTAGCTTAGCAAAATTGATGTTATGTTAAGGATTGTGCTTTAGAAATAAACCTTTCAGGAATACTAGCAGAAATGATTTTAGGACAAGTATAAAGGGCAGTCATGGAGAGTGACTAAAGCCTGTGAGCCTTTTGTGAAGCAGCGAAGAAAGAGAAGTAGACAAGAACTGGAAACTCTCTGCTGGCTGTGTGCCCAACAGCTAGCCAGCATAGACGGCTAACAGCAGTTGAAGTAGCTGGAGTGCATGTGAGCACGGATAGCTTCTGTGCTGGCCTCTCCACCTCTGCAGTCTTTCCCTTTTGTTTCCTGCAAAACCTACAAATGGACAAAAGTTGAAGAAAATTTTAGAGTTGACACCTTCTTTCCATTTCCTTAGATCAGCTCTGCATACACATTTGGCTTCAGAACAGTGTCTGAGTCAGAGTCCTTGGTGAAATGAACATAAGAGCCATACCTTTTTTCCCCCTCAGAATTAGTGAATTTTATTTTTAATATGAACATTTTAGTTAAGAATTATTTTATGCCTTGTACAAAAGGCAGATACAGGAGTTTTTGCTTCATGAAGTGGCCTGTGTCTAATTAATGATCTCACCACTCTCAGCTGCAGACTCGTAGGATGAGTACGGTTGGAAGGGACCTCTGGAGATTTTCTAGTTCATCCTCCACGCTGACTTAAAGCAAGGTCAGCTGGGGTGGGTTGCTCAGGATTGTGCCCAGTTGGGTTTTGAATATCTCCAAGGATGGCAGCTCCACAAACTGTACTGTGCAACCCCGTTCCAGTTTTTAATTGCATGTACAGGTGAAGCTTCTTTTTATGTTTAAGAAGTGTTCCTTATATGCAGCTTGTGTCCGCTGCCTCTTGTCCTTTCATTAGATGCCACTGAGAAGAAACCGACTCATCTTTACTTCCTCGTATTGCATTTACATGTGTTGATAAAATCTCCCCTGAGCCTTCAGGCAGAACAATCAAAGCTCCCTCAGCCTCACCTCCTCTGACGGATGTTCCAGTCCCTTAATCATTTCTTTGGCCCTGTCTTGGAGCTGCTTCAGTATGTCCATATATTTCTTCCATAGAGCCCTGAACTGTACCCAGCACTCCAGATTTGTGTCACCAGTGCTGAGTAGGCAGGAAGGATCACCTCCCTTGACCTGCTCATCCTAATGTGACCCAAGATGCCATTGGCCTTCTTTGCCACAAATGCACATTAATGGTTCATTGTCACTTGCTGCCCACCTGAACGCCCAGTGCCATTTCTGTAGGGCGGCTTTCCAGCAGGGTAGCCCTTGCTCTGTATCAGCACATGGGGTTATTCCTTCCCAGGTGCAGGACTTTTTTCTTTTTCCTTTGTCAAACTGCACGTAGTTCCTGTCAGCCCGTTTCCTCCAGCCCATTGAGGTCCCTGTGAATGGCAGCACAACCCTCTGGTGTATCATCCGTAAAGTTACCACGAGTTGACTTGTCACCCAGGTTGTTAATGCAGTTAATGAGTAGTACTTAATGAATAGTCATTAATGGATAGTACTGGCCTCACTGTCAACTCCTGAGGATACACGGCTTGTGACAGGCCTCCAGTTGAACTTCATTTGGCCGATCACAGCCCTCTGGGCTCAGCCATCCAGCCAGCGTTCAGTTCACCTCACTGTCTGTTTCTGTAGCCCATACTTTGAATGTTTGTCTATAAGGGAGTTATGGGAGACAGCGTCAAAAGCCTTACTAAAGTCAAGGTAAACACCATACACCATTCTCTCCTCAGCCACTGAACCAGTCACGTCATTGCAGAAGGATAGTATGTTGGTTAGGTGCTATTTACCCGTCATAAATCCATACTGAGTACTCTCAAAGACCTTCTTGTCCTTCATGTGTTTGAAAATGGTATCCGGGATTACTTGCTATGTCATCTTCCAGGGATTGAGGTGAGAGCAAGCAGCCTGTAGCTCTGTGAATCCTCCTTCTAGTCCTTCTCTAAGATGAGTGAAATTTTCCTACAGTCCTTTTAGCAACTATAACAATTGCATAGGAATGCTTATCCTCTAAGGTATCTTTTCACTTTTCTGCAGTTTGAATTATTCTAGCAAGTAAAATGAAATGGTATCTTGCATATCTAGTAAGCGTGCATTTCAGTTAAATCAGTTGTATATGTTGGGGAAGAAAACTGAAGAAAGTCTGGTGAAACAGGTTTCCTAAAAGGCCTTTTCCTTTGAAAGAAAGAATAGGAAGCTGTCTTAGGAAGCTTGTCAAAACTGTTCTGCAATATAGGAGTGCTTGCCATTTTTTGGATTTACTATTTAAAATATGTGAGAGAAATCTAATGAAATGTGTGTAATGGAGTTATATTTAATCTATATAGTTGCTAAGTTAAACCAGCAGTATTGCTGTGCTTCCAAAAGCTGAGGAAAGTACCTAACAGCATTACAGTCCTCTGCTAGGTTCTTTATAACTCTACTACTAAGACTTATCCTTTTTTTCATTTAAGTATGTGCCTAATTGCAGCATTGATTAGAGCTGCATGTTCACTAAAAGGGAAAATTGACCCCCGTTGAGAGTAGGTGGTGGATTAGTTTTTTTTTTTATTAACAAACCATCTGCTTGTGTGTGTACTGAAGACATGTTAAATGTTCTCTTGAAAATAAAGTGACAATTTGAGTCAATAAACAGGTTTTACTTGCATCTAATTCTTGTAAAAGAGTTAACCTAACTGCAAGTTTGCCATGGTACTGTGACTGACAGAAATGAAAGTTCTGCTTCCATTCCTTCCTGTCTTGTTTTGTGTGGTGGTTTGTGTTTTGTTGTTGTTGTTGTTTTTGTTTGTTTGTTTTTTGTTTTGTTTGTTTTTGTTTTTTTCCAAGCAAACTATGATCTTACGTAATAAGAATGCTTTTATTTTAGCCATGGATTTAAATGGAGGTGGTGGGTTTTGTTTATCTTTGCGTTTTCCTTGTTGCCTCAGTTATAACACTGTGAGCACTGTTGTGAAGATCAGCTATGCTACTGGTCATTTAACTGGAACCAACTGTAACTGGATAAAAATACAAGTTCACAGATAGCTTTTAGTGTGTAATTATGCTTTGTTTTAAAACTTAAAATGGAGCAATAGGTTGGAAACTTATAATGGGTCAATTATTGGAAACAATTTCCCCATACCTTTAAACTGTATTACTTAGCTAATGTGATTATTTTCTGGAATTAAGCACAAGCTTATTCATCTGTCATAATATGTATTATAAGTGCTTCTTCTGGTTTTATATTTCAGGTCTAAAAATATCTGGAGGGGGATTAAGTGGTTCAACAAGTAACGCTCTAATGGATGACAGAGAATTTCCACCAAATGATCTACAAATAGACTCCAAAAACAATCTTCAAGATGACTATAGGGTGGAAAGTTTGGCTTCGTATTTGGTTTCTTCACCTGATGAAAATGAAAATCAACTTGACAATGACGGGAATGAGGTTCTGACCAGTAGTAGAGCTGCTATGGGAAGACAGGATAAAGGTGAGCAGGACAGCATCAACAATAATGAGAATATGGACAGTGGAGACTGTACCCCAAGCTGTAAGGAAAGTGAGACTGAAAGGACATCTGTAAATGTCCATATGGACCCCCAGCTGGAGGAAAAGCCTGTTATAGAAAAGCAACAAGGTGGAAAAAGAAGTCCAAGAAGCAAAAGAAGCTCCAGTAAAAAATCTAAAGGTACTTTCTAAAAACCATGTTTTTATTCTGTTTACTTAAAATAATAGAACTGTATTCTTAATCTATGAAGTGGTAAGAAAGATAAATTGTAGGTGCCACAGTAATTATTTTCATGTTTCACTAAAATATTTTTAGAGTGTTATTAGTACTAAATCAGATTCAATTCTAGAAGTTTCCATTGCCTGTATTTGAATTAGTGAGCAATGTAACACATGGAACACATCAAGGAAGGATGAGTAGAGGAAGATGGAGAATTCCAGTATGGAAATTAGGCTGACTTCCCATTCAAAATGGCCAGAAATGCAGGCAGTATGTTTTGGTTTATTTTAGGTGTTGAAGTGCAAGTTTTTGGTGTCTTGATATAGAGTCAAGATTTGACATCTTGGTATGAGTACCAAATATCTTGGTTTTAGACTATTGCCATCAGAATTTACTTAGGTTGTTTAAAGCTTGATACATAGTACTAGGATTTAAATTTAGGTAATGAGCCAACAAATAAGTTTCTCCCAGTTTTTCATGTTACTTCTCCTTTATATCTTTTGGATCTGAATCCGGTAAGGAAGATGTAAAAGTTTATTACATGTTATTTGAGATGTTTTTCCCTTTTTGAATGAGTAAGAGTTGTCTGCATCATGATGCATATTAGGATTATGCCATAAATTTTATGTCTCATAGTGCTGCAAATACATTAATTAAAATCAGTGTATTTCATCCCGTTGGTATCTTTTTGAAACTTACTTGGAACAACTGAGTCACTCCTACTTTTTTTTTCCATGCATTTTTTTTTCTTCTAAAGAAGAAGATGGGGAATTTGGCATTTAAAATAAGTTGTTTTAAAATACAGTTTTCTTGCCAAAATTCTTTTATGGCCCAGTTCTGCTAAACGGTGATGATCTAAAGGGACTGCAAAATCAGTAAAGCAAGGGAAATGAAGGAAGCTTGTGTTCCATATCTTGTACATACAGGCAAGATCTAGAAGAGAAAAACTATGTTTTCTTGTAAAGAGTAGAGGATACTGAAGTCTGTCGTTATGAGGAGAATTATTTGTCCTTAAATAATGAAGAAAATCAATGAGTATATCTTTCAGTTGTAGATTTAATGTTTAAAAATATAAGAAAGGTAAAACAAAAGAGGAATTGAAAGAAGTAATTGAGGACTAGTAGTGGAATTTAAAAAAAAAAAAAAAAGTTGATGAAATGTAATATACATCTGTGGACAGAAGTATCTGAAGTACGGTGAGAGGAAGAAATAAATTTACCCAAACAGTGAAAGTTATACTTTGCCCATATTCTATTTCCGCTAGTTTGTATTCTTGATGATAAATGCAATCAACAGATGCAGAAGTACCACAAAAACATCTGTGCACAGTAGATGGCAATTCTAAGACAGAAAGCTGAAATAAAGAAAACTTCCTGAAAAACCCAGAGATGCAGAATACCACAACAGGGAAGAATATCCTGCCTGCAAAGTTTTTTAAGGAGTTTTGTTGGGAATAAAAATAGAATCCCTCTGAACAAAGTCTAACTACTTTATTAATAAAGAACCTTGATTGTTACAGTAGGAAGATCAAAATACAAAATTACATCATATTTCCCATTGACTATGGGTTAATTTACATTAAGCTTTCTAGTTATCATTGCATGGTGGTTCTCCTGTTTACACACAGTGCAATGACCATCACAATTTCTTGATGTTGCAGATGTCTTTATTTTAGTGAGAACCTTCTTTTTTCATTTTTAACATCAGCTATTTTAGCTAATTTTTGAGTATCCCTCTACATAAAGAACCAAACTAGCTTTCTGTGTTTTATACCAATTCATAGAGAGAATAATCAGAGAGGAAAATCACTGAATGGGTGACAGCAGAGAGTCACACAATCCAGTTAGAATCTCAGACTGAATACTTGCAGGACATGTATTATGGTGATATTTTTTAATTTTTATTTTTAACTATTGAAAAATCATGGATGAGCTGGCTTTGACTCATAGATATAGAAGAGTATTATGAATCGTCCTCTCCTTCTATATAAGCAAACCTGTTACTGTCGCTGTTAAATGTTAGAAAATCTGGAAAAGCTGATGTTTGCCTCAAATAACACGTCTGTATCTAGTCACTAGCTGGTATCTAAAGCAGTGAACTTGGAGTATGGAAACCTACCTTCTATTTATTCGGGACTTGCACAGCAGAAGACTGGTGATCGGTAGAGAAGTCACTATTCCACTCTGAACATTTTTGTACTTCAGAAGAAAGAGCAAGTACTGCCACTTGCAGAGTGTTTGAAACCCTCTAAATATTTTCTTATGAAGTATAAACAACTACAAGTACTTGATTGTTATGTTTCTGTATATATTTGCAGTGTGTAGGAGCTACAATTATCCTAGCTTCTACAGTCAGTAGCAGAGATGCAGGAATTACTATAGCAGTTGAAGATCCATCTTGTTGAATGTCCTGCCTCTGACAGTGGTCAGTAGAGGACTGCTAAATAAGAGTTACAAGGACAAGGTGAAGAGAGGTGTTTGATAGTTTTTTCTCCTTGCCACCAGAAATTGCCCATTCAGGAGCTCCCTGTATGAGAATTGACAGAATCCAATGGCTTCCAGTGAATTTGCCACCTGACTTTAGTTTTTTCTCCCATTCTTTTTGTACACTAATATTAGTTTTGAATAAATATATCTGATAAGGAGGCCAGTGGTGATCAAAGATGTGATGTAACTATAAATGGACAAATTTAAACTTTGGTGATTATTCATCCTTGGATTCCATGTAGTGAATCGTACTTGCTGTAGTGCAATAGAGATAGTGATTCATGGAGCGTCATCTGCTTCAATGTATTTTTGTACATGTGGATCTCAAATTATCCCCGTTCCCTGAAAATAATTTTGTCTTTTTCTGAAAGGTCAGCCGTGGTATAATTCGTAACTTCAAATTGTAAAATCACACTGTGTAATTCATTAATGTAGTACAGCATGGTGTCTTGCACTTGATTGCTTTTCCTGGTGTTAAATTTTGCAATGCACACTTTTCCTGTCATTATTCAACTTATTTCATGAAGTAGCGTAAAGATGGGAGAGAAAGTGAAGCAGTTGGGATGGATTTGGTGTTGCAGCAAATTAAACACATGAATGTAAACTGGTCACATTTTATGGAAAGCCAAGCAGAGTTGTTTTACTTGTTTGCCGTGCTAAACAAGATTTTGAGGTTGCTCAGCTATAGTTCAGTCTTTAATGATGTTCCCCCAATACTCCCGTCTTTTAAAAAAATCTCTTAAAAATGAGGTATTTTTTAAAATTTTTTGGGGGGTGGGGTGGTGATTTTTTTTTATTTTTTTTTCCCGGTGCTTCTTGGATGACTCAGTCTAAACCAGCTTTCTGGTACCGAGTACCAAAAATGTTAAAATAAAGAAATGTGTTCTGTACTAGAAACTTCTGTTACTGGTGAGAGACAAAACGAATGTTAACAAATATGAAAATTAAAATTGAATTGAAAAACAGAGGACAGTATCTGAAAGTTTGTTTTGATAGCTTTATTTGGTAGCAAATACTACATACTTGCACATCTGACATTTTCAAGCAGGTGGCAAGACCATCTTAATTTTATATACTTGAAGTACTGACAGAAGCGTGAGACATGGGAAAATGCAATTTAGAAGGTCTGTCAAAGTTGGAATTTTGTTCAGACATGGGGCTGCTTCAGTGAACTCTTGGAAAAATTATGAGAAAGTTTGCATCTCCCCTTCTCCTAGGAATTGTTGGCACTCCCAGTTGGGCACAGAAGATGTCAGTTAAAAACTTTGTGAGTCTGGCGGGTCAGGGACTTGAACTTAGGCATTTGCCATATTCCAAATGAGTGCTCTCACCACTGAAGAGGTGATACCTTCTGTTTGGTTGTTTTTTTTGGTTTGTTTGTTTTTCTCCACATTTCTTTTCACAAAGGATTTGGTTCCACTCTAGTATGGAACGAAGTGTGCTTTTCAGTATTTATGTTTTGCAAAGTGAAAAAAAAATCATCTTTGTTTCTTTAAATATCAGACATATACATAACTGTCTTTTGTCATTGTCTTTTTTTCAAATCTGCTTTAGACAGTAAGATTGAGTTCCATGAAAAAGTGGTGGTGTCTGTCCTTTTTAAGAATGTGGAGAATAAATAAAGTGGAATCTTGTCCCATAAAACTTTTATGATAAAATTATATTCCTAAGTGCTGCTGCCTCAAGAAATGTTCTTAGTTTTATTGTTACTAAGGCACAAATGTTGTCTCGGGTTTAGAATTGTCCTGAATGGCTCTGATGTGTTGCTTCAAATTCAGTGTAGTAAGTTGAGGGCAGAATTGGATTCCCAGTGGGTGACAGCTCAACTATATATAGGAACAATATGCAGTGTATAAACTATGTATTAGAGCAGTGGTACCAAAATAACATTAAACTGAAGTCATTTTCTTTTTTCTTTTTTTTCTTTTTTTTTTTTTTTGTGATAGTTGCCATTGTGCATGTTTCGTGTTTTGATGTGACGGGTGTTTATTAACTCCTTAATCAAGTGCTGTTTGAAATTAATTTTTTTTTTTTCCAGAGAAAGGTTTGCTAGAACACATGGATCCTCTTATTTCATGACCATGTGCTGAACAGAAACTTGTCTCTTTAAATACAGCCTTCATTCTATCCCTAAAAACACCTTCTTGTTTGCATCTTGCATCCATTTATGTCTCTTGTTGCTTTTGGCCCACAGCAAGCACAAATAAATACTGGAAAAGCAGAGATGTACATTAATATTGAAAAAGCTATATTAAATTACACCCATATTTTGTCTGGCAATAAGCCCTGCAGAAACAGCCACCCACAGAGATTATTAGTGCTCCTGACCTGGATAGTTTACAATAAAGAGTTTGTAAATAACCAAAAATAGAACGGTAGAGCCTTCAGCAGACAAGTCAATGCCTTTCTTAAGCCCTAAATCTCGAACCTGAATCATCACTGTAGGGTTTCAGTGAACACAAGGGAGTCTGAAACAGCTGAGTGCTCCAACTGCAGAAACAGCACAAGAGCGATGGTTACAAAAAGAGATGCTTATTGTTGGGAATAGGTTAGCTTGACACAGTGTATCCTGCTTTTAACTGATAACATGATTTCCAGAACATGGGTGTAGTTCGGGAATAACATACTCATCCTAACTTGAGTTAATAAAAGTTTATTGTGCACTTCTCAGCGTCTTGGTGTATGTATCATCTCTGCAGGTTGCTTTTTATATGTTGTCTAATTACTTGTAAAGATAATTTTAAGTAATTTCACAAACATGTTTGCTGGGACTAAAAATAGCTATGGAACTGTGATTGGAATTATTATTTTTTTCTTTTTTATTTACTACTTTGTTATACTTTACCTGCATTAATTTTTATGTACAGTACTGGACTTTTCAGTTATGTGTAGGATATTGTCCTGTTCCTGCACTCAGAATGTGTTTTCTGGGAAATATCAAAACTTTTTATTTTCCTTTTTTTTTTTGCTCCAAATTTATATTTCCCAATGTGTTTATATTTTTGAGATATGTTTCCTTTTTATTGCAAACTGGAATTTGGTCTTTTCAGAAACTCTTGAGCTGAGATGTACTGCTTCTTTATATTATGAACAAAATGCACTTTTCTACAGAAAAGGCATTTCAGCCAGTGTCGGCATTGGCTGACCTCAGTCTTTAAAACATACTTTTAGCTATTGTTTTATATCATACCATACTCACTAGTAACATGAATGTTACCTACTACATTGTAATCTTTGAAAAAAATGCTGATATTTTAACTAAAGTCTAAACTGTTTTAAAAGCAATCTAGGATTATAATAAAATAAATAAAAAAAATCTGTCCTATAAGTGTATCAAATTTGGTGCATTTTTATGAAAATAAATTGTTCATGAATCAGAGGAATCAACTATAGTCAGTTCTGGGTAAGCACCTACTCTCATGTGCTGGTTTAATCAACACAAGATTGGTGTGTAGTCCATTCAACCTGTCCCACCTTCTCTCTCTCACAAGTCTCTGTCCTGTCCCCACTCGTCTGTCTTCTCCTAGGCAGAGTCCAGACATGATAGTTTTTTCCTGATGCACCCTAACTCCTAATTTACTCTGAGATTTCTGATCCTTTCAGTTGTTCTCCGTACTTGCTGTTAATCCTGTATACCAGTCTTGAGATAAGAGACGGGAACTGCGCTGCCAAATTTTGGCAGTGCAAGTCAGCAAAATTGTATCTTCTGTTTTGTTCTCAGCAGCCTTCCTGGTTGTTTCCAATGTTTTGTTGGTTTTTCTTTTGGCACAAGCTGCACATAGGCTGATGATTCCACAGAGCTGCCAACAATGACTCCAAGGTCTTTCCTGACTTTTTGCCATCTGGTTATGAAACTGGAATTTTACAGGCAACAGTTTAGATAATTTTCATAGATTTATTACTTTTACCTACACTGCATCTTATCTGCCACCTTTTTGCCTGGTCAAGTTTTTGAGGTCCTTCTGAACTTCATCACCTTGGCTCCAAAGACTTTAGTATCATTTTCACAGTTTGAGATTTCATTGACCATCTTTGGCTTGGAGAAGGAAGTGAAGATCTTGAGTAAAAATGGTCTGTGATAGTCCCTGTCACCCTGGAGTATCCCACCACTGGCTTTTTTTCCATTTTCAAAAGGAACCATCAAGTTCTACCTTTGCTTCCAGTCCTCCAAGAACTTCTCCTCTGAAGTGCTGGCAACTTTTCATTTCTAAAAGAAAACGGGGGATTTGCTCCCAGACTTTTTTTCCTGTAGTATTTTGATGCTGTTACACACTTTATGTGATACTTCATGTATGTTGCCAGTCCTTCACCTGCATGTCCACCTTTTTTTACTTCTCTAAAAACAGTAGGCAGGCAACAGTGAACTGGGAGGGAGTGTACCATGGAGGACCTGGTTTTCTGCCTATCAGGAAGTTCTGGTGGTTCAATTCAGTTCATTTTCCTTGTGTCATTGGTACCAGTGGGGATCATGTCTAATGGCTCATCTCCTGCACTCCCAAATAAATAGTCTAGCTACTTAGGGGTGTTTTCCATTTCAGCCAGCAGTACAATTCTCCTGCATGTCTGTCTTCCACAGTAGAATTCCCACTGTCATCATCTACTTCTTTCTGTCCTTTAAGATCCTGTCATCACAGCGAGGAGATGCTGTGTTATCATCTCAAGAAGGTTAAATTCACTTTCCCAGCAGGAACCTTTCCTTCCTTGGGGCTTCTCCTCTACAAGCTCCATAGCAGGCATGAAGAGACCAACCAAGAACCTCATTCACATTCTCCTGGCCTACTCAAGTCAGTCACTCCGTACATCCTCGGTTGGTCCCAGCAAACTCACAGCCACTCTCCTGGCATAGGTGGCCACCACCAGAACCCCTCCTTTTCACACAAACTGCTCCCTGCCTATCTGCCGCCTGCTGTTTGTTTGTTGTTCTTTTGTCCCTTGTGAGCAAAACTGTGTTGCAAAATCTGTAACATCAGTCATAACACTTTTTTTAGGTCATTCTGGTCTCCTTTAATCACTCTATCAAACAGATTAGACCAGGAGTTTTTTCATCCCACATTAAAATTGGATCCCAGTTAGTAGTGTACAAAAATAGCCGTTGTGTGTCTGTCTTTCCAGGTAGGTGAGCTGACATTGAGACAGACCTATTGCAACTAGTTTAGACAAGACCAATATTTTTTTTTTATGTGCAGCAATGTTATTTAAGGTCCTAGCTTTTTATTCACAGCTATTGTATTGAAATTTCCTAAAAATGCAACTTGACATAATTTTTTTGAATCCTAACCTAAATACTTGTTCTTTTTAAAGGAGTTCCTTCAGTGGGAACCACAGCAATCAAGGAAGAAAACACTCTTGTTACACATACAGATTCAGTGCATGCTGAAGGTGCTGTTGAAGCAAATGAAAATTCTCACCAAAAAGAACAAAACCAAACGTTGCAGTCCCTTTTCTCTTTGCTCCGTGAAGAGGTTGAGCAGATGGATTCAAAGATACTGCCCCTGTGTCTCCATCAGGTACTATCATTCTGGGTTGTTCCACACAGCTTTGTGATTTGAGACTTTTTCTCATTAGGAAAAAGGTTCATTAATTCAACATATGTCAATATTCATATCTGGACAGAATAATTTGAAGTTTCTATATATAACAGAAGGTCACGGCAGATATCTCCTCTTCTAATATATGTTAAATGATAAGTTACCTTGAAAGTATATTCCGCAGTTAATTGAAACTTATGGTTAAGTTTTCTGATATCTTATACACTTTAGAACAGACCTGCTTTTCTATAGAAGAGTTTTTGACAATATTATTTTTCTCCAGACAGTGAAGTCTTAGAGTGGGTCAGGCAGATTTAGGAAAGTAACTCTTCAAAATACCTAAAATATATTTTGTAAGACACTGGTGTAAACAGAAGACTGCTGATGTTTAAATTATATTTTAAATCTATAATTATTTTTACTGTTGCAGACTTCTTTCTAGCATGAACTTCATGTGTGAATGCTGAGATTCACGGTTCCTTAGCATCTGCTCTTTATAGTACAGTCACCACATGTGCAACACCAACGGAAATACAGTGTGATTTGAAAAGCAATCTTTTTTTTTTTTTTACTAACTGGCGAAGTATGTTTTTCTTTTGGAAGATCATGGTGCAAAATGAGTATGTGTCTAGAACTTGATTCACTATTAATACATACCTTGATTCTGTCAGACTCAGAATGGACTGGACAACATTTTGTTTGGCTGTAGCCTCTAACAGGCTAGAGAGAGACACACAGTGTCTATTTTGACTTAGTTACATGATCCTGACTGCAGAAAATTGGATGACTGCAATATTTTAAGCTTCTTCACAATGACCACACTCCTGCATCCTTGTTCTCTTTGATGTGGATAAGAGATTATGTTTGAGAGTTTTCTCTTTCATATCACAAATTATAGATACTTCACATTTTATATAGGGGTTTTGTTTTGTTTTGTTTTAAAATACTTGTTTAAGTGAAGTTATTTTATGTTGTTCCCTAACTTACTTGAAACTTAGCATTAGGGTTAACTGTTTGTACTTGTAACCATGTTTAATTTGGTGTTTGTCCATGAGTCAGTAGAAAGGTCTCCTTTGGAAAACAATACAGTTAGGGCAAGAATTTCAAAACACTTCACAAACATTAACGAGTGTCACTGACCACAATGGAGATGAAATCTGTTCACAGCTTCATAGATGAGGAAGCCAAACCCTAAAGGGAACAACCTTTTCAAAGTCCTACAGGAACTGTGACAGAACTGAAAACAGAATCTGAGTTTCTAGACTCAAACATGTTAACCACACACCTTCTCTTTTTTCCTAACACATATCAGCATATTGTATTGGAATGTGTGAAAGACATGTTTTTATTTCTGAGGTTTATATTTTTTGTTGTTGTTTTATTCCATTTACAAACAAATCCATCAGTGTTCATCAGCTTTCTTGGAAGGTCTACTCAGTTTTCTGGCAAGCACAAATACGTTGTTGCTGTTGCAAATCTCAAAGATGATTCGTCAAGAGAGGAATGGAAAGAAATACATTTCAATTATCAGCTTAGTTTTTCTATATAGCTTTAAACCTTTTCCTTTCTGGAATATCAGTTCTATCTTTTCTGTAGTATTCCCCATCAACAAGTCAGAGACAAAGCAAAATTTAGATTCTGCTTAAAAACACTCCTATTTTTCTGAATGTCTTTGGATACTGCTTTCTCTTAGCTGGTTGTCTAGACTCTAATGAAGTGGTGCCTTTGCCATTTTAGTCCAAGAGCTAGTCCTTTATATCAGTTCTGAGAAAGGGGAGGAAAAAAAACAAGGCAACAACAAAAGATACCTTTACTTGATTAACAGAAAAAATAGTTTCCTAACTGGTAACTTGACTTTTCTTCATGAAGTTTTTGCCACCTCCATGCTTGTAGTTTTGGATTTGAGCTGGCTGAAAGCAAAAGCATCTCTAGGAAGAGGTTAGTAAATCTAGTTCAGCAGTCTGCAGTTAAAATATGTAGCTTTGCTGTAGCAAATCTTTGCGTGCCCATGTCCTTGGTATGGAAAGCTCCTTAGTGTAAATATAAGTAATGCCTTGGTAAGCATATATTTACTGTTCTTTTTTGCAGTGATCTATTAAAGATCAAGGTGCAAAATTATGCAACCAAGGTAAAGTTTATTTTAAGATGTCACAGATAGAGATCTTGAATAAGCATTGAATAAGCCACAGAGATCTCTTTTTTTTTCAATTCCTAGCCATTGGCTAAGCTGATAGTTTTTATAATATTTAATGCCAGTTTACATTTTTTTAAGCTACAAGTGCTAGAGACTGACTTGTATTTTTAAGTATTTTGTATGTTCCTGTGACATGTTATTTCAAAGTAGTCTTTCATATGTTTGGACCTCAGTAGCTGCTTTGGAATTATCTTTTTTTTTCCTTTTTTTTCCATATTAAACCCCCTTAGCACTTTAAGGTCTAAATAATGTGTAAGGGATCGCTTGCTTTTTTCTTGTGTCAGCTCTGTAGTATTTCTTTGTTTTGACGTATCTGTATTAACTCAATGCCCATGCAGGTGAACAAGTCTTGAAAAATTGTTGTGACTTTTTTTTAGGGTTTTGTTGGTTTTTATTTTTTTTCTTTCCAGTGGCCTTTTTTTGGCAGAGCTATCTTGTTATGAATCTGATTTCAATTGTTCCATTACAGAAATGTCAATTTAAGGAGGGAAAGCCTCAGATTTGTTCTGTGTCATAACATCTACAGCACATATCAAACGGCTGCCATCTGGGTTAACTACATGACTTGCTCTGTTGTTGAAGAGTTATAGATATCAAGGTGCTAGGCTTAGTGAACTGACATGGAGCAGAAGGTCCTTAGATCTTTTTAACACAGAACAGAAGCTTCATGAAAGAAAGTGGCAGAAGGTTGCTGCAATGGTGGTGTCTGGATTCCGCTGGCAGAATAGGAGTAACATGGGGAAAGAAAAATCAGTCCTTTTATGTTTATCTCATGAATTTCCAATGCTTAATATTTGAAATAGTGTCAACAGGAAGCCTGTTGATATGTCTCTGATCTTGCAATAGGTGATATTTTCAGTTTCTTTGATCCAAAGATTGTTCTTTTGTTATCAGTCAGTAAGCCTATACTTCTCTATTTTGTTTCATTGCACTCTAATGCTCAGGAGAGTTCAACAATATTACTTCTATCAAACATAAGGAAGCAGTGGTCAGTAATAGAATTCAAGCTCTTCAACCCATCTCATGTCAGTAAATACAGTGCCTCTGTTCTAGGTCATCTTAAAACTTTCTAATACGATCGTTAAAAAAAAAAAAAAAAAAAAGCCGAAATAAATGTTTCTTGTTGTAACAAGATAAAACCCAACTAACATTTGGGCAAATTCATTTCTGTGAGTAGACTTAGAATTTCTTTGTTGTTTGATACTCTTTTTAAACATATTTCCTAGAATAAGAATACATGCATTTAGTCTGAATGCTTGTGTTCTGTTGAAACTAAATACAAACCTACAAAACAGATGTTTAAAAACTATAATAAAAAGTTGTTATTATATCCTTACCACTCTCATAAAAATAGAGAATGCTAATTTTTCTGCCTTTTTTTCCTTTGCAGATAGCTGAGACCTATTTTCAAGAGGAGGAATGTATCCTTTTACTTGTAAAAATTATGTCGTATTTAAATAATCTGTCATGATAAAACATACTTTACAATTGACTCACATGTTGTGGGTCAGGGGTAGAAAGAAGTAAGAGCCCTAATTTACCCATGGGTGAATATATAATATGTTAGCAAGTCCTTCTTAATCAGACATCTGGAATATGAGTTAAGTAATAAATCCACTTTCAAAACCTGTGCTGATAGAATCATTAGCAGTTGTGCACAAACAAGGAAGTAAGAAAATGTTTTCAAAGGACATCTGTTTCATAGGATAAGTTTTGTTCTAAGTACTAGTAACTGGGAATATGTCCAATCCAGATAGGATTTATATTCTTTTGTATCAAATAAGGCACTATCGTTGCAAGAACAAAATTATCACAACAGTTGATTAGAATAGATGCTATTAGTGTCTAGATTAGAATACAAATATCAAACACTGAGCTAAGGGAGATCACTAACTTGCATACAATAGCAGCATGTTCTTTGTCAAATGCTATTTAGTCAAAGTCATATCGAAGTAGTTTGAGAACTTTGTCACAGGAAACCGTGGGTAATTGCTTCTGGGAATAGCTAAGGTAACTTTGTTTTCTCCATAGATAATGCAAACAAGTTTGATCAGCAAGTTCTAATAGTTGAACTGCTAATAATTACTCTGATACATTTCAGTAATTCTGGGAGAGAGTAATAATATTAAACCTTAAAGTGAAATGATATTTTTAGAAAACCTTACTGGGTTTTTCTCTGTTCACTTTTGAAGGAAAATGTTCAGACTATAAAAAGAAGAGGCAAGTGATAAGCCCTTAAGGT
This sequence comes from Nettapus auritus, assembly GCA_011076525.1. Lineage (NCBI taxonomy): Eukaryota > Metazoa > Chordata > Aves > Anseriformes > Anatidae > Nettapus > Nettapus auritus. The sequence goes on along the minus strand of CM021767.1, from coordinate 35,504,077 downwards.
ACATATGATTCACTAAGGTGCATAATAAATTCAAAAAAATCTGTGCATACAAATTATTTCTTTATTGTTTTATTTGTTACCTTTGTAAAAACAAACAAAATGAAGCAACTGGTCTTATATTTAAATTCATTATATGATTAAATATATTTTATTATATATTTATATTCATTATATAAATGAATATGAATAAATGAATTTTATATATAATTATATATATTTATATTCGTTATATGATTAAATTATATTTAATCATATAATGATTAAATGACAAAGCAAAAGAGGCTCAGAAAGGTATTCTTGAAATTTAGCCACAATGTATTAGGCTGGAGTACAAAACCAGAGAAACTACCGTAATAATATTTTAAAAGAAATATGATATGTAAAATATCCATCACTATCTTAGAGAACATCCATCAGAAAAAAAATATATATATATTTATAATGCAACTTAGAAAAATAGAAAAATTCTGTAGAAAAATTACAGTTTAGCATGGAGAAATACAGTAAATTTAAAATGCAGTATACACCTGATGTGTGGAATTCAACACCACAATATAATACATATTTATGAAGGATATCCCTTCTGTACTTGCAGCCATCAGTTTCCTGAGGTTAATAAAGAACTTTCTTCATCATGTTGCATAGTATTAATTATCCCTGATGGGCATTTTAATTCATCCAGTGTAGAAGTGCATATTTAACAATAATTTAGGGTTTGCTGCTGTGATCTCTCAGGCTCTCTCTCTGATCTGTAATTCTGTTTCTAATAGCAGATATCTTGAAGGCAGAGAATTACTCTTCCATTGATATTGTTATTTATAAGCCGTGCTATATATGTGTGTTGCATAAGGCTAAGAAAAATAAGTACTGATGGTGTATTCACAATAATTACTTTAGTATTTTGATTAGAATGAATAAAGGATTTTTTTTCCATATTACTATGAACCTCATTCAAACTACCACTATCCTCATTGTACTGTAGAATTAAATCTGAAATAGCTGACAAAATATGGCTTTAAACAAAACAAATATCAACTGAGGACTGATGGAACTAAAATTGTCCTAAACTATTGCGAATTAGAAAACTATCAGTATACCTTTCTGAATACATTGATAACATTGAGGGGAGGGGAAAGAGTTCTTCATGTAGAAGAAAAGTAAAGAGAATCTTCAGAAAAAAGAAAAAACGTGTCTCAGCTGTCCAACAGTGTTAAATGCAGTTGTTTGAAAGAGGGATGGTGTCTTTTAGAGTCTGAGTTGGGAAAGTTGTTTTTTTTTGTTGTTTTTTTTTTGTTTTGTTTTGTTTTTTTTTTTTAAATACTCTCACCAGCTGGTCAATAAGAAGAAGCTGTATTTTCAGTTTATTATGTTTATTGGCATATAATTGTATATCTTGAGAGAGGCATACTACTATTTGTGTAATTGTTTTGCTTTTCATTTCCTGCAGATTTTATTTTCTGAAAACAGCTGTCAGCATAGTAACATTTTGCTCATTTCTTTTTCTAGAAAAACTTGGTGGCCACAAGACATGGGTATAGGTAACTGCTGCAGAGAATAGGGTTTTCATTTTTGGAACTTACTTGGTTCTCATTTGCTGTGTTCATGTCTGCTATTGTTTTCTTCCTTGCATAAAAATCTAGATGCTAACTATTAATTTTGATTCAATGTCAAATTTCAGGTACATAATGACTGTCCTTTCAAATACGGTGTCAAATACAAATAATTCATAATATGTTTGTATATGTGTGCTTTCTTCTTTAACTTTCCATTAAGATGAGAAGGCAATGAAGTTCATTCAACTTGAACGATTGTATCATGAGCAGCTGCTTGCTAATCTCTCTTCCATACAGGAACAGTGGGGTAAGTACAAGCTAAACTAATATAGTAGAAGGAAGAGTTTGTTTGATTTATCTTTCTAATTAATAGAGTTTGCATTTTTCCAGCTTAGAATTGTTAAACAGCAAAAGTATAATTTATATCAGAATTTCTCTAACTTGCTATGAGAAAAGTAATCCTTCTTTGGATTCCTTCTTGTACATATAATGAAGAAAGTGCAAATAGTTAGTTCATCATTCTTTATTCTGTCAATTGAGATTTTGATCAACAGTTGTTTGGGGGTTATTTTTGTTTTAAGGTTGATTAATATGATAAGAAAATAAAGCACCTTATGACAAAATATGATGCTTTTTACACAGTCTGAAACAGGACTGTAGAGCGTATGTAGAGGAGCTGTTAATATTTCCGCATGAATTAATGCATGTTTTATGTTAAGCAAATATAACTTTTATAGTACTTTGCATAAAAATATTTTGGTTTAATTTAGAAAGAAAATGGAAAACAGCAGTTTCTAGCCCAGTTAGAACACTGAGGAATTCAGCTAAAGAACTGAGTAGTGAAGAGCTGGAAATGCTTACTAAAGTTTGTTCTTCGCATCAACAGTAAGTATAAGAAAATATTACTACTTTTACAGTACTAATATGCTAGTTCAGCTGTTGTCTACTTACTACTGTGGGTGTTTTAAAAAAGTCAAACCCAAAATAAAATCTATATCCCATTGACTTCACTGAATTTGCTTATTAAGTGGTTGCTGTTCCTGATTATGCAATTGACACGTTTCAGTTACCATCAGTTTTCACAGTGCTCTCATATGATTTGAGGAATGTATAGGGACTAGATCTGGATTGTTTTCAGCAAATCATTACTTTGTCAAAAATGGAGTTTTGAGTTAGTTTGTATTTTCAGCCAAAGTTAAAACTGAGAAAAGTTAATTTAGGAAGAGACAGACTGCAGACCTGATGATGGTGCTTGTGCCTATACCTATTGTTCTAATCATTGTTTTTAAATACAGTTGCCTAACACCTCAAGCTCCAGTACTCCCAACTACTGGAAAGGACTTTATTTGAAAATCTTTGACATTTCACTTCCACATTTTTTCCCTGGGTGACAATACAGAAGTTGCAGAACACCCAGGATGATCATGAGAGCCCAGGCTGAGGTTGTTTGCTGTAGTCTGAATGCATCCGGGGGGAATCCCCAGAAAGCATAAGCCTGTATTTCCATGGAAGGCAGAGGCAGCTCTGACACCTTAGCTGCAAGTTTACTCCCAGAGCATGCTGCTGCTGCAAGATTCCAGTCTGTGTGCCTGCAGGGTTCCTCAGGCTATATTTCATATATGTGACCTTGCAAGCTCACATGAAGATTAGGATTCAAGACTATTATAATTTATATGCCACAACTAGCAGCACCTCCCTAGGCACTGAATTCTCACCTTGTTGAGAATAACTTATTTCTCCTTCTAATTCTTACATGCAGCCTCACTTTTAAATATAAAAACTCAGGTAAAATCATTTCTGGTTCTGAAGAACCCTGCAACTTGATAAAAATTGAGGATTCTGTTCATTTGCTATGATTAGTTCTCTGTATATAATATTACTACCTTTCCAGAACTCTCTAGGCAAAAGTCTATTTAATATATTGTTTCATATTTTTTCTAAACTTTATGATCAATTTATTTTGAAATTAAAATAATACTTTAAGTCAGGGTCTTGGAAAATATGAGCATCTTGCTTTTTTAGTTGAAAGCAAGGTACACATCGTGCATGAATGTTTACACAGCTTGCAAAGTCCACACTATTAGCAACGCTGACTCACCTGCGAATCCCAGTGGAGTCAGTGGGAGCTGTTCTATCTTACAATAGCCAGAAAATATGTCCCAGTGTAAACAATCTAAGGAGAGGCAAGTAAGGTGTTATTGTTTTTTTTTTTTTCCCTTCCTCAACCTCTGTTATAGCAATCAGTATTTTTAGTACTAGTAGATCCTGTGTCCTTATGTGATTTTGAAAGTTGGCAGTGCTCTCTTTTAGCAAAAAGTTGTACAGGAATTTAGATCGCTTGATATGCTGCAGTAACTTATCTTTTAACTTCTTTCTTAAATAGGTGGGGCAATGTTTGGGCTAATTGGTCTTTTGATTATATTTACATATGGTACAGATCTGTGTTTGAAACTGTTTTAGCATACTGATGCTGTTTCAATGTTAGAAAAGTTCTGTGCTAATATTAGAGCAGAGAAAAGGATAATAGGATTTCAATGACAATTTTTATGTAGGATGTTGTTGCTGAGTAGTTTCATTTATTCTTTTTTTCTTTATTGCTGCAGGCCACAGGCACCCAAAAATAAGGTAAGGAGCCATTTATGTGAATTTTGCTTTGCCAAACACTGGTAATAAATATACTCCTAATATTATTAGACGTAGTTTTTCCAGTTTAGTACAGAACTATTTGAAGTTTGAATGTCTCAAAAAGTCATAGTATTCCAGTTCAAAAATGACAGGAAATGCTATCATATTTTACAGCCAGTAGCTGCAGAAATTACATGGGAAAGCGGTTGCTTGCTCCAGTTAAAGGAATCAGAGGATTCAAAGAAAAGAGAAGCTACTGCTTTTAAATCAGGTATGTGTGTATATGTACATATGTGTACATGCATTTGTTTGAAATATTATCCTGTAATGACATATTCCTATAAAAATTATGAAGCTATTTTGTTTGAAGCTGCAACTGGATTTCCACAGATTCATCCATTTTTGCATCTTTTTTCCAAAATAATTCTGCGATGGCCATGCTAAGCAATTTTAATTAGTTAGTAATACTCAGAATTGTAATACTGTTTCTAGCCTCCATCAAAAAAGCTTCTTTTAAATGAGCATGAGAGCCTGTGTTTACAGCAGCCTCTATAAGGTACAAAAATGTGTAAAACTAGATTTGTAAAAATATATGGTGAACAATCTGATGATATATATTCCAAATAGTGGCTATACAGTATACTTAAAAGTATTATTAACTATTTTAATTACACGTGCTACACTGATTTGGGGCTACATATTTCTGTAACAGCACAGAAAATTGAGGAGCCTTTTGGGTTTCTTAAAAAGAAAACTATAGTTCTGATAATTTTTTTTTTTTTTTTTTGTATGCACTTTTATGTCATTTTCATCCTCCTGCGTTGGGGAGCAGCTGCTTTATTTGAGAAATATGTTAGAATCGTTGGATTCTTATGAAACATTTGCAATATAATGAATTGTTAAAATGGAGACAGAGAGGGAAACAACATCATTAGGCTACTAGGCTGTTTTATCTTTCTCTTTTTGAGCAAAAATGTTCTCTTTATGCTGCACTCCAGTTGCCAAAAGTGGCCTGAACTTGAGGACCTTTCCTCAAAAACAGCCAGAATTTCTCACAAGATGAGGGTTGGCCTAGGTGACCTCCAGCGGTCATCTTCAACCTAAGCTATCCAACAAGTGCATATCAGCCAGGATGTTCAGAACTTGGAGTTAATGAAAATACAGAAAGCAAAATGATAATTCTCTAGGTGTGTGGACTCTCCTCATCTTCATCCTCTCTTTACCATGACCATTATACTGATCCTTCTCTGCCTTAGCAGCCTAACTAAAAACAAAACATTGAAAATGTGGAGCAAATGAAATGTGCTCGACAGCTCAGAAAGCAGATCAAAAGAACTGAATGCCCTTTGGTTTTGGATGGTTTGGAAAAAAAAAAAAAAAAAAGAAGGTACCTATAATTACATCGTTTTTATTCCAAGTGGGAGCAAAAGCTTTCCAGAGAGCAGAAATTCTGACTTTTTGAAAATTCTGAATTAAGTAGCACTTTTTGTAAATGTTAAAATACAACATCTAGACATATTAAAATTAATGTGAAAGTAATTAATGGTGCAAATGGATTTTTTGTGTGTCTTTCTGTTAATGTAACTCCTGTCAAAATGTCATCAAAACCTTTGGGTTCCCGTGAAGTGTTTGTAAGTTAATAAAACTCTGTATTCCATAATAAAGCTGCTCTGCTGAGAATTTTCCAGCAGTGCTGAATACTTTTTCAATACAAAGATAGGGGTATTTCAAGCCTAACTCAAGATTAAATGCTTAAGATTTACAAGAGATGCTTTTCAGAAATTAGTATGTTCTTGAGGAAGCTATGACTCCTGACCATGACAGATCTCTTGACCTGTTAAGACAGCTCATCTTTTAACAAAAGCAATGGTCACTCAGCTACTACTGCCCCTCACAATGCCGATGTGTCGACAGCATAGGGCTGAATGTTTTTGTCAAAGTTAGGATTTGGGCAGGGAGGGTACTGGTATGAGCTAATACAGAAGATGGACAGAGATGATCCATAACTCTGGACTTGTTTTCATTGCTCAGTGCTGAACAAAAGATATCCAAGCTGTGGGTAAATGACACAGTGCTCCATTGATACGGACTAGAAGTAATCTATACACGTGGGGCTGATTCATAATTTTCTCTGAACCCCAGTGGAATCCAATACTATCAGAACTATACAGTTTCTAACATTTATACTAACCAACTGATCTGTTCAGCATGAGCCCAGATGCATGGGTCTTCTCACTGTGAATATACAATGCTTATCTTCTGCTTTTGTCAGGCTTTTTCCTACATCAGAAAGAACACTTTTTTTTTTTTTTACTTTTTTTTTTTTTTCTCCAACAACCTGCATAGAAATCTATCTGCCAATATGAAAGAGAGAACTACTGAACTCAGCTGCTGGTAGCAAAAGTGTGACTTAGAGCATGACAGTAAAAGGAAATGCACAAGTAGTTTGAAGACTGTCCTTCATGTGAATTCGTGTTCTATTGCACTTTCTTCCCTGGCAGGTTTTATCTTTGATTCTACCGACAGAAAGATTGGGCCCTTAAAGCTATGTGTGTGTATTAAAAGATGAGAATTGATGCATACTATAGCCATTAATTTATTTGGTTTCTAACTGAAAACTGTAGCATTAATTAAAGATAATCATGTTCATGTGTTTTATGAAATATTCTCTAGTGAAATGATGAATTTAATAAAACACTTGGCATAAATTTGCAGTGTGTACATATAACCCTATTTTCAAGGTGTTGAGAAACTTCTTATACCCTGTTTTCATTTAAGTCATAGAGGATTTGTTTTTAAATGGAAACAGGGACAAAGACTATGGAAGTGTGAATTATCCACTGGAGGAATGCCATCACGTTCCCTGCTAGACTGCCTTGTGGGAACGGAATGAAATGACTACAGGTTTCTGTGATGAACAAAGCAAGTGGCAATTTAATAGTAACTGTTTGGGGTGGGGGGGAAATCTTAAATTGCTCTAAGTGCTTTGCTGCTAGAAGATTTTCTGTAGACACTTTGTCACATCTCCGCAGATAAAAATTGCTGCCACCTTGGTGGGTACATCTTCATTTAACTTTGTAGGAAAAAGCATCTTCTGTAATACAGGTTTTCAAGTGTTTGTTTTAACTTGCCTTGAGTATATAGTGGGCATGAGTTGTCTAAATCAGGTGTTTTGAAGTAGGTGTAGAGAAAATACTGAAAGCTGCTGAAAATTTGATGTGCAATGTAATGGTGATTGTTACATCTCAGTTCCTGTACCTCTGCAGACAGATAACAATGCTGGCATCATTTATTACTTTCTTAGCAATAGAAGCCTGAGCTCAAGGGCCATCTCTCTTGGTAAAGAATTTGATTTCCGTTCCCATTTAATCTTTGATATTGCAGTTGGGGCTACCAACAAAGATGCCTGTTGTAATGTGGATGTATCCATTGGGGGAAATTGACAGATGGTAACAAAATCTTGTCCCAGTAATCCAGACTGTGTTTGAACTCATGACCTATATGTGAAGGGCTCAATATCAAGTTACAAATCCCTTGGGCTATCTACTACATCTGTATCTAGTTTTCAAAAAGTCCCTGCCTCATATGCATTTCTTCATTCATAAGTTAGATTCCCCATACCCTCTCAACCATTAATGTTGTTCTTTTTGTCTGCATTTTGAGATGGTTGGATATTCTTCTTCAATCCCCAAGCCTAACTTTTCTATGCTGCTTTGTACTTCAGTATGGAGATAGTTTAGAATTTAATAAAATTGTGCCATAAACTGAAATAATATGAATATTTCCTAAAAGACAAATATTTCCTTGTGTAACAAGTGAAGGAAATTGCTCAGATTTAAAGTGTTTTAACAGGTGAGGGAGGATATGATTGTCATAGAGATATGATAATATTTTCAGTCCATCTTGTCAGAATGTGTACAGTTAATCAGGGCAGCGTTTGATCTCTTTGTTAATATATTCATGAGATCTTCCTGCTTTTGGCTGTGACCCAAAAAATGCAAACAAGCATTTTCTAGAAGTATGAATTTGTTGTTTGCAGTTATTACTATCACTGTAACAGTAGCTACTGTAGCATTGTTATAACTTAGTTTTTATTAAAGTTATGGAACAAAAAGAAAGTTTCTGTTATAGTTAGTTTGCTTTGGTATTCTAATGCTGAATACTCCTTTTCTCTCTTCATAAGCCTTAAGGGCAAGATTTGGCTTTGAGCTTCTCATAATGGTTAATGTCTCGTAATTTTATTGAAAATTTAGGCTAACTGTCTACTCTTTCATTAGTAGATCATGTCAATAGTAGGTGAATTCACAAACTACATAGAATTCCTTTCAGTTCTCTCTGAAATTTCAGATCAGAAAAATCTGTTTCTGTTTGCATTGTAAATATAAATACAGAAATAAAATTAATCCAATTGCATTTTTAATATGTAAACTAACTTTAAATTCCAAAAAGTAAATTGTTATGCAGTCTGCTATGTAAAATATCATAATTCGATTCTTAATTTAGTGTTAACTAAAGGAGCTAGTTACCCACTTAAAATAATTTAATTTAAAATGTATTAAATTAGTATAACTTCAGTTCTTTTAAAGCAAGTTCAGAGATCTCCTCGTGAGATAGATACACCAGCATCAAAATAGAGGGTTTTTTTTAATTGTTAAGTGCATGTATCTGTACTTCAGGCCTCCATAATGTGCAGTCATATAAAATATGCTTTAGAAGGAATGTAGCTGGTCAGAAGGACACTTCAATACATATTTTGCTTGAAGCATGGGAGCAAGTCTGTTTCTCTTCAGGAGGGTAGTGTATCATGTGCTTAGCCTGCAAGAATGTGTGTAAACACTGTGTTAAATCAGGAGTCAGCTTTTCAGAATACTTCAGACTAACAAAGCTTTCATTCTCCCTGGAGCATAAGTACCTCCCGATATGGGAGCACATTTTAAAGCATTAGCTTCCAGTGTTATCGAATCATAATATATTCTCTCTCTCCTCTGCTGGTGCTTTAAATCATTTAAAAACACTGGAACTGTTTTCCTGTTGTGCTTAGGTACTGAAACTTGTCCTGGCATTGGACCAAAGAAAGAAGATAAACAGCTGAGCACTCGTCCTCCAGGTGAAAACAAAACTGAGAGACAGACTGAGACAGCAAGCCTTTCGGTAGCAGCAGGAAAGGACCACATGGAGGAGCAGCACTGCAGTGCTGAATCAACATTGGAGCCACACACCCAGTCCACAGGGACAGTGGGCAGGCCTTCTTCGGGCTGTTTATCATCAGGGGATGCTGGTAAAGATAACAGTTTACAGCTGAGAGAAAGGCAGCTCTTTAAGGATGCAGAAAAAATAAAAGAGACAGCTGGGGAGCCTGGAGTGAAAATCTCTCCTGGGCCAATGGTAGATGCTGTGGTTTTAACAGATGCTGATTATCTGCCTACTGATTTGGTTTCTACTGATAAAGATGTACAAGCTGATAAAAATCTCAGATCAAAACATGTTGCTAGCTCTTCAGAAATTGCTAGTGGCCAGCTTGGAAATAGTGATTTAAACCAGCAACAGAAACAGCCTGATGATGATGATGAAAAATCTCCCCAGGACAGAACTGCATCGAACGTGTGCCCTGGAAGTCATAAAGTGTCTGAGCATGAGAGTACTGCCCTTTCACGAGTATGCAAGGAAATGCAGAGAGCAGCAGAACAGGAGGAGAAGGTAAAAAATGAAGAACAAGAAGATTTTCTTCTTAGACTTTTAAATGGTAACATAATAGACACTGAAGAATCATTTGCAAGCTTAGCAAACCAAGAGGATTTTGACACTGTTCCAGATATTTCACCTGAACGAGCATCTTACAACTCACTGGAAGCTTTATCACTAGATGACAGCTTTTCTTCTCTTGATGAACTTGCAAGAAGGATAGAGATTGCAGAGGTAAACATTGTGAATCCTATAAAACCTTCCATGTTATTTTAGTTAAAATATTTTAGTCATTGCCAACTTCAAAGTGCATTAAATACTTGTCTTTTTTTTTAATCTGAAAAGCAATCTACATTATTTACTTGTTTAAATTCAGAAAAAGTTCCCTTTTATCTCTTTGTGTCCTTCTTGCAAAGTGCTGCTCTGTGCCTTTAAAACCATATTGACTTTTACATATTAGTGTGAACTCATTTGTGTTTTTTTTTTTACATAGGCTGGCAATTCCTGTTAAATTACGATTTTATTTAAGAGATCTAAATAATGCCAATGATGTATCATATGGCTTGTTTCTATTCACAGAATGAAATTTGATTTTCTTTCCTACTCCTTATATGTGAGAAGAACTTCATACATAGTAAACTCTGTATATGCATGTATGGGCTTCTAATTTTGCCAAGCACAGGCAGTTTTGTCATTCAACCAAAAGTAAGGAAAAACTTGAGTCTTAACCCCCGTTTCTTTAGCACTTCTGATAGGTCCCAACAAGGATGAGTGCTACCTAAGCTAAAATGCTCTTCTGAAATACAGTTTTATTGCTTCAGGACTTGTTCACAAAGTGTACGATTACTTGTTTGCTCTATTTGTCTACTGGATTTGGTTCATTTGTAACTGTGGGACCTCAAAAGCTTTTCCTTTAAATGTAAAAATTAGATTATTGTGAAATGATGTGATTTCAGATGCCGGAAGGGGTGGACTTGTAAGATGGTATTGTGTTAGTTTGTCTCTATTTTTAATGCATTTAACAATACAGCATCCCTTAGCAATAAAGGAACAGTACTTCTTTATAGATCAGAAGCTAATGCATGGAGACCAAGAACCCACGATCACTCAGGGACTCCAGCCAAGCAGGAAACTAAATACCAGAGATCCATGCTGGTGTTGTTATATCTTTGGCAAAATGTCCGTGCTGGAAACAGAGACCTAAACAGCTGTCTGCCTTCCAGCACCAGGCATCCTGATCACCCCTAAAACACCTTGTCTTCCTGTGGGATGTCAGGAAGCATACTACATCCTGTGAGTGAGGGCCATGTATACACAAAGCTAGTTTGTTAAGCGTTTTTGGATCCAGCAGTAGCTGTAAATGAACTCTTCACAACATGTGACATGTACCTGTGGGAACCTACATACATGTTCATTATGTTTTCCAACTCTTGTACTAAATCCATTGGCTTATGTTCACTGGTTTCAAAAAAGATTATTTTATTGACAGTCTGTGCTAAGCCCTTGTAGATATATAACAAAAGAGCAATTTAAATACCATCCCTCAGGATGAGATTTCTTTTGAGCCCAATGGAAGTTCAGCATTTTAAGCCACAGAAGAGAACTGTTCTGTTTCATATAGAAAAACCCTAAATTAACCCTATAGCAGCTATTTTTAAATTGGTATGTTGTGCCATTTGGCTTTTAGAGGATTGGATAGGAAACAGCATATTGATACTGTTAGGAAAGTTATGCTTGTATTGATTGGCCCGGCAATTGATGACAGCAATGCTTTACAGAGAATCTAGTGTCATTTCTAGTTTGCTGTCCTGCTGCTAGGACTGCCAGTACTCTGATAGCAGAGAGGAGTCTCTGGAGAGGTAAAAAGTACCTTGAGCCTTTGCATAGCATTTTTCCCTGCCATATAAGGCATAATGTTGGCTGGTACTGGTGGGAGTCTTTTCCAGTCTTTCTTAGCAAGAGGCCTGATTTGTGTGTGAGGCAGGGGTGATAAATCAGGGAGAAGCAAAGAAGCGTTCATTTCAACACTGATTAAAATTCATGATACGGAGCCTCTGAGGTGTTTTACAATACCTGAAATCACTAGGTGCAGCAGTGTGAGTTACCGTACAGGCACAGCAGCCTGTGTTGCTTGATTATACATTTATATGTTGTTATTCCAGTTAATCTTATCACCTGTCATTACCCTAGGGGTTGCATTTCAGAAGTGGTGAGCACCTACAGTTTCTCTGAAAGGCACCAGAGGGTTTGGGACCTCTGAGAAATCACCACCATTTACTTCAAGTGGTTTTGTTTTTATGCTGAAGTAAGATTCCACTGATGACAAGCAGACTGACCTTTGCATCCAGCCATAACATTTCTTTCTTGTCTTCCTCTTCCACCTTTGAATTTCCATTGTTCAGCCTGTGGCCATCTAGTAGATTAAAATGTTTTCATACAATAGTTATGAAAGAAACACCTAGAAAATCCATTGGGAGTCACGTGTAACATCAACAAATCCTTACATGAAAAGTACCACAGTGACAATTAAAAAAAAAAAAAAAAAAGGCAAAAGCAAATTAACTTGACTGTGATAAAACTTTTCCTAGAGCAAATTACGAAATTATAATGAACAAGTTAGAACAGAGGGTAGGAGTAAAGACTGTTTTGAAATAACCTAAGTACGAAAATCATATGATAGGACAGGTATTCTTCAGTGTAGGTGTAATATTAATTTATTGCAAATAGGGAAGGGTAAGTATTGTGTATGTATTTACAGGTAGGAATGGATTTTTGACCCCATATTGAGCAGTCACCTCATGTAGTTCTCTAATTCAGATCTTTTATGTCACTGGCTTTCCAGCTACCGTGTACAATAATTAAAGACTGAAAATCTAAATTCTGACTCTGGCATTAAATAACTACAAAAACTGAAATAGTATTTTACATATTGGACGTACACTGCATATTTCTTCGCTAGTATAAACCATACACAGCAATGTGCAAATGATGGAGAATCACTGTCATTTTTTAGAAGCTACATTCATAAAGCTAGCAAAGAGCTTTTGAGCACAATTAGCAGCTGGGAGCAACAGATTTCACAAGTGTATAACCTCTTCTTAGATCTCTTTGCTGTCATTTCGGTGTGAATGATATGACGTACCAGCAGTCAGATTGTAACTTCAGTAACGTAAGGTGCATTTTGCCATATGAAATACAGCTTTTTCTGCAAGATGATTAGGAAAATGAATAAAATCTTGATGTTTCTCGTAATGGCAAATTACCATTTGAAATTTCTTTCCGAAATGAAGAGTAGTGAGGCTTCTTACCACAGTATAAAGTAGTAGTTTCTAGATGGCATTTTTTGTACACCAAGACTTCAAAAAAAAAAAAAACACTGAGTATGTACTGACTAGCAGCTGATTTGATTGCAGAAATGAAGTCTCCATAAATGAAGTGTGGAGACAGTGCCTTGTTGAGATCCCCTGTCCTCTTGTACAGTTTGGGTCCTGTAGTTTTGAGTTTGTGAGAATTACGTTTCTGCATGAAATGCTTACGTGGTGTCTGAGGAGCAGGAGGTATTTAGTTTTGTTTAATGGAGCCCCAACACTTGCGTGGTAAGCACATTAACAGAAAAATGGTTAGAGCTTAGTTGTGGTATGAACACTGGATCTGATTAGTTAGCTCCTTTTCAAAGTCAGATTATTCATATATCTAATGTATTATTATATTCCTGCACCTTATGTATTTTATTAGCAAAGGGTTTGGTCTGGTTTTTATAGTTTAGGCTGGGACAGTTTTGCCTTTTGTCAGTTTGTCATACGGCTATGCGTGACTGCTTTAAGAGCCTGGTATTGCTAGAAATAAAATGTAGGCCTCTGCCAAGTCACTGAATAAGGAATAAATCCCACAGAAGAATATACAAACAAAACTCCTTGAGTAGTTCTCTTCATTTATACCAAAATACTTCATAGAGTGAACTTTACTTTCTAGATCCCAAGTTTGCCGTGCCTCCAGTTTTGGGGGGGGTCATTTACTTCTGCATGCTGTGACTGATTGCAAGAGGCAAGTGTAATCTGTTTTGTGTAAGAGTTCAAAGCCTTACTTTTGTAGTTTTGTCTGCCATGTTTATAAAATTATGTATATCCTAGCTGGAGAAAATAAGCATGATGTAGGAAGCTTTTTGAAGTTTACCAACAAATGCTGTTTTAAACAAGGAGAAGAGGCAAGGAATTTAATTATATATTTATTTATTTACTTGCTTATTTTGCAGCCAGTATATTAAACCTTATAAAAAGAAAAAAAAAAAAGTTTAAAACTTTTCTGTGTAAAGATGAATCACTTTTTGTTACTACTGGTAAAAAGAAAAGAGCTAAAATAATTGAGGGAATTGGAGTAAATCAGTTGTCACTGCTGCTTTCCTTGCTGACTGTATGGTCACCATACACCTGCATGTCATTTGCTGTTTCTGGGTGCTTGTTAAAAAAGGCCAGCAGAGCTAAGTAAATTCAGTTACACAAAGTCCAACATCATCTTGTATTAATTATTTAGCTTAGAATTAAGAAAAAGTGCCATGTTTCAATAGTGTCCTTTATGTAGCTCCTTTATGTAACACAGAGCTGTTGGCTGTGCAGCCTGCTGCAGGCCTACATTTTCCTCTTGTGGTTCAAGTCAAGCAGAGGCTTGACTTGTGGTTAGCTGAATTAACCACAGTTCCCTAGTTAAACTCCAATTTTAATAATGTTTTCTGCCTTGTTAAATTCCTCCTGCCTCAAACACAGGGATGGAATACTTCTAGTCTTGCATGGTTGCTAAGTCCCTGTCCTACCACTTTCCATGGCTATTTCATTAATGGGAGATGGATCTAATGTAATCTACTTGTATATTGCTTTGAAATCTTTCTAAAAGAAAGGTGAAGAAAAATAGTGTTTACAGTTGTTTAAATAGAATGAGATTTTGTCTGTAGCAAGAGGGACCCCATTACATGAAAATCTAAAGTTCAGTAATAACATATTAATGACTGAAAATAAGAGAAATAAAACGTGGTGATGTGTGTGTTAGATAATTTTCAGCTGCATTTGAGAACATGGTAGGAAAAAAGGTGTAAAAGTTGCTTTATGCAGAATTCCGTATGTTTGTATTTGCGTTTGCATTTTAATAATAAACTGTACCCTGAGTAGGAGACATAGCTCTGTAGTTGCTTTGCAGAGCAAAAGGAAAACCTTGATTCCAAGACTGGAGACAGGCAGATGAAATATTCCAGGTATGAGTGCATGTCATACAAAGAAGATACTCTGGTCAGAGAGCCTTAAAAATCTGATCTATTGGCATTTGCTGGGCCAGGAGAGAACATTAGCTATGTTGATTATATTGCAAAATCAAAAGACCTTGCTCACCCCTTTTAAGCAAAAGAAGGTGCTCAGAGTAGAGAAACTCGTGCTGCATCAGTTAGGTCTTTTGCATTTAGAAGTAATCCTGCAACAGTCATGTCTGCTGACAGGGAAAGTAAGCGAACCTCATTGTAGCAAGACTTCCCTGCACAAGCCTTTTACATAACTAATCGCTGAAACACATTTCCAGGTAATCCTGTCAGGCATAGCCCTCTGCTTTTAAGCTTGCAGGGAACGGAGCTTGTGACGCAGTCATTCAGATGGCAGGAGCCAACAGACAAAAGGAAGCATCCCACCCCAGGAAGGACTGCCATGTGCTGCTGTAAGGACAGCACTAACAGGGCCCTGCCTGCCCCAGGTGATGTTCCTGACACAAGCAGTCCCAGCCGCTTGAGCAGGCATAGCCAGCAACAGCTCGCCTGCTGCGTGGGTGGCTTGGGACGATCCACTGATCCTCTTTACAAAAGCAATGCCGTACGTAGAAGCTTAAAATAATCCACTGTTTTAAAGGACATAATGTCATCTCGCCCTCCCAAATAAATGAGTCAAATTAATACGCGCCTACACAATCCCCCTCCCTTGTCACAACATGGAAGCCTAAATATTTATTTTCTGGCTGGCCTGATAAATTTTCATGGCAGCTCTGCAAGGCTAGTTTAACATCACCAGTAGACACTTAACCCTGGTGCGCTCATATGATGTGATGAGAAGCTTGCAGTCTGTTGTTGCCACTTGGTTTGTGCCTCCACATACTGACTTAAACAGTTTCTTCCCACCACCTCCACACTTTCACTACTTTGTAAGTACTTCCTTGCCTTGTTTTATTTAATAAGCCATTCAAGCTCTTAAGTGGATAATCAAAAGGGAAAGTGAATATCAAAAGGGAAGCATGTCAGTGATCAGTTTTGTCTTCTCAGTTATGTTTTGGAGAAAATTTTGTTATGCTGTAGGCATATATCCACAGTGGCCAGCTCTGTGAGTTGCTGAGGGCAACAACTGAGGGGTATAAAATACTGCCAGAGCGGAGACATGCAAATTTAATTGCCACATTTACCGGTTGAAATGTTGCAAATGCCAAATGACATAGTTGGTGCACTGCCTATTGGATTGTGCTCTCCATTGTCTGTGTGCAGTGCACCATCTCTGATTATAGCATGCATTGATGCATTACATAAGCTTGTAGTATGAGCATGTTTAGGACCCCAAGTTACAAAGTCACTTGTTTTCTGTTTTTCTACGGCTCTTATAATTGCAATATAAATGAGCTTTTATGCATGGTCTTCTAATTTAGTTAGATCATGGGGTGGTTTGCAGGCAGTTGTCTGCAACTGTGTTGTTGTCTGGAAAGTAATCTGTTTTTCACTTAGAGTTTTTGTGAAAATTATAGTTATTTGGGGTCATGTCTCAGGTGAGCTGCAAAACCAGCTGCAAATGTGATGTTTTCTTATGTGTAGCACAAATTTATACAGATTACCTTCCAGTTTAACAAAGGTTATTGCTGATCTACAAGACAGGTTTTAGAAGGGGCTACTCAAATCTATGAAGAAATGGTAAGACTTTTTCAGGTAAAGATGATCTCAAGATTTTAAAAAGAGCATGGTGACTACAGAACTAAGGACCAGGATTTGCTTGTATCTGTGTTTCTTAGGTAATACTTAGATAATACTTGTGTCAAACCTTTTCATCCACAGATTTTCTTCATTGATTAAGCTGTTGTATTTTAACAACTTCAAACAGCTAGAGTTCTTGTTGAAGTAATGAAAGAAAAATACCAGCTGCTTTAAAGAGAAGATAATTTAAAAGCCCACAAGCAGTGAGCCTTACACTTACTTTCACTCAATGCTACCATTAGTGTATAGATTGTTACACCAGTGAAATATCAGCATGTTCTTGAACCCCATGAGTTTGCTAAAGCACAGTCTGCCAGTGGGTTATCATATTTGGCATATGATTCTGGAAGCCAGGTGCAGAGTTTAATCAGGTGACTCTTCCTATCTACATCTGCTTCACATATATACTGTTACTCTGGCAATTTCAGCTTTGTTTTTGGTATAATACATTCAAGTAATGTATTCTACAAATACAGTTGCATCCACTTTCAATATGTATAAACAAAGATGTACAGTGTTCCTGCATCCTTCTGACCCAAGTACCACTTTATTGAAGATCTTTTCTTTTGTGAAATTGCATCCATGTCTGGCAGAAATTGAAGGCACATGGTATAGTTGAATGAAATGTGTAAAGTGCTGTACCTGTTCTAGGTACCTTTGTTTGTATGAATGTTGTCCCCTACTTTATACTCTTTCAACTCCAGGTGTTTTCTCTCTGTGACTTCAGAAAACTGGTTGGTGCTTTTGAATGGTAGGATCTAGGTGCATGGCAAATTTGACATAACAAGCAAAAACATTTTCTGATATGTAATTAGGAAAAATTATTTTCTTGATGGAGATAATTTTACAAAGGTAGGTGTTTTGTGTTTTTTAACTGATGAAAATTTTGCTGGGGAAAATTGAAACTGTTGTGATCTGTTTCAATAGTCAAACACCTATGCTAATTAGTCGCCATCCATTTGGCACAGCACCATTTCATGACAGCATTCTTACTTCTCCTTTATGCATTCTGCTCCTCATATTTCTCCTACTTTCTTTTTTGTGGTCACTAGGAAATTACAAACTGCTGGTTGGTCTAACTTCCTAACATGGCTTTGTAGGAAGAAAAGTATATACTATTGCAGCTAAGTCAAATGATACAGGAAAGTGACTTGTTGAACGTATCACTGTGCGAGTTGTTTGGGTGACCAACTAGTAGGGAAGGATTTTTGAACTTCCACGTAATTCTGAGAGCTTATTACAATGCGGAGCTGTCGTCTATCCAGAAGCATGAAGATTTCTTTTGCTCCTGGTTTTTTCTCTTTTTTTTGTCCCCACTCTAGCTTGTTGTCTCCCCTAGGCAACCAATCACAACACTGAAAAATTAATCTCGCAATAAGTATTTTTATAGTCTCTGCAGGATTATGTCTTTGGAGAGGCAGCAGCAGCATCATTGACCTCTTACTGTCCTTGATGATAGTGTTTTTGACTAGAACCCTTCTCACCACTGCCCAACCCATGTGATTTAATAATGTGAGTTTAGAAAGAAGCTGATGCAGTGAATTCTCAGTATGATCCAAACTATGAATGTTAACTTTGATAGTATTTAAAGGCACAAGTTGTCATCTTACTCAGCTACTAGACAGCAGAACGATGCTGAAGCTATCCTGCATGCTAAGAAATGGGTGCATTCAATAAGGGGTTTTCATAAGTGCTGTAATGTTTAAGAAATGTGGTGTGGGAACCACTTATGTCTTTATCTCATTTACTCCTTAAAGCTTTAGTTACATAGATCTCATGCTTGGATTTCTCACATTGTGCCAATCACTGTCAAATGATTTTGATAATCTTTCCTGACAGATTGCCCCAGCAGAAGGATTGGTGTCCATACTGAAGAAAAGAGATGACAGGGAAGGAAAAGCAATTGCTCAAGTCCAGCAAAGGCAGACAAAGAGAAGAGTCCGATTCCAAGAAATGGATGACACTTTTGATCAAGGTATTTTAATGCTGTTAATTCGTGGCATGCATGTGATGTTGATCTTTTTGTTCACAAGAGCAAAGTGGACATTCATTTTATGTAGCACCTTGGCTTTTTAAAACTTAGTCAAGTGAAAGTTGGAGGTGATTGATCAAAGCTTTACTTTATAGCAGGTTTGATTATTAAGAATACAGAAGGAAGGATATTACAGATACATTTCTGTTTTAAACTCGTTTGGAACTAAGTCACAGTATTTTTCCTCTAGCTGAATGATTTGTGAGGGACATGTAATGTCCTTTCAGGAATGCTTAGTGCTTAGGGGTGGTAGGTGTAGGTTTTCTCCCTAAACCTAATTCATATAGGTAAAAAGGAATGCAAAAGGAACAGGTCTACTGTGTTTTGTCCACAGATAGCTTTCCAGCTTTTTCTATTAGACCATGGGATTTAAGAGCATTAGATTTTAATCCTCATTTATAATTAAACATCTGTATGAATTTGCTAGCTAAATTTGCTAGAATTTGGCTAAACGCCTTGTCTTTTTGATGGGCTAAATAGCCTCACAAGAAATGCAGTATATTATGTTGTTATCCTTTTCTTTAGCATAGTTTATTGTTGTTACTACAGAAGCCTTGAAATAGCAGCTTCTGTAGAAATTGTCTTTAAACAGAACAGGCAGGTGAATGTCTCTGTTGTTTGTTTGTTTGTTTGTTTTATTTTCACATAGCTCAAAAAATCACTTTTCTTACTTCGAAGGAATTACAACATCTCATCATGTTGTCTTTTTAGACTAGATATAACTTTTATTTGCCGAGCTCATTTAAACCAACAAAAGAAACCCTCATGAATGTATAGTAATGAAACAATTTAACATTTTTTTCTCCCCTTTGAAGTGGTAATTATCAGGTAATGGTTAATGCTAGTGGCACAGGTAGACAGACTTGGCTCTTCTCGCTGTGACTACAGATTTAAGGAGAGGAAGTTTGTCTCTGTTTTTACCAGATGGTGTTGACTGTTCCTGGTATACCTCACACTCCAAAACTAAGAGTAGTTAGGCATGCCCTGAAGGGAAGAGATTGAAAGTTGTTCTGGAGTACTGAGGGTGAATATTGGTAATGCACAATTTCCAAACATCCTAAATCAGTGTAAGTTTTGTTTGAGGTGAAAGCTGTTTCGTTGGTTGGTAGAAGCCTTTCTTAGGCCTTTTGGTTCTGCTAAAATTAAATGGAGTGCAGACACGTGATTAATAATGGGAGGTTCCTTCTCTGGTATATTCAGATTTGCTTGGTAGGATGGTTGAGAACAAGTGTAGATAAAGATCCCTCTTAGGCTTGATGTTTTCCAAACACTAAAAACTGGCCATTGGATGTAATAGAAACATGTTCCATTTCACACACAAAACACTGTCTGCTTTTTGTGAAGTAAAATGGAACAAATAACTCCAAAGGGAAAAGACCCGTGTATCAATATGTCTGGTTTTTCGCTCTCCCACAAGACCTAGAGAAGAGTAAAAACTAAGAATGTAGGCACTCAAGAAAGAGTTTTTCGTAAGCCTTTGGTTTCTATTGTTTCTCCAAATTAACATTTATTAATTCTCCTCTCTGAGTGTTGTAATGGTCCATGTCTCCTCTTAATGATTTTCTGAAGTGAAAGCATATTGAGAACTGGGGGAAGGAGAGGGAAAAATAACACTATCTGCAGATTTAAACTGGTAAGAATTACTACTAAAACGTTATCCAGGGATATCGTCTTGTAGGTATTGCTATATAGAGAAAAAAGAAAAAAATAATCAGGTAACATTGCTTAGCAGAAATCAACCAAGCGAGCAGTTAGAATCTTAAAATAATGTATAAAGTGAGTCCATTAGTTAGTTGCCTCTTTTGCAGTGAACATCATGTTTTCTGGGTGGAAGGAGATTGCTAGGTACTTCCCTCTATATACTTGAACATAGTGTGGGAATTTATGAGCTTGTTATTTTTGCATCTCTAGAATCTTTTAACATGCAAGAGTGAGATGTGTAGAAGGAAAAAGAACCAAAGCTGTGCTAATGCTTTGTGTTGTGATCAACGTCTCATTGCCTTCCCTTTTTTGGGTCTGTCTGTTGCCTTGTCTAATTCTTGCATCTAAACTACTTGGAATAAGGACTAGCATTTTGATTTTAACTAATGCATTACTTATTCAGTGAGCTGCTTGTCCTTGAGCAGAGTTTGTAGGTGCCATGGTAATAATATTAGTTCCATTTTTAACAATGCAGTTAACACTTGAAACAAACCTCTAAGGACAATTCTCTGTCAATTCAAATATATAAATCGAGATGAACTGTAGCTATTTTTCATGTATTTACATGTATTATGTATACATATATAAGCAGATACACATTGCATTAGTTATGTTTGTCAATATCAGAAGTTGCAGATTAATTCATGAACCAAACACTTTTTTCCCCCCATTATGTGACTCGTGTTGTACAGAAGGTCAGAGCAGGTAGCTGAAACAATCTGATTTGACCCATAAACATTGCCAATGTATGCAACTTCTTTTCTTGGGCGTAGCACAGTTGGTGCCCATACTTTGATGAAATTGTGTGAAATGAATATTTATCATTCCTGGTTCACCAATGAACTTTTAAATTGTTGAAATATTAATTTTTTCTTTGTTATCTCTAACTCCAGGAATTTTCCTCTGTTCACTGAACTCAGTTATTCAGTAAATACTGTCACTGTTGCCAATTCCTACAGCATTTTACTGAAATGCTATGATAATTTTAAATTTCAAAATGATAAATAAGTGCCTCTGTGCCTACTATATATGTGTGTGTATATATATATGTATGCTTATACATACACATATATTTACATGCACACCTCAAGGTATCTCATGAATTTATATCATTGTAATCCTTTCTGCCAGTCTCTACCTTTTTTATTATTCTCAAGATACTCATATAAATTAGTGATATTTAGTCCTAAAGGTAGTGCTTGATCAAGTGCCAAATAATTTTAAAGGCATCCAGATATTGAACTTAAAGTATTATTAATGTGGTGATAAGTTCCACAGAAGTAATTTTGCAATCAGAGCTCTCTGAGATGACCCAAATGCTCTTTTCAGCCCTAAAAACGTTGGAGTGAGAAAAGGCTATCTGGTGTAAGTGGTCTCTAATAGCTGAGGCACTCTAGTGCTCTTGAGTCATTTCAGACAAAACTCGTGTTTTTCCTTTCTTTAATTTTTTGTTAAATGTTCCAGACTCTGAGAGCCTTTAATACTTTACTGTTTTGCCATCATTTTAAGTAAAGCCAAATTCTGTTCTGCAATACTGGCATAGTTTCCTAATACTTCAGTGCAGTCTGCTGGAGAAACTGAGCAGAATTTTAACGCTTCATGATGTTTCCCACACGCTGAAAAGAAAGTCAGTTTACTGCCCAAAAAGGAGCTTATTGCATCTTTTTCTTGAAATTATTTTAAAATTATTTATCTTTTAAATAAAATTCCAGTATTTTCCTTTTGTTTGGTTGTGTGTTGTTTTTTTTCCTGGGACTTAGCGATTCATAAGAAAACTTGATTTTTATTACTATTACTTTAAATCAGATTTTAAAAAAAAAAAAAAAAAAAAAAAACTTGATTTTTTTCCTGTTTCTCCTCCCAGATGTAGAGTAAAAGGAGTTCAGAAATGTTCTTAGAACCTCTTCAGTCTGACAGAAAATGGAGATGTTGTTCGTGTGAACAACTTAGCAAGGATAAGTGAGGTTGTGAGGGTGTAGGAGCACATCTGTAGCCTCTCTATTGGAATAAACAGGCATGCAAAGAGTTACCACAAAATAATGGAGATGTAACTAACCCTTGACAATAGCCTATGCTGAAGTTTTTGTCTGTATCCTTATGATCAAAATGTGAGTAAACACAAGCAGTTCACCATATCACAGTCAGTGGCAGTACAAATGAAGGAAGAATGTTTACATTTGCTCTATTTTCAAAGCTTTAATTTCATTTCACATATTTCCATGAAGGAACGTTTCGGTTCCGTGACATTTAAGTGTTATACTTCCATGTGGACTGACTCCACAAGTGATACAGTCAAGGACAGGGACCCAGGTTGCAGAAATGGCATTGTATAATTATTTATGGTTTCTGAAAAGAATCTCAGGTTTTATCACACATGTTCCTATTGCTTTGTATGGTTATTTATACAATTTTCTGCTCTTCTATTTGCAGATGAA
Source organism: Nettapus auritus (assembly GCA_011076525.1). NCBI lineage: Eukaryota > Metazoa > Chordata > Aves > Anseriformes > Anatidae > Nettapus > Nettapus auritus. The sequence continues at coordinate 35,481,070 of CM021767.1, read as the reverse complement.
GTAGCTGGTGGCTCCTGTATTTTGCTGATCCTGCTGTGCGTAGCAACTGTTTTCCTTAGCATTGGAGGAACTGCACTGTACTGCACCTTTGGTGACATGGAATCCCCGGTGTGTACAGATTTTGCAGCCAACATGGATTTCTATTATACCCAGATATTGCAGCGTGTGGAAGAACTTAAACACTGGATAGCCTTCTCCTAGTTGAAATGAGCAGAGACGGCATGATGAGAGCTTACCACTGATCATTGGTAGAAAAAAACTGTGATTTCAAGTTCTTGGTAACACTTGCCACCTGCAGGTGTACGTGATGATGAACTTACACTTTTACTTAGAAATTGAGAAAAATCCTAGTTTAGCGTTCAGGTGGCAAAATGTTCACATCTTAAGCTGTAGCAGCGTGGTATGGGAGAATAAAAAGTCATTCTCTTCACCCTTTTAAGATTAGACAAGCAGCTTTTCAATAACTTGAGCAAGTGAAGAAGAAAGAAGAAAATTAACTGTCTTCTATATACTCTCTCGTTGCCACCCTTGTGTAAGCAATCTCTGGAAGCTTAGTTAAAGGACAGCTTTGATTTACAGCTGTTTGTGCAAAGGTGTTGCCTCCAGCTATCATGCAATAAGTCTGTGTTTTACAAAAACATTATTTTTCTTCTCTGTCTTACTGTTTTTCTCCATTTTAATTCTTCTGGTGAGCCATGTAATAATTTGGGTGGAGTGAGAAGAGTGCAGCAGCATTCCCAGAGCCCTCATTTGGTGAAAACAGGCTGACCCTGTATCTTATAGCTTATGGTGAATATCATGAGTGGGATAAATCTGCTGGCAGATTTCACAAAACATCCTGGAACTTTACTCCCGGTATTGTGTGGGCTGTTTTAGAAGTAGAAGGATAAAAAAGAAATCATCGGTCTCACTAAACGCAGAAACAGGAGCAAGATGTTTAGTAAATAATTCATGTTATTGCAGAGTGGCTTTGGCCAGTTTTAAAGGACCTGGTAGTAGGTGTTGGGCTAACGGGGTTTTCTGTCCAGCTACGTCACTGACTTACGGTAATCACTTTGTGCCTCAGTTTCTCCTCCGTAAATGGGGAATAATGATCCTTGCCTTTGTCTGTGAATATTTATTGCAATTAGGGCTCGTGTCTGATTCTCGTGCAGCCTGGAGGAGCACACAGGATCGCTGAACAGTGTGGCTGCAGCCTCTCTCACTGAGTGAGCACTTATGTACAGTGGGACTGATCCAACAGAAGAAATTCAGAGGCTCGCTTGAGATCTGCAGTATGTTGGTAGTCCAGGGCACTCATTCCAGCAGAGAAAGCACATTTGCATCTATTTGCCCTCCAGATCTGAGACTCGTATTGTAAAATCTGCTCTCTTTTTCTACCAGCTTTAAATTAGTAAAAGAGTCGTTTTAAATGGGTATTTCTATCACCTGGTGCTCAGCCCTTTCTGTGTGATATGTGAGAGAAACACTGACGTGACAGCAAAGGTCAGAATTAGGGACACAGGCCTTTGGCCCACGCTATGGTCAAAATGTGGCAGCTGTTCTCGCGCAGAGCATGATGCTGACGGTGATGTGTGAAATGAGTCCTTCACACCTCAGGAAACAGCAGTTTTGAGGGGTCTGCTTCACTCCGCTCCGCTCCCATCTCCAGCTTATTAATGTTGTATGATGCAGTTCCTTCAGGTTTAGGGTAGTATTTTGTAAGCTACTACAAAGTGAAAGTGAAATCTTCAAGGTATTGCTCAGAGTTATAACATTAAACAATCATGCTTTCTGCCATTTGCAAGCCGATGTCCCTCTAGTGAGCTTGATTGTTCCTAATGCAGTTACTCTTAATGGGTTTTTAAAGTGAAAATTAAAATCATGGGTTTTTTTGTTTTGTTTTGTTTTGTTTTTCTATAATAAACTGCATGTATGATTTCTTTTTCGGTTTTCACTGCTGAGGCTTAATTTATCTATACATAAGGAAGCCTCGTGCAGCTCTATATTAAAGTAGCAATTTTAAAATACCCAAATTAATGAAAACTTTTGCTTTCACAATGAAACTTATGAATGGTAGTTTGGCATGTTTTTTGTTGGTTATTCTCAGAGCATTATAAAGCTGGACTAATCTAAGGGAGAAAGGGAGAAATGCTTTTGTATTTTAAAGTGTTACTGGCTGGTTCAGTGTATTTTAATTTCCGGTTTATGTATTTATTTAGTTTTTATTTTAAAGAAAAACTTAATTTTCTTCTTTTTTTGGTAATTTACTCAGAGTAATTAAAAAGCATGCATTTGGTTAAAATATGTATTTATAGTGATTGTGTAGTTAAAATATATTTTGCATTTCTGTAACTGCATTGAGTGTTTCAAGATATTAAGTTTGTTTCTAAAAGACAACTGTTGATTTCAGCTTAAAAATCTGTTTGTTTTTGTGCACTTCATCACCAAAAAGATCAAGAGGTATATATAGAACTATTTATTCAAAAATATATGAGATATGAAGATCGAAGATCTTCTACTTCTACGTTTGTTTAATTAGAACTATTTTAAAATAATTATTTTATTTAAAACTGTAAATCTATTTAAAGTCAAAGCGATTTTTAATAAGCGGTTCAGTTTAAAATCCACGGTCCAAATCCTGGTATGGCAGCTTTGTGTTATATTCCCAGTGCAAAGATTCGCTACCATCAGCAGAACTGCCTACGAGAAGACCATGAAGGGGTAGCACACCACTTTACAACATCTGCCTGAGAAAAAAATGAGTTCCCAGATGTTCTGTGTAGCTCAGCTACCTTACACTGGTGCTGTAACGTGGAGCATCTCTCCTGCCTTCCTGGCCTATGCCAAGATACCACCCCTGCAAGGTGTCTCAGGATTTGAGGGAGCAGAAGGAGCACATTCACACAGGCTTCCCAGCTCCTCATCTGAGCTCTTCACTCCTCAGTTGCAGTCGAGGACTTGGGTCTGGATCTAATTTCCATTGGCATTCCTTTATAAAAAGCGGGTAGTACTAACTCTTGCTTCGCCTGACAATTCTGCTGGTACACGCAGTTTGCATGCTCTGTACTACTTTATCAGACTTGCAGCTACCAACGTAAAAGATGTGCTTTGTTTGAACACCAAAGAGTGTGCGGGTTGGTTTCGTTTTGGCCTTCCCATGTGTTCTGTTCCCTCTCAGTTGCTGGTGACATTGCTTCCACCTGGGTGGCACGAGGGGGTCAGGATCTTTGGGAAATCCAAGCTGAAAATTGATTTGAACAGTTATCCTCATCTGAGGATTTTGTGGTAAAATAGTGCTGAGCAGCAGCCAAGACTGAAGTATGAAGCAAGGAGAGGGAAAAGGCTTTTTCTCCCCTTTGTGCATTTGTAAAGCCCTTTGTGTGTAGGTTTTCATTTACTCTCTTGCCTTCCCTGCCACTGTCTGTATGGTTGCCCTGCTTGGCAGTAGGGGAAACATTTTGCCAGTGTAAAAACATTTGTAGGCAGTAGAAAAAATCAGGGAATGGTTCAGTACTTGGCAGTACTTAAAGCTAATTTCTTAAAAGATGACTGGGATGTCAGGGTGGTAGTTCACCTTCCAGGATGGAAGCTGTGGGCACTTAATCACCTGCCGCACTCTGCTGGAAACCCCACCTTCCAATTTATTCAGTGAGTGTAATTATTTTTAGAAAGGTTCTTGTGACAGAGCAAAACCAAGAAGACTCTTTGTGCCCATGCAGCATAAGCTGCCAAAAAGAGCTTTCTGATGACATAATGAGCACCCTCACCCCAAATAACATGAAGCACCACGCCGTACCACAGGCTCGTTTTCAAGCAGTGTCAGTAAGGAAGCGTTTTCACAGCCCAGATGTGCCAGGAGGAGTTTTTAATCTAGACAAAGCCTGTGTTTTAAGATTTGTCCAGTATCTTTGCTGTCATGCTTGGAAAATGCATAGCACTGGTCACACACAGCGTGAAGTAGCCTAACCAAAGGGGAGACTCTTGTTAGAGTTCTCTGGGAGGAAAGGGCAAGCTTGAAATATCAAATGAGCAGAGCAGGTTGGAATTCCAAATTCATGTGTGATTGGGCACTATTCTACTCAATAACCAAAGGGGATGTTACCCTCCCAGGAAACTATCTTTGCCTACTTTGTACCATAATGTAAAACCAAGACCATCTGAAAGGACTAATAACCATTTGTAACAAATTTAACTTTAGCTACTTTTAGCAAAAGGAGTAAATAATTGTTTGAAACCATCACCCAAGCTTGTAATTTAAATACTGTAGCAAAAAAAATACAAATAAAAAACGTCCCAAAGAAAATATATGAGGCTTTTTGGGTACTGTTATTTCTAAATATATGAAAACACTGAGAAGATGTTCTGTGAAGTTCAGGTAGTATCACCGGCAGTATCACCAAGGAGAACTTTATGATCGAACCCAAACCAGAAGGGTAAATGAGGATAAAATGCATAAGGTTTGGTTTGTTTCTTAGTGTAATGTAAGTTTCATGGGTTTGTAGGTTGGGTTGGTTTGTCTTTGTTTTAATAACTAAATGAAAACCCAGCCTCCTCACGGAGTGTGGTTTCTCTAGACCGCTGTGTTTAAAGCACTGAAATGTTACTTTACTACTTTGCTCCAAAAGAAAGCATTGGATGGTAAGTTTCAGAAATCCTGTGGTGGGTGACTTCCTTAGAAATCACAGGCCAGTGTGCTCTTTGAGTCTGACTGAACAAAAACAAATCAACTCCAACTCTGCCCTGCCCAACCCAGCTGCCTCCAATTTGAACAGGAGCGTGCCAACACTGCATCTAGCAGCATCCCCCTTTGTTGGCTCTTCCCCCAAGAGCCACCAAATGAAGCCACCCAGGATCTTAGAATGGCTGAAGAACTAGTGAAATTCTAAGAGGAAACAAATTGGTTTTGTTAATCTTCTTCTGTTTTTATCATCTTTGTGTTTTATATTTTGTAACTGTTCTTCATAGCCAGAAAAAGAGGAAAAATATAATGTAAGTGGAGAAGAAGAAAAAAAAAAAAAGAGAGAGATTTGTGTATAATTTGTATAATGATCTTTAGACATTGCTTCTTTGAAGCTCTTTTTTTAAAAAAATTATTTATTTCTGGATTTTATTATTTTGGATTAAAAGGCATGGTAATTCTTCTCTGGCTTAATTAAAGCCTAGAGTTCATTGTATCCAACACTGTACAAGAACTGTGTTCACCTCATGAAGGAAGTGATGGTGGGGAGTAGATGCCTGCTTTGTTTTAAAGAGCAGCTCTGTGATGGCTAAGCTGTTACGGAACTGATACCATGGAATTTCAGCCAAAGGTCTGATTCTGCCCTTAGGTATCTCGAGCTTGCTGTTAATGACAAACAGGCTAAAATTAAAAATAAAAATGAAAAATAAAAAGGCAGTACTGAAGCACACCCAAAGTTTCAAAGGCACGGCTAATACCAGACCAAGTCCTCTATTAATCTAAAATTGTTGAGCTGCACTTTCTTGAAAACAAGCTTGAATCCCGCTTTACATGACAGTAGGTCAGTCAGCTCTCTCCTTTTTCTTTCGGCCAAGAAACTGTCTGGCACTGTCATCTTTGACCCAAAATAGGCCCCGATGTAGGACTCATTTGCTAGGCTGTTGGGGAAGTTTTCCAGTAACACTTTTGTCAAGTTACAGTTAATGGTTGTGTCCTATTTCATCACACAGCACTGAAACTGAATTTAAGCCTCACTGTTGTGCTTTCATAGACTGGTCATCTTTAAAGCCGTTATCAAAAACAACTTTCAGAGTGAGAACTATAGATTTGTTTTTTACTTCAGAAAGTGCCATGTGCGTAGTACTGCAATGAGAAAACTTTACTGTTTTTCGCAGTTTTGCCGCAACACTACTGGATTTCACAATTGCTCTTGGTAATCCGTGGAAGAAGAGGCAATGCAACGTTTCCTACAGCACACCCCTGCAGCTGGTCGATACTCGTTCAGCTGTCCTCAGCGTGGCTTTCATGAGAAAGTCGTGGTTGCATCGCAAGTGGCGGTGAAAGCAGGTCTGTGCTAGAAGTTGAGCAACGAGCTCTGTGAGGCTACAGGATCAGCAAGGATATTTTGATGTTACTTTTCTGTGCTAGCTGAATTCAGTGCACTATAGAAAGGGCAGAGAAAGGAAGAGAGCAAAAGGTTTGACTCACTAAAGATCCATGAATTTCAGAAAGATAAAATGTACCATCAGGAAGATAAAATTCAGGAAGATAAAATCTACCATCATAGAAGTTAGCAATGTTGCCCCAAAACATCCCACTGCAAGTTGTAGGTAAACATAGATTTGAAAAAGGTACGAAGAAAAAAATATATACACTGAAGATTCCTAATGGCATTCCTAATTCAAAGATCTGAGTCTTTAAGTACAAGTTGGTAAATAAGGGGGGATCTTCTCAAGATTGTACAAATGTTATAGGCAAAGGGCCGCAGAAAACTTAATAAAGACCTTTGAAAGAGGACCAAAAATGTATTGGTAAAAGATTAAAAATATTTTGGAAAATGACATCTGCCAGTGGTGGTGTTTTTTCCAACCAGATTTTATAAAAACAGAAAAAAAATGTGCAATATTTTAATGAGGACAGAGAAGAGAGTGACTAATGGTTAAAATATCACCGGCTTCTTTCCTAGACTCCCTAGGAGGAATTTAAGTGGTCTGTACAAGGTCACGTAGCAGACAGAAACAACACAGGATCAGTTTATAAAGCCTGCTTTCTGATCTCTTGCCTGGTCCTGGTGCCCACTAGGACAACACGGATTAGGGAAGATAGATGAGTACCCTGTTACTCACATTATCTTTGACTTCACACAGCTTTGAGGACTTCGTTTCAAGATATTTTTTTAATATTCTCCTAATTTTTGTGATGATTGTAAGGAATAAAATTGATTCAGAAGATGAATTTCCTTTCTGGTATGTAGCAATGCGTCCAAATGCTGTTCTAGGGTATTTCTAGTGCTTGATATCATCATACCCATGGTAGCGGGTTGCTGTTTACACGTATTAAAACAAATTCTATCAACAGACCACCTGGGAACACATAATTTCAACTGCCATAATCAACAAAATGAGGCTCAAGCTGTCTGTAGTCTCTTTGTCTTTTGCTATCTGACCCTTGCTATTCATGTGCTGGTAACTGCAGGGAAATAACAATGTTCAGCAAAGCAGGCCCAGTTGAGAAATCTATTAAAAAAAAAAAAAAAAAAAAAAAAAAAAAAAGCCACCATCTCAGTTTTGTTGGGCTTCTATCACTGTGCCAAGAGGGAAAATCATTACTGAAGAAACAGAGCAATGGGGAAAGAAGCAGTGGTCACCAGATGCTGCCTCCCAGCAGAAATGAAGTTCTTGTGAGGCACGGAAATGTTTTGACCATAAAGTGGATGTTGTCATCACTGTCTGCAAATGTGAAAGATGAAAATAATTTCAAATGTTCTTGGAATCCCTCAAAATGCCTTTAATAACCTACTTTTCTTTTCAATTTTTGTATTATTAAAGCTCTTCCCTAGTTGAAGGCAAAGAGGAGAATTAAGCAATAGTAAACTTATTTTTTTTTTTTTTTTTTTTTTTTTTTTTTTTAATTTGAAATGTACTGTCTCTTAGATTTTTCTATCAATAGGGCATTGCCTTCCTGAGCTAATGCACTGCTACCCACAATTTACCTACAATGGCAAAATAGATGGCCATTAGCAGTAAGTGACTCAAGTATTATGAGAGAGCGCCATCAGAAAGAACCATCTATATTGGCTCATGCAGTAGGATGTTGTAGCAATATTTTCAGAGAAATGGCAGAATTTTGTACTGCAGATCAAGCCTCGCACAGCCCACCCACACCGCCACCCCAGCCTGGCACTCTGTTCATCTTTGTGCTAGTGCTTTTCTCAGCTGCGACGTCCCAGCTGAGAGCAGCCAGGGAGACGCGTCATCTTTCCTTTGCTCCATTCCCTGTGGAGAAGCCCAGCAGCTGCAGGTCTCCCAGAAGCAAACAGAACAGCCACATGTTGGCCATAAAGACCTGTAGGGTCTCAGCTGGAAGCTCCGCAACAGCCCATCTTTCCCTGCACTCCCTGCAGCTCGCAGTCAGGTAGGTGGTAGGTCTCAGTAACGAGTAGTCCATGCAGTCCAGGCTTGAGGATCCCGCAACAAAGGCAGGAAGAAGCCACAAAAAAACACTTGCAAAAAGATTTAAATGGAGGCAGTGTTGCCAAGAGTCCCTCAGGATTTCGAGATCATTCATAGAATCATAGAATATCCAAAGTCGGAAGGGACCCATAAGGATCATCAAGTCCAACTCCTCACACCGCACAGGTCTAACCAAAAGTTTAGACCATGTGACTAAGTGCACAGTCCAATCTCTTCTTAAATTCAGACAGGCTTGGTGCAGTGACTACCTCACTCGGGAGCCTGTTCCAGTGTGCGACCACCCTCTCGGTGAAGAACCACCTCCTGATGTCTAGTCTAAACTTCCCCTGCCTCAGCTTCACCCCATTCCTGCAGGTCCTATCAGTGGTGTTTATGGAGAATAGATCACCCGCCTCTCCACTCCCCCTCGCGAGGAAGTTGTAGACCGTGATGAGGTCTCCCTTCAGCCTCCTCTTCTCCAGGCTGAACAGGCCCAGTGACCTCAGCCACTCCTCACACGTCTTCCCCTCTAGGGCCTTCACCATTTTTGTCGCCTTCCTCTGGACACTCTCCAACAGTTTCACATCCTTTTTGTACTGTGGTGCCCAGAACTGCACACAGTATTCGAGGTGAGGCTGCACCAGCACAGAGTAGAGCGGGACGATCACTTCCCTCGCCCTATTAGTGATGTTGTGCTTGATGCAACCCAGGATACGGTTGGTCCTCCTGTCTGCCAGGGCACACTGCTGGCTCATATTCAACTTGCTGTCGACCACGACCCCCACATCCCTCTCTGCGGGGCTGCTCTCCAGCGTCTCGTCGCCCAGTCTGTATGTACAGCCAGGGTTGCTGCATCCCAGGTGCAGGACCCAGCACTTGCTTTTGTTAAACTTCATGCGGTTGGTGATCACCCAGTTCTCCAGCCTGTCCAGATCTCTCTGCAAGGCCTTTCCACCCTCATCCAAGTCCACAACTCCTCCAAGTTTGGTGTTGTCGGCAAATTTGCTCAAAACACCTTCTAGTCCTACATCCAAATCGTTTATAAAGACATTGAAGAGGACTGGCCCTAAAATAGAGCCTTGAGGCTCCACTACTGACCTTCCACCAGTCTGATGTGGCCCCATTTACCACAACCCTTTGAGCCCTGCCCGTCAGCCAGTTGCTCACCCATCATATGATGTTTTTGTTAAGTTGTATGCTGGACATTTTGTCCAGTAGGATCCTATGGGAAACCATGTCGAAAGCCTTACTGAAGTCCAAAAAGATCCCATCGGCTGGTTTCCCTTGGTCGACTAGATGGGTGATCTTATCGTAAAAGGAAATCAAATTTATTAGGCAGGACCTACCCCTCATGAACCCATGTTGGCTGGGACCAATGACTGCATTGTCCCCCAGGTGCGCTTCAATAACTTCAAGGATTATCTTCTCCATAATTTTACCAGGCACTGATGTGAGAGTGACAGGCCTGTAATTGCTAGGGTCTTCTTTCTTACCCTTCTTGAAAATTGGCACAACATTTGCCAGCTTCCATTCTACCAGGACCTCTCCAGATTCCCAAGATCGTTGAAAAATAATTGAGAGCGGTCCTGCAATGATGTCAGCCAGCTCTTTAAGCACCCTGGGATGAATCCCATCCAGAACCATGGACTTGTATGGATCCAGGTGGAGCAGCAAATCCTGCACACGTTCAGGGTTGGTTGGGAGTTTGTCGTTCCCACCGTCATGGTCCTCCAGCTCAGGGCACCCTGGGTCCCGAAGCCCATCAGCAGCATTGAAGACAGAGGCGAAGAAGGCATTAAACATCTCTGCTTTGCCTATGTCAGTCTGTGAGGAGACCTTCCCCATCAAGCAGCGGACCTATGTTTTCTTTGGTTCTCCTTTTTCTGTTCACATGTCAAAAAAAAAAAACACCTTTTTTATTGTCTCCCACAGACATGGCCAGCTTCAACTCTAGTTGGGCTTTGGCCACATGAATTTTCTCCCTACCAACACAAACAGCATCTTTGTATTCCTTCCTTGTCGCCTGACCTTCCTTCCAGCAGCTGTAGACTTTCTTTTTTTGCCTAAGCTCCAGTAGAAGATCCCTGGTCAGCCAGGCCGGCCTCCTGTCCCGCCTGCCTGACTTCCGATATTTTGGAATTGCCTGATCTTGTGCTTTTAGGAGGCAGTGCTTAAAGACTGACCAGCACTGATGGACACCCATGATTTCAAAAGCAGTTTCCCAGGGGACCTTGCTGCCTAGTTCCCTGAGCAGCCTGAAGTCTGCTTTCCCCATATCCAGGGCTGAAGTTTTGGTGGCAGTTTTCCTTCTGTCACCATAAATTCTAAACTCAGCCACTTCATGGTCACTATGACCGAGACAGCCGCCAATTGCCATGCCTCCCACAAGACCCTCTCTGTTCTCTAGCAACAGATCTAGGAGGGCACCTTTCCTAGTTGGCTCCCTTAGCACTTGCACCAGGAAGTTATCATCGAGGTGCTTTATGAACCTCCTGGACTTGCTCGTGTCAGCTGTGTGGTGATCCCAGTTGATGTCTGGCAAGTTGAAGTCCCCCATAAGGAAAAGGGGAGTTGATCTTGAGGCATCTCTTAGTTCTGCAAAGAATAATTCATTGGCGTTGTCGTCCTGGCCAGGTGGTCTGTAATAGACTCCCACAACGACATCCCCTTTATTTGTTCGTCCCTTAATCCTTACCCAGAGGCTCTCAACTTTGCCATTGGCAACCTGAAGTTCCACACAGTCCAGCCCATGTTTCACATACATTGCCACACCACCACCTCGCCAACCCTGCCTGTCCCTCCTGAAGAGCCTGTAACCACCTATTGCAGCACACCAGCCACAGGACTCATACCACCAGGTTTCACTTATGCCGATGATGTAGCTGTGGGACTGGGCCAAGACTTCTAGCTCATCCATTTTATTCCTCATACTGCGTGCATTTGTGTAGAAGCACTTCAAATGAGCCTCCCTACATGCAGCATCTTGTGGAGCTGACCAAAAGTCCTCACTGGCACACAGTCCCTCTGATTCTAGAGCACCATCCCTTAGCTCATCACCGGCATGCCTGGTTTTATCCCCTTCCCCCTTCAACTCTAGTTTAAAGCCCTGTCTATCAGCCCTGCCGTCTCCTGACCAAAAATCCTCACCCCTCTCTGAGAGAGGCGCATCCCATCTGGTGCCAGCAGGCCTGGTGTCATGTAGACCTTCCCGTGATCGAAAAACCCAAAGTTCTGCTGGTTACACCAGTCCCAAAGCCACATGTTAATGTGATGAGCCCGCTTGTCAGCATCGAGCCCCCCATCAGAAGGACAGAGGGAAACACAACCTGTGCCCCTGATCCTTTAAGTAGTTGCCCCAAAGCCCTAAGGTCCCTTTTGATCACTCTCGGACTTCTCGTCATTACCAGTCTGCAAGACCAGTAGCAGGTAGTAGTCAGTGGGCCGTACCAGGCGCTTGACTTTCTTAGCAAAGTCTCTCACCCAAGCCCCAGGGAGGCAACTGACTTCCCTGTGGGTTGTGTCTGGTCGGCTTATCGGGCGCTCTGTCCCTTTCAGAAGGGAGTCCCCCATGACAATAACACTTCTTTCCTTTTTGACAGATGATGTAGCAATGCGGGGGGTAGGTTGCCTTGCCTTAGGCACCCTCTCCAACTGGACCCACTTTCGTCTACTTCGTTGTTCAGACTGTTGTGTTCTAGTCCCTCTTACCTGTTATATAAGGGTAGATGGGAAGGAGAGCTGGGCAGGGACAGGGCTCACCTACCACCCCAAACAGGAACCTGCCTCCATTCCCCCGCTTGGCCTAGGTCCCCTCCTGCTGCCTGGCAGGAAGAGGGAGCTTTTGTCTTCTGCATAGCAGGAGACACTTGTGCTGTGGCAGGCTCGTCAGTCTGTCTCAAAGAGGGTAGAGAACACCTCCACCAGTCAATTTCCCTCTCCAACCCCCTGATGGTCCTCAGCCTGCTCACCTCTTCCCAAAGCTCCGCTACCTGGCCGAGCAGCTCTTCAGCCTGGGCACACCTCCCACAGGCATACCCCCGCTGCTGCTGTTGAATACCGACAGCAGACTTGGGCACACCCTGCAGCCCAAGACCTGGACAGCCGCATGTTTCACCGAGCCTTCCAAGTAGCCACATCGGTGACCGTGGCTGGAGAGGCTGTGGTTTTCTGCCCAGTTGATACCATGGCCAGGTTCCTCACTAGCAGGTTAGAAGTGCCGAAGGGAAAGACCACTGCAAAGGAGTGCTGGGCAGCCCTCCCTGTGCCAACTGCCCCGCGAACTGCCGCGCCCTGCCCTGTGTGTTACTGTATTTGCTTGCATGTTGTTTTCTTGACTAGCACCTTGTCCTTCTAAGTGAAGTATTTTCCTTTAGATTCCTTCCAGATATCAGTGGCAAGTGGTGTGGAGACCCATCTGAACATCTTGGCCCAGGGGAAATTAAGAGCGTTTCCCACCTGGCACAACCAGACCTCACTAGCTCCAGCATCTGAGTTTCCACTCTTTTTTTCAATGTGAGTGAAGGTATCTGATGAGATGCTGACTTCATTAAAAGGGAGGTATATTGTATGTGTCTGTGAGTACTGTGCTATTTATAAAGCACATTTACGTCTTCCCCATGGTGTCCTGTTTAAGTCATCTAACCTGCAAAATTGGGGAGAATGCTATATATGAACAGATAGAGTGCAACTGAGATGGAAAGTGCTCGATTTGTGAGCTGGAATACAACAAAGGCTTTTTAGGAGATCTGGAGAAACAATTTTACATCAAAAAATACATATATCAGAAAAACGTACTTTCTGATGTGCTGTGACACAGTTTTCTGTAGCTCAGAGAAAGAGATGATTAAGTGATAAAAACAAAACTGGAACTTGGGACTTCGCTTTAATTGCCTGCTATCCCACAGATTTCTTACACGGTCTTAAGCACATCAGTTAATCCTCCTGTGTTTCAGTACTCCCGTAAGTAATGGGGAGAAATATTTTCTGATGCTCTCTGTGGAAATGCAGCAGTGAGCAGAATCATGGTAAGCTTGTAAGTAAAATGTTTTGAGCAATATCAGCAACTTGCTTGTCATACTTCTGTCAGAAGTGTTACTTGTGACGATGCAAGGCAAATTTGCAAAGAACCCTACATCTGAGAGGAAAAAAAAAAAAAAAAGATAGAAAGAAAGAAACCCTTTCTTGTTTCTCTCTTTCTTTTTCAAGTTTTCTATGAATACAAAAGCTGCTTCAGGAAAAAAAAAAAAAAAAAAGTATTAAAAAAATGCAAAGATACACTTTAGTATCCCTGCCATTTTTTATTTTATTTTATTGATTTATTATTATTTTATTTTTTTTGGTGCAGTGCTGTCAGATGTAGAAATTGTATCTTTTTTTGTGTGTGTGAGAGGTTTTTTTTTTAGCATTGTAAAGACTATAATATGAGATTTCACAACTATTTTAAGCTACCTGAGGGGAAGAGTATAGAACTATAAAATGCTTTTGCAAATTAACATTTTCCTATGGGAGTGAGGGGTAAAAGCATTTGCTTGATGGATTTACCTAGCTGGTATTTGCAGTACCCAGACCTGTCAGTCCTTCACACTTGGCCTCCATCTGCCATGGGGCAAAGCTTTCAACTGTCTCAATATTATCAGTGGTTTTCTGAAAAATAAGCAGACTGTGGACAGTGTGACCAGGTCATTTTTGAAAGTGTCCATACTAGAGCCTTTGAGAGAGAATCTGAAAAAGTCTGTTCCCAATACTATTAGCATTTATATGGGTTAGGCTTTTTGCTTCTGTGTTACTGTTAGTGACAGTATTAGTGGGGATTTAGTCTTTTAGGTATATTTAGTGATTTAAATTCTCAGGGTCATCATAAGCTATTCGCTGGAAACACTGAAGGTGACACAGAGCAGCTAACAAAAATGAAAAGGCAAGACCAACTAAGGTATGGCTTCTGGCCCAAACACAGAAGAATTTACTACTCCTCTGAAATCCATGACAAGTCTTTTTGTAGTATTTACTTATCTCTGTTTTCACAATAAACCTAACTGTTAAATAGTCAAAATCTATTAGTATATGCTGCAGTTATTCAAATCTCTTAGCATACGCTACAGCACCTTTGGTAATAGTTAGCTGTTGAGGGTTAACTCACTGTATGCCAGATTGCTTAACTAGATTTCTACACCTTCTCCCTTTATTTTTTGTCCATTAGTGTACTTGATGTTTTAGGGTTTGAAGACTTTGAAACCAACAGTTTTGAGCAGTTAGGCATAAATTATGCAAATAAGCAGCTTCAGTATTATTTCAGTCAGCATATTTTCAAATTGTCACAGGTAAGAAATTAGTTACTGAAACAACTTGTTTTATTAAAATCGCATCTATTAGGCAAACTGTTCTGCAAAACCTCATGGCATCATTTTTATAATTGGTTGAATATATTTTAAGAAGTGTTGGAGGTTTTTTATTGTTATTTCTTGTTTTAGTGTTGCTTATTATGATATTGTTTGAAGGTTGCAGCTTTGCTGTATGTTGTGCCTGACACGCACTAATGTCATCTGGGTCTTTCTTCAGAGAGTGAGCAGTGAGTTTCTATTCTCCAGTGCAGCCACCTCTATCAGCACCCCTCTGTCATAGTTGTGAAACTGCCCTTAGCTGCAGAAAGATTCAGGCGTCTTGCCTGCTGTTTCTGTGTATTACCTCATTTATAAGTGACTTCCTTGTGTGTGGTTTGGTTGGTGTTGTTGTTTTTTGTTTTCAGGAGGCCAAGGTTATAGCTTTTGTCCATTTCCTTCTAAATATGAACCTAGGTGGTGGCAGAGAAAAGCAAAGCGATCATAGTATTTTACCAAAACAGAGGAGGAATACGGCCACAGGAGGTAGATAAGGCACTTCTGTGTGCTCATGCTTTGGACCCATGCATGTCCTACTTGATGTTGACACTACTAAATACAGAGAAGCCAGCATTTAAATGCTGCCCATCCATATGGCACCTTGGTAAGCCAGAAATGATCATGGTAGGTGAATAATCCTATCAGTCCCAGCTGCATAATAAAATTCACTGTCATCTTCATGAGCTAAGGTACTTATCTGAGCACACTCCACTGAGGTGCTGCTTTTCAGCACTTGCTATGATTTCCAAGACATGGGTAAGTAAACGGTTTAAAAAACCCCACACCTTTATTAGAGGAAGAGGAGCGGATGAGAAGGTCATGTAATTAGATGAAAATAGGTCGTATGACTGGGATTTTCCTTGTGACGGAATACTCACAATTGCTGCCAATTTATTCAAAATGTGATGAGGGGAGAGGAGGCAGGGATGTAACTACTGTCCTTCCTCCAGGCTATTTCTTGTTTCTCGTTGCCTGTTTACCTCAACTATCTCATTGGTTTAAAAAAAGAAAAAAAAAAAAAAAAAAAAAAAAAATTACTGATAGCCTAGCATTGCCTTTTAATGTCACCAGGATATTATCATTAAGGAGGTTATTTGCTTCCTTTTGAGTTTTCCTCCTCAGTAAGAGTTTGATTTAGGTATACTGCCAATTTGCATTTTTTTGAGAATGAGAAGTTTAAAGTCATCTCCAAAGCAACAAATTAATGGTCCATACTTGATACCTGTATTTGTCCCAACTTGCACTAGTTTAATGTGCATTGTAGAGCAGCCTTCTCTCAAAATATTATGCAAACTCATTGGCAGAGATCAAGAATTCTGTTCTTTGTATCCTTTTTAAGTTAATACCTCAATTAGTTACAAGAAGGGCTTCAAGCACTGCAGTAAGACGAGTGCTAATGAATCCCTTCGAGTGAATATTTTCACAAGCAGACCCTGGTGGGGAGGGGGCACTCTGAGACCTGGAGCCAAGCACTGAGCAGGGAAGGTGAAAAGAACACCGAATAGCTTCCCAGTGACTGCATGAACAGGAATCCTTAGAGACAACAGGACATGCTAATGTGATTAAAGAAAATACCATAATACATAGGAACCAAGAGCCCAAATCACAAAGTACAAGCAGGGTTCTTTCTAGGATTTGAGTCATTGACTTCACAACCTTATTAAATAGTGCTTTTCAGAGAAGCGGCAGCAGTGTTGTATTGCTTTAAAATATGCAGTTCGAGCCAAAACATAACACTTGGAGCATTAAGCTATTTTATCCCAAAATAAAATCATGGCAAAGAGAGAAAAAGCCTTTTGATACTGTCACAACATCATTTCTAGCTAGAGCAGAGCCAGATTTTGCTATTCTCACAACTGTTCTTGTACAGGAAGTTTCATGTGGATTTGTTATTGATGATCTTCTAATCTTGGAGGTACGAATTTTATTACTATTATAATTAGTGCTTAAAGCACATGAAGTGTCATACAGCTTGGCAGATAATGAGGCTACTGTATGTGATACCATGGGGCTTCTGTATGTGTTTCAGTCCTTGTATATGTCTACATCTCTGTAAAGCAGAGGACACACACAGATCTTGCTCACCCTTCTCCCACCTCTCAGGTACATTGCACTTACCTACAGGGAATAACAGTGCAAGAGTAGCCGTGCTCCTCGAGCTCTGCATTTCTGACTTATATTCGAATGGGACATGCTAGGGCACAAGGGTGTTTAATTTCACTTCCACCATTGCAGTGCAATCCTACAGAGGAATGTATTTTCCAATAGATTGGATGCCTACCTATGACCAGTAAAATGCTTTGGCACACTTTTGACTTTAAAAAAAAAAAAATGCTAAGAGAGGAAAAGATCTTATTGCTCTGATTTGATACCAATGTGGGTTAATTTCAAGCAATCTCACATGTTTTCAGCAAAAGACTTACAAAGAAAGAATTCCATACCCTGCTGCTTTAACTTTCCTGTTGCTTCTCTGTTTTACTATCCTGGAGTAAAATTTCTCCCTTTGATTATAATAACAGCGTAGTTCAGAAACAAGAAAGCAGCATGACATTTCCTAATTCCATTTCACGATACTGACATTGATATTGTTTTGTTTCTTTGCTCATTTGCTTTTTTTGCTTTGAGGTGGGTTAGCAAGAGAGGCTGGAAATCTATTTTAATAGCATCTTTTAATTTTGTTGCAATTCATCTTTTTCATGCTGGCTAGGTAATTTAATTTGTTGTTGACCTAGTTCCAGTTGTAAAAGATTAGACTATTCATTACAACAGAAGTTTTATCCTTTGGCCCTTAAAATAATTAAACTTTTTGAAAACATGTTACAGATTACTAACAAATGTTGTATTTTACTTACGGAGTTCCTTGTTTCATATGAAAATATTTTGTCAGCACACAGCCTTGATGATGATTTCTTATTAATTGTAAGGCATAATTACCGCGAGGAAGGGTGACACTGAAATTCAGCAGTGAACTAGTTTTTGATCAGCATGGCACATGATGTTGTTCTCACAGATACCGCGGCTTCACTGCATGAATCTTTCCCTCCAGCAATAATGAGACAAAAGCATCCACTGTAATTAGGAATTTGAAACCTATGTTGTGTAATTGGTTCTGCTACACCGAGCAGAATGAACATCCCTTTTAAAAAGCGGAAGACAAAAACAGGTTATCTGGGTTATCTGAGTTATCTGACTGATCCTTCCTAGTCCTCTGCCCACTCTGCAGAAGACTGATGTTTGCTTGCTCTCACTTTGGCAGTCCTGGGAGGTGCAATCAGTTTTCTCAAAGCTTCTCCCAAAGTAATTTATCTGACTTCTGGCAGGTTGCTGGGGAGGACCTGCATCCAGCCTACCTTGAATAAGGGGTTGCAGCTGTGAGTGAGATGGCTATGACTTTGTTTCCACCTATAATGGGAATTTGCCCTGGCTCCATCAATGAGTGACTAATTTACTGGACAGGCGGGTCAGCATAAAACTCTGCTGTAGGTAAGGAAAACTAAGCTGTTACTAGTTACAGATTCCAGCGGACTTTAGGTAACTTCAGCTGTCTTTGACTACACTTGAGATTTGGATGCAGGGTCAGGGTGCTCCAGAAGTTTGGAGGAGTCTTGGACAGATTCCCAAAGTGCCTCTGGTCGGTTTCTAGGGTGGCAAAATCAGCAGAGCAGCATTCCGGGAGCTGCTCAGTGATTAACGATGAGGTCTGTAATAACATGTTCGCTATAAACATTTCTGCTGTTTTCCCTCTGGAGCACGTGTTGCAAAAGAGCCCATGGAGACCTTTGTGCCGCCCCTAGCCAGTGGGGCCCTGGGCTCTCCTGCCTGGTTGCCCTTGGGAGCTGCGGGGATGTGGGGAGAGGCAGCCAAGCTCACCAGGGAAGCCAGCTCGGCATGGGAGAAAGCAGAAGGGAATAGAAGGGAAAACTGCAGCTACCACTTCCGCATTCGAATGAGAGAGCAGCTCTTTGTGGGCATTATTGGGAGGGGCCACGGAGGGATATAATTTTGCCATCCAGAATCCTTATCTGCTGCTAAGCAGTTACACAATGTTAGCTGAGATTTAAGGTGCTGAAACAATCAGGTTTTCTGGGAGATGTGATCAGAGCTGAAAGCCTCCCGTGAGTGTTGTTTTTGCAATCCTTAATGTTTTATCCCAGGTCCAACAGTATTTTTGTTGTCTAAAGGCACCTGGGAACTGGCAAGAGGCAGAGTGAAGAGCTAGGGACGATCTTGTTTAAGCTAGAGGCCAGCTATAATAGCAGCGCCTTCCCATTGTGTTTAGTCTAGCTGCATGTACATTCTTCTTCAGCCTTATTTTTGGCAGAAATTATTATTATTTTCACATTCATTCATTACCTCTTCTCTGCTGTACTTTCAAGAGAGAGAAAGTGGGGCACAAGCACAGGCTGCTGCTTTGTGAGGGATGAGTACTGAGAACTACAAAAAGAAGCCAACTGTCATCTCAGAGATGGCATCTGGATCTTTTGTTTAGAAACAGATGATGACCTCTGGCCAGTATGTTTTTCTCAAATTGCTGCTTCAAAAATAGAACCTCTTGATCACTTTGCCCTTTGGAGTTTTTATATTCCCTCCCTGCTTACACCAAAGCAGGTGACAACAGCTCTGCAGTCCTGACCCTATCGCCAGACACCAGCCCTAACCAGCACCGAGCACCTTCTCGTGCCCAGCTCAGCAGGGGCCCACAGCTGTGTGGTGCTGCCTGCCAGTGCCCTGGGCTGCTCGGGCACCGCTGGGAATGCATTGCAGTCCGGTGGCTGCTGCTGCAGCACAGCTGCACCCTGGCACAGCCAACAGTTCCCTCTTGTGTTTTGATGGGGCACTTACAGATATGGGAAAGGCCACGAGAGCTGACGATAACCCCAAGCACAAGCCGTGCGGTAGCTGATAACAGCGCAAGTCGGTTGGCTCAGGTCTAGAGCGATGCTGAGCGATTTCTCTGCTCTAGGTTTCCAGTGCAAAAGTACATGCTCACCAATTTAGCTCATTAATGCTTGAGAGTAAATTTCAGGTTCTCTCTCATACTCTGAACCAGACAAGCCAGTTTAGCATCAGTTTTTGACTTGTAACTGTGATGCCTAGAGAGCATCTATGGCCTGTTTTCAGAGCTGAATTCATGTGCCTAAAAAGAACTGAATGCTAAATGGAGCCTCCCAGCGCCCCTCAGCCTCCCAGCGCCCCTCAGCCAAATATTTCTAATTTTACTGAAAACATACAAGGTTAAAAATGCACTCAAACCCCTCAACATGAGACCACTGTAACCCAGTAACACCTACCTGACAGCTTCTGAACTTGAGTCGCTTCCAGACTTCTTCACAGTGAAGTAGTACCAGCAGTGTTTTACTGTACTTAGAAGGAACCACCAATTTAAGCTGCTTGTAGAGTCTCCAATACTGTTTCACAGAGATGGTGGTAAACATGAAGAAAATGCAGCCTACTGGGTAATACTGAGTCTCTTTTACCACAAGCAAAAAGCACCCCAGATAACCCTAGCCTCCAACTCCCCTACCGAGGTAATTCTCCCCCCCCCCCCCCCCATGCTTCCTATATAGCACAGGTTAAATGATCCACACCTGTCAGACATCACTTTAACAATGGTGGAGCCAATGACCTTGTGGAATAGGCTCATCTACCTGGCTTCAATGTTTTAAGGTCTATAGCTCCTCATTGCTAGTAGAAATAACCAGACAAGGGGCTTAGTGGTTAGAGCTGACCTAATGAATTAAGTACAGTGGGTGCACAAAGGTCATATTTCTGTTAGTCATTTGGTGAGGAAAATTAGTACAGAGCCTGTGAAAAGAAAAGAAAAGACCTTAAAGGCAAAATTGCCATCATAGATTTTCATCTGTCTAGTCATGACAGATAAAGAATGGAGCAATCAGAATTCCTTTTCTTGATATTAATGTTATTTAAATTTGCTTTTCTGAGATCTCTTCTTCATGCAGGACTTTTCACAATCTAGCCCCATGACCTCTGACTACAGTATTTATTTCGGCTGCATATAAGCTTTCAGGTATAAATGCCAGGATTCGAATCCTCACTCACTATTCAGGTCAAGGACCAGACTGAAAGTTTTGGCTTTAATTTGGTTCCATGCCTACATTGCTGTTTTCTGGCAGGTCGTGGGAAGGAGATTGGCTGGCCTGAGGGAGCTTATGTACACGTGGCTTTTAGGCTGCAGCCAAAGTGTTCCTCTAGATCTGGAAGTTTAAAGACAGTTGGAAAAGCCGTCTGAGTGGTTAGAAAACTGCCCCGCCTGCCCAAAGACCAGCCGGCATGGAAGAAGACCGGCCTGGCTGGACTGAGATTTGTGGCTAGAGCTTAGGACTAAAAAAGACGGTTTATGATCTTCGGAACAGAGGGCAGGCTGCTCAGAGGGATTATAAGGATGTTGTAAGGATGTGTAGGGACAAAATTAGGAAGGCCAAAGCTCATCTGGAGCTCAGTCTGGCTACTGCTGTTAAAGACAACAAAAAATGTTTTTATAAATACATCAACACGAAAAGGAGGACTAAGGAGAATCTCCTTCCTTTACTGGATGTGGGGGGAAACTTAGTGACGAGAAATGAGGAAAAGGCTGAGGTGCTTAATGCCTTCTTTGCCTCACTCTTTACTGGCAAGACGAGTTCTCTGGACACTCAGTTCCCTGAGCTGGTGGAAAGGAGTGGGGACAGGATGTGGCCGTCACAATCCATGAGGAAATGGTTGGCGACCTGCTACAGCATTTGGGTGTATGCAAGTTGCCAGACAGGATCCACCTGAGGGTACTGCGAGAACTGGCAGAAGAGCTGGCCAAGCCACTTCCCATTGTTTATCAGCAGTCCTTTGCAAACCACCACAGATGAGACAGTAGGGCTAAAAAGCGTGGAACACATTGTTTAACAGTTTTCTGCATACTTGTAAAGTTCAGAGCCAGTCAAGCTGTGAGGACAGCTTGAGATCCCAACTGTGGCTTTGGATATGCTGCGCACCAGAGAACTTGGTCCCCATAAGACAACTTGCTTAGGAACTTGTTTAGCAATTATGTTGTCTGTGGCGACCTGACTTTTAAAGTTCCTCCAAAATATTCCCATTGTTGGACTCACTGATTGATCTTGGAGGTCTCTTCCAGTCTGGATGGTTCTGTGATTCTGTGATCTCTGGATAATCCCTCATTTTTTGTCTCCATGTTTCAAAAAAGCACCTCACTCCCTTTTGCAGGTGCATTAAATGATCAGTCAGTCCAAGCCTTGCAATTTTACTTTGTAAATAAAATTTTTACTGGATTTTGATGGATGGCTACTCCTTTTTGAGTGCGATCTGAAAATGAAGTAGGGTTATCTCAGTTCTCCTATCTTTTCCGTTCTTCTCTTTTGCAGCCATTGATTTATGAAGTGATTTAATTAGTTACCAAGAACAGAATAACCAGAAGTAAATAACTGATATATATATACATATACACATATAAATGAATATGACTTGTGACTGTTATTGATTTTAAATTATATAAAAGTTATGTTTGAATGTCATGCTATAAAATAAATATATGAACAGATATGTCTCTAAGTTTGATATATATGCATAGGTTATTAATTTATAATGATACTTTCTATCAGAGCCATCTTTCAGTTTCGAAAATACGTTAGTTATGGCAAATTGATCTGATGAGGAATCCTATTAGTCACTTCTTTTCCACAGCTGAACACTAGATGGCACTGGAAGACAAGAGCTGAGAAGTGTATATTTTATTTTTTTAATTTCTCGAGGTTCCTGTACTTCAGTGGAGAATCACTGGGGCATAAATAATATTCTGTAGATATATTTTGCGAGGGAAAACAAGAAAAAAGAAAAAAAAAAAAAAAAAAAAAAAAAAAAAAGGAAGGTGTCACAAGAATTACAGAATTATACCAGATGACTGAGTAGTCACTTGAGCCTAGAGAAGAAATCAGCACAATTAGAGATTAAGTACCAGAATGCGGTATTAAGTGTCAAGACCTGGCAAGTGTCAAGTCCCTCTGGAGCAGGAGGGGCTGAGCCCTACTCTTCCACTTGTTCTTGCTGCTTCACAGGAAGATCTCGTCTTAAATACACTTGCTCTTTCCCATTTACTGTTGCATTCTTGGCATGCTGCTTCAAGCCCGAGTCTTGACAGAGTTAAATATGTCAACTTTCACAGCATTTTTTGTCTGATCAAACACAAAGTTATTGGGCTGATACAGCAGATGTTTCTGGCACTTAGTATGAAATCTGAGCCAGAATGCAGAATTATAATGAGCCTTTAATAAAAACCATGTCGAGTGAAGAGGGAGAGGGACGGAATCAGTGTCTCTGGCTAAGGCTGCCAACAACCCCGACTCCCAAACCCTGGGTGTTTCATGTGCTTTCAGAGTGACCTTTAAAGAACCAATTATTCTCACAAAGGGATTAAAACCTAGCAGCCTGTTGTGTGCAAGGGATCACTGAAGGTTTTCTAATATTTTATTCTGGTCTTAAAAATCATTAATATGTAGTTTTACATAAACTGCAAAAGTAAGCCCTCAAAGGTTAGGCAATACCATGTTTTTGAGTAACAATGCAACTAACTGTATTTTGGCCCATTCTGTGTGCAAAATGAGGCAAACATCCTTTTGGACAAAATGGGGCGTGATCATGCAATTAAAAACTCACACACGTGCAAGGCAGCACAATTATGACTGTGGCGAGCTTTTCCTGGGATTTCAGCACTTCATTTGCTTATCCAGATTCTCCTTGCTATTTGTAATTTCATATACAATATTAGGTGGTGGGTTTTTTTGTTTGTTTGTTTTTTTTTTAATTGTTGTTGTTGATGATGTTGTTTTTTTGTTTTTGTTTATGAAAGACTACGTACAGTGTGACACTGCAGGCCCCATTGTGGTGGGCAGAGAAGGAATTTGTGAATACGAGTTATATCTGGAAGGAAACAGCCCTGGGATTGTTGGGGATTCGGCTGTTGGAGCCACAGCCAAGGGCTGCCCAAGCTAACCAAGGGTCCTCATCACAGCTTTTTTATTCCTGCTGCTCCCGACATCTCTGACACGTTCCCTGTCTCACCGTGGTGTGAAGGTTCCTCTGGGACCAACCTCAGTCTGGGAGACTTGGTCTCATTTCTTTACTTGAAATTCCTCAGGAAAATCCCACTTTTTCAGATGGTAAAATTATGTTCTTTTCCCCGTGGTAATTTTCTTACTGAAAAACCATTCTTTTAACCCCTGGTATGACTTTCCATCTGTTTAGATCTCTGCTTAAAACTGTGAGTGTTATAGCACGCTGAAATACCCTTTCTTGGGAGAGTACTAGAAAACAACCCTTTCTGCACACCTTGTGGCACAGTGTTCCTATTTGGGGCTTTACTTTAGCCGCTCTGACAGGAAAACTCCCGTTTTGCTTCAGAATCCTGGCCCAGACCTTCATTTTTATAGGAACTGGGTAAGTACTTGAGGGCAGCCCATGAACTGATCGACTCGCGGCCTATTTTTATTTTTTTTTTTCCTTGGGTCGCCGCCAACCCGAAACTGTCGAGGACGGCAGCTCCGCGTCCCCCCGCCGCGCCGCGCCGCACTCAAGATGGCGACCGCCAGCCGCCGCGCTCAACATGGCTCCGCCCGCGCCCCTCCGTCCCCCCCGCCCCGTGCCCGCCCGCTGGCGGCGACTTCCGTCCGTCCCATGGTAACTGCGCCACGGCGGAGACGCCGCGGAGGCCGCTCGCTTCCTGCCGCGACACCGGGCTCGGGCGGGGCGGCCGCCTCGGGGACCCCGCCGCGGGCAGCCCGCAGGTAGGCGCCGCCGCCGCTCCCCTCGGCGCGGAGGGAGGGGAGCCCGCCGGGGCGGTCCCTCGGGGGGGGCGGTAACGGCCGCCGCAGCCGGCTCCGGGGGCACCGACGCCCCCCAGCCTCGGTTTATAAACCCGGTGTGAAATAATTTATTCATTTTTGCACCGACTTTGGGATTTTCGCCTAGGTTTTAGTGGGAGTTGTTCTGGTGTTGTTTTTTTATGAGGGTGGTGAGGCACTGAACTTTTTTCGTTCGACGCGGACCCGAGTAGCACCGAGGTGCGACGAGCCGGTTGCTCTGGGTCTTTGTTCGGTCGCCCTGTCTGTGGTCGCCTGGCTCAGCTCCCAGAAGCAAGGAGGCTGTGAGAGGGCCGGGGGCAGCGGGCACCGGGCTGTGGGACCACCTGTGCCACCAGCTGCGTCGCCGTAAGCTGCCAAAGTGCTGCTTCCAGCACGGGTGGCAAATCACAGAAGCGTGCTGGAAAAGCCACGAAGGTTGTCCAGAGGTGTCATCAATTGCTGGCTGCAGTGCAAGGAACAAATGATCACGTTATCGGTGATGGCATCCTACGTTGCACCTGCCTGTCACCTGTACCCCGCTCGCAGGGCCGGTTGCCTCCTGTGCCAGGGACGGCTCGCCTGGGTTTCTGCCCACCTTTCCCCTTGTAAAGGGAGAGAAGATATTCAAAGTTCTGTTGAGAACGCTCTTGTGAGGAAGGGAATAGGATGCTCTGCCTGTTTTCTCAGCCTCTGGATAAGATGGCAAAATAAGGCTTTGCAGAATGATTGATGGCTTGCACTGTATATTAGCAAATAAGGGCCAGTTCCCTTCAGGAGAGGGATAAGGCGTTAGCTGTAGTTACTTGAAGCATGTGTCTGTAGGGCGTGTATGTTTTAAATGAACAAAGGCTATCTGATCAGGATTTCCAGTAGGCTGTTGAACAGCTATAGAACTGCTGGCTCTGACAAATGAACAAAAGAGCTCCTGTTACAAACCCGTAAAACAGTAACAAGGCATTGGGGATCCTAATGCATCCAAATTATCAATGGGCTTATTACTAAACATGCTCAGCTTTAAACGTGTTGACTGGTAGAACTGCAGGAGAAGAAGGGGGCAAGCAAAAAGTTGGGACAGGTAAGGGCACAGGATCTTTCTGAGAGAGAATTCTTAACTGGCCAAAGGGACAAGAGCCAGAAGCAGCTGGCCTGCTGTTGTGGAAGAGATCAAGTGTGAAACAGCCAAGGGGGACAGCTTGTCTTTGCAGATGGGAAATGTTTATTAGAAAAACATAAATACTTGAAATACCAGCATTTATAGGCTTTTGCTGCAACTACTTAAGTTTGTGATAACTAAACTGTTGTCTATAACAAATAATGTTTATAAACATTTACTCAAAGGAAAATGTATAATAAATATAACTTTTGTTACTTTAGTTTTTCAGCAGCTCCTAGCAGCTGCAGCTAGTATTGAGAAGCTGCTGTGTTGTTTGCTGGCAGTACGCATGAACTGAGATACAAATTAATAAGTTTAACCACCAAAAAAACAAAAACCAAACAACTTGAGGCTTTAGTACTCACAGTACACACAGCACAGCAGCCTTTGCTCCAAGCATTGTATTTAGGGGGAAAAAATGTATGCCATAGTTGTTGTATTCGATATTTTAGAAATCATTAAATAAAAGGCAAACGTGAATCCTGCTTTACAGTGGAGTAATATCCTGTAGTAACATAATAGCCTAGTTTGAGAACACTGTTACTTTGACACTGAAAGCTTAAATGTGTTGCATCAGTTAAAAGCAGGTGGATGTTGGAATTAGGCCTGATACTCCAGTGGTGCAAAACATGGAAGACCACATCAGGATCTGAGACTCTATAGCATAATTCAGGAAGCTTTTTTCCCGTTTGGGGCCATTGTCTATATGTAGGAAATTAAATGCAGCCATTGGGTTTTTCTTTTTTTAATCTGCTTTTGAAACTCACTGGAGCAGATTTAAGGTTGTTTCTGGGTTATAATTTGATAAGCCACCAGTGGTTGTTCACCTGCATTGAGCCTGGGGGAGAGTTGTGCTGGTTTGGGCTTTCCTGCAAGTACACTGGTGACTTTGCCTTTTCTGGCTAATGACTCGATGAGACATGACTTCAGGAGGAAGCTTGCTTGTTCTTTATTTTAAAACATTGCTGAGGAAGTAGTTTTTTTCCTTTAACTGACTTTTTCTTTTCCCCTTACGTCTTCTTTCTGAATCTGCTACTGTTACCTATTCCTAATTCTGTTGGAGAAAGCCACGTGAAGCTGTTTTTGGCTGATCACAGCATTACTGTAGCAGGAACAAAATATGTTGATGGGGGAGAGCAGTCCCAAAGGGCCCTGAGAAGAAAGAGATGGAATTCAGCTTAGTAGCCTCCAAAAAAATCTTGCCATAGAAGAGGTGAAAAATAAGACTATAAAAGAACAAAGGTAAAAAGAACATGTGAAAACACTTAGTTCTCATAATGTTACCCTTTCCCATGAGGAGACTTTTTGAATGGCTTTCATAGTAATGTTTCTCATATGTTAACCACAGATTTGAGCAGTAAGCTTTACTTTTCCTCTAAGCCTTTAACAGAGATGACTGATTTATTAGCTTTGATAGAAGTATAGAATTACTTTCCAACTTTGAAATACATAATAAGCACCTCAGATAATTAGCAAGCGTGCTGCTATCTTTCTTCAAAGTGATCAATGGAATTAATTTGGTTTTGTAACCATGGCTATTTTCTTGTTCAGTGACCATATGGTATTTCTGAGTTTAGCGTGGCTTCCTGTGAGCAGCTTTTACAAAGTCAGCTGTGCCTTGGTGTGAAGAGCAACAAAAATTAAACACTCTTGGAAGGTGTGAAAATGCTCTTTCTGATTTAAGAAAAAAAGAAAAAGGATTTCTTCTGCCCTAAAAAAGCAGGTTGCTTTTACTGCTTGGTGTGAGAGTGGGCTGTAGCCTCTAAATTACATGCTCAGGGAGACCATAATGCTAAAATAGCCAAAACTTTCAACTCCTGCCTTCTTGACGCAGAGGTTTTTAATAAAAATAGCTATTGATGTTTTGTTATAAACAAAATACTTTTTAGCTTTACTGTAAAAATGAAAGCTCTGTTACGGTAACCTTTCTAAGGGGATCTTTTTAATCAGGTGTAATACACTGATGCTGCTGTTGCTTGTCTTGATCCTGGTAGAAGAGCAAATGAAATTTCCATCTGAATTTTGATTTTGACTATTGCAGTAATCAAAGGTGTGCGTTTATCTATCAAGTAACTTCTGAAACACCAAATATGACAAGAGCTTTTGAGAAATCCTCTGGGCATCGAAGATCGTGATCCATCTGACTTGGTGAAAACTGGAATGACAGAGAAGATGCCCTGGTTAGGAAAGCACGAGCTATATGTGAAGAAACTTTCTAATAGTAAAAGATGTGGTGTTTTTTTTGTTTGTTCGTTTGTTTTTTTGGGGGGGGGGTCTCCTCTGCTATCTGTGCAGCTTAACTTTCTCTGTGAAAGGTTCTCTAGCGTGCAGTATTAACAGAAATAGAATAATTAGGGTTGGAAAAGACCTCCAAGATCATCTGGTCCAATCTGGCTGGGAGGTTGTGGGGAAGGAGAGCCAGTGTCAGATGGTGGACTGGGAGGGATAAGATGTAAAAGCAGAAGCAATCAGACTGGATGAGCAGGGCAGAGGAAAGCAAGGAAAGGTGCTGGCAATGGAGGGGGGTCAGAAGAGACTAGAAGTTGCTGGTGGTGATACGAGATAGCATAGACTGCATGAGAATAAAGGTCTGTGGGGAGGGAAGGTGGCATTGAGGAGAGACAGAAGCCAATTGGCAGGAAAGTTGAAATGAGGTAGAAATATATCTGAAAGGAGGGCCCTGTGGCATAGTGACAGCGGACAACATGTGGCCCAGGGTGAGAGGCACTCCTGGAGCGGGGTGTCCTAGGTGCTGTGGAGCCTGGAGTGGTGGCTGCAGCGTGCTCAGCTTCCAAGAGCTGAGAATGAAATGCTTTCTGCCCCCTTTTCTTATTCCTCCCCCCACATCTTTCCTTGGTAAAGATGGAAAAAGCTGCAATCTGGTAGACTGGTGGATTCAGCTTGTCTGGAAACTGTGTTAGCCTTCTGTTTTCAAGTCTCTGAAGAAAGGTCTTGCTGTGTATCTTAATCTATAGCACCAACTTGTTTTTGTAGAAACAGGCAAACGCAGCATGATAAAACCATTCTTGCGCTGTCTCTAGCACAGCGTAATTCTTGTGCTTTGTAGCACAAATTAATAGAAATGACTAAATTAAGCCATAACTATTAGCAGATGGATACTGTGTTTTATTCTTCTGTAGTCTCCCCTTGTTAATGATCTTGACATGCAGATAAATGGTAATGAGATGGTTCTAGCTTTAATAGGAGGAAATGTATTCCTCGTCATCTGAAAACGTTTACGTTCCAAGATCAAGCATGCACTCCAAGCAATAGTGCCTTCTGGTGCAGAGCCACGGCGTTCAGAAACTGAGCTGCTGTTATTTCTGTGTTGTTAAAGAATTAAAGCTTTAGAGGGCCAGAGATTCTTATCTTGTACCTTTATGTGACTAAGGCTGGTCAAGGGCTGTAAACGGTTTTCTGTTTTAGACTTCCTGATATTTCCCTATGCCGCTGCCATCCTTATGAAAGCATAAAGCACCCTGTTGGAGCTGTAGCAAGGAGTAAATCTCTAAGGCAGTAAGTCGTATTGCCACAAGTAATACTGTGCTTGTTGCTTCCTTTTCAGAATTATTATATTTGCTGGTTTCCTGAGCATTTGAAGAGAATTGATGAGCATGACTTCAAGTTTGAATGTTCAAGTACAATACAATCTTTTGACTATTTCCTTAATCAGTTAGTGTTCTTTGAAAATATCTTGGAAATAATGACTAATGTAAGAAAATGGTTCTTTCCATGCATATCTCTTTAAGGCTTCTGAACCAGTGTTGTATTTAACTGTATGTGTAACCTACACATTTTTCTACATTTTTACCTTAGGGAAGATGCGTTTTCCATTGTGTTCAAGCTGCCTTTCGTGAAGTGCCGGTCTGTGATTAAATATTTATATACAGGCTGGAGCATCAGTAGTGAGATTAGAGAAGATGTATTTTGTAAACATAAAATCTATTCCACCTGGAATGCGAGTGGAATGGTGCAGCTCAGGTTTCAGTTGTGCTGCAGGGAGTACTGGAACTGAAGCATTTTTTTTGTGGGGCCTCATCTGTGCTCTTCCAAGTTATACATATTGCTGTTAATTGTAAGATATCGTGGGTGCTTGATGCCTACAGGTGGGAATGAAGATGATTTATCTCTGAAGGTGCTGAAGACTTAAAGTGAGCCCAGAAGTCTTAAGATTTTTCTCACATTTCTGTTGTCTGAAAGTAGTTAGTTTGCTCGGCGATGTGGCTGATGGGAGCCATTCCTGAAGGTAAAAATTGTAAATATCAAAACACCCACGTTGGGCAACAGTTCTTGGAGTTGAATGAGAACTTGAAGTGCAGTTACCTTTGGGAGGAAGGAAGGAAGGAGGGGAATTTTGAGAACTAAGAGTAATTAAAGATTCTTGTGGTCATGATGTTTTGGGCTTAGAAAATTGCTTAGTGCTGTCACGTAGTTTGAATACGTAAGTTAAAATATTTTAATATGTATGCTGTTTTAAATACTTATATAAAGCTGAAGGGAATTTTTCCTCCTGGAGTAAACTTTACCCTAGTCTGAAACATGTGTTCTCACTTATTGTTGATAGCTTCTTTAATACCATTAAAAAAAAGCTCCAGCAGGTATTGCAAGAATTCAGTAACTTAATCTTAACTCTTTGAAGTTAAATCATGTGAAATGTATGTCATGCTGATACCCTTATAAAAACATAATAGAATAAGAGCAATTAAAACTAAAATTATTAACGTAGCTTAGAAATCACTTTTGTCAAAGTAAAATCTGAGGCCCTGAAAATACAAGCTTTGTAGGCCTGAAGTAGTCGTCACGGAAGTTTTTGACAGTGAAAGTTTAGAGTGGCGGGGGAGAAAAAAGGAGGATTTGCATCCAGGAAAATATAGTATTAACAAATATATCACTGTGTGATGTTTGGACATGAAGGCTGGTGAAGAAGGCAGTGTAGCGGTTGGCCAGGCCCTGTAACTCTCTTTCCAGGGCAGCTGCTGACTGGCTGCATCAGTGCGCTGTTTTTTCCCTGCTTAGTCTGCTGTGAGGCAAAGCCGGTTTAAGATCCCTGTGAACGCAGGACTTTGGCAACTTGTTCTCTGTCCAGAAGTGGTAGAGATGGCATCAGTGGGAAGACAATTACTCGCTTTGTACGTAGTGCTGTCAAGTTATGACTAAGTATATTGATTTTCCTAGCCAACACAAACTCCAGACAGATTTTTTTTTTTTTTCCGTGGCCTTTCCACAAGAGGGTCACGTGGCTGTTTGTTACTGCCTTGAATGCTGAGCTGCACAAACCCAAGTGCCTTATGGTGAAACAGAGGGGTTTTGGAAACAGATTTTCACTACTGAAGCGTAAAGAAGGTGGATGGTTGTGGGGGCTTGGTCCTCCATTGCTTTTCGAAGTCTCTCTGCAGAAGCTGTCTCAGCCTTACTGATAATACGTGCATACGGAGATTATTGACTTTCAGAAATAAATTAACTTTTTTCTTTACCTACACAGGAGAGGTTAGCTTCTGTTTGCTTGTGCCAAATAAGTTTGTTTTTTTTTTTTTATTAAATTGGCATCTTTTCCTCTAACACCCAAGGGCTATTTGAATATACTGTTCCAAGTTCCTCTCTGCGTTTATAACTTAGGCTGCTAAATCTGCGAAGAACATAACTTGAAGCTGTAATACTGGGATTATGAGATACTGAGGCTTCTTCCTATTTTTGAGGCCTGCCAAAAATTGAGCTCCAGCTTGTCTACCCTACCTTTCAGTGTTGCCCTCTCCCTTTGAGAGAAGGGATAGGCAGTCACTACCTTAGGGTCAGAGGTTCTGAGTTAAAATGTAGCAAACTGGTAATGGTGGGTCTGAATGATACCCCAAAATGAACATGCTGCTTTGTGCTTCAAGGCCTAATGCAAGCTGTTTTTGTGAATGCTGTTAAAGAATATTCTGTGGTATCTCTTTTGCTGGGAATATGTATTTGTATTTTTGTTACAAACTTTCTGCACTGTATTACAGCTCTAACTAATCAGAATGACCAGGGCAGTGTAGAAAACTAAGAATAGTAAGCAAAAAGACTGAACAAAGTAAATATTTATGTTGGTAGTTCTTAAGAAGTATTTATTTATGAATGAACTGCTACTGGATAGTCTCTGGCAATTGCCTGTTCAGTGTGATAAAACATGGGCAAAAGACAGCACCTGTGTTTATTAGAGGGGGCAGGACGGCTTGGGTGGTAGGAACTGATTCAGCCACTTTGTTCCATGGCTTAAATTCTTCTTTCTCATTGCTTCTTGTTTCAGTGAACTTAGACTTGTGTAGACTAGCTTGCTGAGACTCTTATCTGTAATTTGAAAGTCAGGTGAAAGTCAGGTAGCTGTAGATACGGCTGCCACGTGCAACAGCTGTGCTCTTACTGTGGGCAGTGCTCTAGGTCGTGATGACAGCGCTTGTTGGGAAGTGCAAATCAAACTTCTGCAATAGCATGCATCCCAGAAATGCGGTCTTGCTTCCTTCTTTGCAGATTCTTGATGCTGATAGGCTCGTGGCCAAAGACCACACAACTTGTTAAGATGGCAAAAAATTACTTGCTTTGGTTATCTTTACGGTTCGCAAGGAAAATTAACTCTACACGTGGTCAGATGCATACAAGAGCGATCGGTGCAGCTTTACCAGAACAGGAGTCACAAACACGTCATTTAGCATTTGCAAACCACCTAGTGATCAGTTGGATCACTGCAATCTAACATAAGGCTTTGTTTTCCCCGTTTACCAGATTGGACTATTGATAACTTGAATATAAGATGGTGCTGGATGTTTACTAAATTAGGTTGCAGACAACTAATAGCAGAGCTGAGTGGTGAAAACATTTGAAGAAATAATTTGTTTGCAGCCTTTTTGGAAAAGGTCAACTTGGGTGAACTTGTTTTCCTTCAGAAAAATATTTTTTAAACTTGTGTTTTCATGCTTTAATGGAAGTACAGATTTTTCTCTATAAACTTGGTTAAGTGCACATGTTGGCTGAGGTCATAGCCCAGACACAGAGGTAAAGGTATGTTAATTTTTAAATCAAGATTAAAAGATCAATGTGGGTAAATTACGGAAATGCACGATACAGAGGCATTATTCTGTACAACACCTAAAACTAAGCTATTTACACTAGTGTGTTCCTGTCTTCAGAAAGCGTTCTTCTGTGGGCTGTCTGCTTGCCATATTTGATACTCAGGACATCTTCAGTTCAAGGGCATGCGGTAGCGTACTTCTAGAACAGTTTATTTGATGGCAAGAGTAATAAGGAAGTGGCCTGCTATTGTGTATAGAAATGTAACAGATGATGCTGAGAACTGTATCAGTGCACTTTTTGCTTCATATTTATCTTTATTGTGGGGTAAACTGTAATTATACCTTTCTCTAGAAACAGAAGTACGTGAACTTTCCTCAGGTAAGAGAAATAATGGAAAACACTTACAAAAGTGCTTATCTGGAAAGCGGGAGAAATGCAGCCAAGGTTATTTTGCTTCATCCGGTTCTTGGCTGCAGAGTTGTATTAGTGTCCATACAGACAGGTGGAATTCCTTCAAGAGGGTGGGTTTAAAAAAATGCAAAGAAAGTACCTGCATCTAAGGAGATGACCAAGAACCACCAGGGAACTGGAGACTATTTGTGAAAGCACTGAAATAAATATGAACTATTTTTTAAGCTTTTAAGGGGCGGGGGGGGGGGGAGACGGTACAAATGCAGGAAATGAACACAAATGTGGATTTTCTCATAACCAAATTCACAGAATCACATAAAAGTCTAGGTTGGAAGAGACCTACAAGATCACAGAGTCCAACCTCTGACCTAGCACTAACAAATCATCCCCTAAACCATATCCCTAAGCTCTACATCTAAACATCTTTTAAAGACCTCCAGGGATGGTGACTCCACCACTTCCCTGGGCAGCCTATTCCAGTGACTAACAACGTGTTCAGTAAAGAAGTTCTTCCTAATATCCAACCCAAACCTCCCCTGGCATAACTTTAGCCCATTCCCCCTCATCCTGTCCCCAGGCACGTGGGAGAACAGACCAACCCCCACCTCACTACAGCCTCCTTTGAGGTACCTGTAGAGTGCGATAAGGTCGCCCCTGAGCCTCCTTTTCTCCAGGCTAAACAGTCCCAGCTCTCTCAGCCGCTCCTCATAAGACTTGTTCTCCAGACCCTTCACCAGCTT
>CM021767.1:35398859-35439962 GCA_011076525.1 Nettapus auritus | reverse complement strand
GGGGGGGGGAGACGGTACAAATGCAGGAAATGAACACAAATGTGGATTTTCTCATAACCAAATTCACAGAATCACATAAAAGTCTAGGTTGGAAGAGACCTACAAGATCACAGAGTCCAACCTCTGACCTAGCACTAACAAATCATCCCCTAAACCATATCCCTAAGCTCTACATCTAAACATCTTTTAAAGACCTCCAGGGATGGTGACTCCACCACTTCCCTGGGCAGCCTATTCCAGTGACTAACAACGTGTTCAGTAAAGAAGTTCTTCCTAATATCCAACCCAAACCTCCCCTGGCATAACTTTAGCCCATTCCCCCTCATCCTGTCCCCAGGCACGTGGGAGAACAGACCAACCCCCACCTCACTACAGCCTCCTTTGAGGTACCTGTAGAGTGCGATAAGGTCGCCCCTGAGCCTCCTTTTCTCCAGGCTAAACAGTCCCAGCTCTCTCAGCCGCTCCTCATAAGACTTGTTCTCCAGACCCTTCACCAGCTTCGTAGCCCTTCTCTGGACTCGCTCAAGCACCTCCATGTCCTTCTTGTAGTGAGGGGCCCAAAACTGAACACAGTACTCGAGGTGTGGCCTCACCAGAGCTGAGTACAGGGGGACAATCACTTCCCTGGACCTGCTGGCCACACTGTTTCTTATGCAAGCCAGGATGCTGTTAGCCTTCTTGGCCACCTGAGCACACTGCTGGCTCATATTCAGCCGACTGTCAACCAAAACTCCCAGGTCCTTCTCTGACAGGCAGCTTTCTATCCACACATCTCCCAGCCTGTAGCTCTGTTTGGGGTTGTTGTGCCCCAGGTGCAGAACCTGGCACTTGGCCTTGTTGAACTTCATACCGTTGGCCTCGGCCCATCGGTGCAGCCTATCCAGATCCTCCTGCAGAGCCTTCCTACCCTCGAGCAGGTCGACACACGCACCTAACTTGGTGTCGTCGGCAAACTTACTGAGGGTGCACTTGATCCCCTCATCCAGATCATCGATGAAGATGTTAAAGAGGACTGGTCCCAGTACCGAGCCCTGGGGGACTCCACTAGTGACTGGCCTCCAGCTGGATTTGACTCCATTCACTAAGACTCTCTGGGCCTGGCCACCCAGCCAGCTCTTAACCCAACGAAACGTGCGCCAGTCCAAGCCATGGGCAGCCAATTTCCTGAGGAGAATGCTGTGGGGAACGGTGTCAAAAGCCTTACTGAAGTCAAGGTAGACCACGTCCACAGCCTTTCCCTCATCCACTAAGCGTGTCACCTTGTCATAGAAGGAGATCAGGTTCGTCAAGCAGGACCTGCCTTTCATAAACCCATGCTGACTAGGCCTGATTGCCTGCTTGCCCTGCAACTGCCACATGATGACGCCCAGGATAATCTGCTCCATGAGCTTCCCTGGCACTGGTGTTAAACTAACAGGCCTGTAGTTCCCCGGGTCTACCCTCCAGCCCTTCTGGTAGATGGGCGTCACGTTTGCTAACCGCCAGTCAAGTGGGACCTCCCCCGATAGCCAGGACTGCCGATAAATGATGGAAAGCGGCTTGGCCAGCTCTTCCGCCAGTTCTCTCAGTACCCTCAGGTGGATCCCATCCAGCCCCATTGACTTGCGTACATCCAAATGCTGTAGCAGGTCACCAACCATCTCCTCGTGGATTGTGGGGGGCACATTCTGCTCCCCATCCCCTTCCACCAGCTCAGGGTACTGGGCGTCCAGAGAACAACTGGTTTTGCTGCTAAAGACTGAGGCAAAGAAGGCGTTAAGCACCTCGGCTTTATCCTCATCTCTGGTAACTAAGTTTCCCCCCGCATCCAGTAAAGGGTGGAGATTCTCCTTAGTCCTCCTTTTGGTATTGATGTATTTATAAAAACGTTTTTTGTTGTCTTTAACAGCAGTAGCCAGATTGAACTCCAGATCAGCTTTGGCCTTTCTAATTTTGTCCCTGCACCGCCTCACAACATCCTTGTAGTCCTCTTGAGTGGCCCGCCCTCTTTTCCAAAGATTATAAACCCTCTTTTTTCTCCTAAGCTCAAGCCATAACTCTCTGGTCAGCCAGGCCGGTCTTCCGTGCCGGCTCGTCTTTGGGCATGTGGGGACAGACCGCTCCTGAGCCATTAGGATTTCTTTCTTGAAGAGCACCCAGCCTTCCTGGGCTCCTCTGTCCTTCAGAACCACCTCCCAAGGGACTCTGCCAACCAGCGTCTTGAACAGCTCAAAGTGAGCCCTCCGGAAGTCCAAGACAGAGGTTTTACTGGTCCCCTTCCTGACTTCGCCAAGTATCGAGAACTCTACCATTTTGTGGTCACTCTGCCCAAGACAGCCCCCGACCACCACATCTCCCACCAGTCCTTCTCTGTTAGTGAACAGAAGGTCTAGCGGGGCACCTCCCCTGGTAGGCTCACCAACCAGCTGCGTCAGGAAGTTATCTTCCACGCTCTCCAGAAACCTCCTGGACTGCTGTGTTGTGCTTCCAGGATATGTCTGGGAAGTTGAAGTCCCCCACGAGAACAAGCACTGACGATTTTGCAACCTCTGTCATCTGTCTGTAGAACTCCTCGTCCACCCCCTCATCCTGGTTTGGCAGTCTATAACAGACCCCCATAAGGATGCTTGCCTTGTTGGCTTCTCCGCTGATCCTAATCCATAGCGACTCCACCTTGTCACTGCCAGCCTCAAGTTCAACAACATCAAAACACTCTCTAATATAGAGAGCCACTCCACCACCCCTTCCGTGCTGCCTGTCCCTTCTGAAGGGCCTATAGCCAGATTGCAGCACTGCAGTCATGAGAGTGGTCCCACCACATTTCCGTGATGGCAACCAAGTCATAGCCTGCCTGCTGCACAATGGCTTCCAGCTCCTCCTGCTTGCTGCCCATGCTGCGTGCATTAGTGTAGATGCACTTCAGCTGAGCCTTTGCCTTCTCCCCCAGCCTAGCCACTGCTCCCCCTGGCACACCTCCAACAGCCTTTGTTTCTTCCCCGTCCCCCTTCTTACCTAGTTTAAAGCCCTCTCAATGAGCCCTGCCAGCTCCTGGGCCAGGATCCGTTTTCCCCTTGGGGACAGCTGGGACCCGTCTGCGGCCATCAGGCCGGGTGCCGAGTAAAGCACCCCGTGGTCAAAGAACCCAAAACTTCTGCATTGGCACCAGCCTCTAAGCCATGTGTTTATCATGTGGGCTTTGCATGTCCTCTCTGAACCCCTCCCTGCCGCTGTAGGAATGGACGACAACACCACTTGTCCTCCTGCTCCGTCCACTAACGGTCCCAGCCCCCTGAAGTCCCGTTTGATAGCCTTCAGGCTTCTCTCGTCAATGTTATCACTGCCAGCCTGGACTGTCAGTAGTGGGTAGTAATCGGAGGGGTGAACCAGGCTGGGAAGCTTTCTGGCAACATCCCTGACCCCGGCCCCAGGGAGGCAGCAGACCTCCCTACGGGTAGGGTCAGGCCGACAGATAGGGCCCTCTGTTCCCCTGAGAAGGAAGTAGCCCACAACGATCACCCTTCTTTCCTTCTTGGTGGAAGCAGTCTTGAGACGTGGAGCAGACTTCCTTGCCCTAGGCTTCCTGGTTAAACTTCCTTCCACACCCTCATCCACCGCTCCCTCGAGCTCCAGGGCCTCAAACCTGTTGCATAAGGGCACCTGGGCAGGTGGGGGGGGCGTTTCCTGCATCATCGAGCAGGGACCTGTCTCAATTCCTCCTCAACTCCTGGGTCCCCTCCCTCTGCCCGACAGAGACCAGGCAGGGGGTCCACCCCCATGTGGGGGGTCTCACACCGGTGCGTCTCCTTCGGGCCTTGCAGGGAGTTGCTCCACCAGTCTACCTCCCGCTCGCACTCCCTGATGGCCCTCAACCTCTCCACCTCCTCCTTGAGCTCTGCCACCAGGCAGACCACGTCATCCACCTGCTCGCACCTCACGCACACGGTGTCTCTGCCTCCTTCAGACGGCAGCAGCAGGCTCTGACACTCCCTGCACCCAGAGACCTGAACTGCCGCATTTTGGAGCGGGCAGTCTGGCTGGGTGCCTACAGACTTTCTAGAGCAAGCTCTCTGCCTAGCGAGGACCATAGTGGCCCAGCTAGTGCTAGACAGCCGTTAGGTGAGGCGTTCTTAGGGGCGGGCGGGATCGCCCTGCCCGCCGGGATCGCCCTGCTCGCCCTGCCTGCGCCAACTGCCGCGCCCCTCCTTTCTGCCGCGCCCCGCGCTGTTTGCCCGTCCTGGTCGCTCGCGCTCCCCAGGGGCTGCCTTGGAGCGGCCGGGAGGGGGCGCTGCTGGCTCCGCCTCCGCCTCGTCACGTCCCTCACAGGGCTGCCGGGTCGTGGCGGCTCCCTCGGCTGCCTCGAGTGGCCTCGATGCCGGGAAAAGAGCCCTGCCTGTCCCCATCCCCCGCTCTGCTGCAGAGCACGTCTGCCCCGGAGCCGATCGCCTCGGCAATTGTCAAGCAGTCAAATCTCCTTCCCTAATATGCTATCACGTCTTGTGGCTTTGGGAGAAATTAATGTGTTTTTAGTTTAATGAGGCTATTCTAGTGATGTTACCTATATGAAAAAGCAGGGAAGTGTTTCTCTAAGTACCGTAAAGTTGGTGAAAAACTTTAAATAGTTTCATGGATCAGTGTCAGACCAGAAGGTTGTCTAGACTGAATGAGCTCTGCAGGGTTCTGTCACTAATTTTGACTTAAGTGAACAGTTAAGGCTGTGTAGCTTTAGCAGCAGATGATACCAAGCTGGGGGTCGCTGCCTGTGTATTGGAAAACATTTAGGGTTCAGAATGGTTTGAAGAAGCTTGAAAAGTATTCTGGGGAAGAATATGCCTTTCAGATTAAACAGAGAACCTTGGATCTTGTCCTTATTGATGACCTCAGTGCAACTAGACAGTGGAAGAATGGGTTCTATGCAAAGGGTCTGGGGAATATTGCAGTTAAACTGGGTATGATTCTGTTAACGTAAATGTTCCAAGTAAAACCAGATATACCGAAATACACAAACGGGATAGCTCTTCAAATGTGACAGTCCTTTACTTAACGTTTAGACGTTTTACCTCAGGAAAAGCTAGATTACTTGTATAGAAGCAAGTAAAGAGAACGCAGTCTTGAAAAATACTTCTTATTTAAAAAAAATAGAACAGTTTATTTGCTATAACAGAAGGCTATAGGGAGAAGGAGGAGTTGTGTTCAACTGAGATATTAAAAAAAAGGGGGGGGGGAGAAGGAAGCGTTAACTATAGTCATTCTGAAGATTGAACCATCAGTAATGGGTTTAAACTGCAACAATGATTGTAAATGGATAAATGGATCATTGGAAAAAAAGTGAATCATTGGAACAGGTTGGAACGGGAGACTATGGAATTTCCATTTGCAGAGTGCCTTTTAAGGCATGGATTAACTATGTCTAGACCTTGCTTTTCTAATCCAGTTTTGAGAGCATGGACTAGCTGATTTGTTGAACTTTTTTCCAACCTTTATTTTATAGCACTAGAATCCTGGCTAGTTCCTAGAAAGCTGGGCCATACAAATTAAAAAGGTATCCAAGTGGTTAATACCATTGGGTCCATATTAATCATTTTCTCATTTTGTGCTAATGCGTCTTGCTATCAAAATAGCACATCTGTACTCCCTCATTTCTACTGCCTTCCCTTCAAAGAAAAGTAATTTTGCATAATGGGGAAAATACTTCTATGTATCTTCTGGCTCAATTCCACTTCATGACTGTAAATATCAAATTGATATGCTAAGTGCATATACTAGCGGCTACAAACTTGCAGAAAAATGTCTTCAACTTCACACAGAATTTTGGGGATAAGGCAGAAATTGCACTCATCAAACCCCATGGTAAGTTTGATCCCAAACTCAGATTTCAGACTGCTTTGCTCATTACTCAGAATTAAAATTGAGATATAAAACAAAACACTTCCTCATTAGCAGATGCCAGCCTTTATTTTGCATGCGCTGCTTCTTAGAACTTGCAATTATGATCCACAAATAAGGGGCAGTGTAGCCTGGCAGCAGGAATTGGGGCATAGGAGACAACTGTCAGCATCGGCATCTTCATCTTAGATATGGCATTGAATTACGATTTGCTGAAGGGCATGTTAATTCTTGGCCCTGCTTTCCACGCGAGGAATGTAATGCTCTAAGGATTAATTTTTGTCTGTAGCTACAGGTATGAAAGTTCTTCAGATAAGTATCTCTTTGCATTAAAAGCTAGCATGTAAGCTTAAGGTTTTTTCCTTCTTGGATTCTGAAGTTGTTTGAATTCATCTGTTATGGTGTCTTTGGGTGAAAGAAGAACTAGCTAAAATGCCAGTACCTTAAAAATATCCATCACAGTAGAGTTACTGTTCGTATTTCCCATAATCTTTGTATATGGAAAATGCTGCCTGTTTTCTTCTTTCTCTCTGTTCTTCCCCACTCGTGCTAAAGATAGCTCCTTTCTCAGAGTTCAACTGTGTGGTACAGTTGCTTGATTTCATTCAGGATTTATAAGGGTACAGAAAGCTTACAGAATTTAAGTTGTATTGGAATCCTGGTGCTGTTACATTGCCTAGCCCTCTTTGGTGAGGAGGTTGTATCCGTATAAGTGATGTGACTTGTAGCAACAAAACCTTCCTATGGATTTTGTTTTAAATTTGAACTCTCTTAAGAGACTTGGGGGTGTGCTGGTATGACTTAATGCTACTTAGACAAACCACTAGTGTTGAAGAATGAGAGGGTGTGGGGGGTCTTTAGGGCAATGAAATAGCTTTTTAGAACCGGTAGCATCAGACTGAAATCCCTGTGGGCTTCTTTCTGCAGGTGTGGGTTTTAAGCTAGGTCTCGGCTGCCATTTATGTTCAAATTTATTATTACAGTGTCACCCTACGGGGTTCATAATTCCTTCAGTGTATCGTGTGTGAAAGAACTGGCATCATTTTTTAAAAGGTTATGTTGAAGTCTGGTTTCCACAGCACAAGTTGCCATGGATATGTCAGGATCTTAATGTTTGTTTACGGAGGAATGAAGGAGAGAAGGTTCATGCTAGCAGTTCTCCAATTAGTGTTCTGTGCCCAAATGGTGCTGTTCTCATTGGGAGTTAACTGGATGGGGAACGTAAGTTCTCTCTGGAATGAGTTAATGCAGAGCTGTCCACGTGTGTATCCTCATTTTGTACTAGCTTTTTAGTTGTCCAGGTGTGTGTCTAGGTTGCTTCTTTGCTCCCCAGTAAAATAAGTGTAGTTGTGTGCCCTGCGGTACTTTGGAGTCATGTCAATTACTATTTAAATAGGTAGACAACGTACATGCGGAGCCCAGGAACTAAGGAATGCAGCATTGCCACAGCAAAACCTGATGGGTTTTTTGCATCTTCATGAAGCAAGGGAAGGTCTAAGTTTTCTAAGGGGTGGAGACTTCTGCCTGGCTAACAGCTGTCATGACAAGGAAGTTAAACCATAAATCTGCTGCATACATAGATTAAATGCCTGGGAGAGCCTTCTTGCATAACACAACACTCAAAGTATGTTTCGGGCTTATTCTTTGCCTTTTAAACCATCTGCTTAGCTTCTTCCTGACTCCCACTTCACTTTTCTCCTCTTCCAAAATAAGTGTGACAAAGATGAATGTATTCATGCAGGCACTCAAATCTTGATTCAGAGAATGGTGTTTGCATGGGCTTGAACGGCAGCGCTACCTGCACAGCCTGCCAGACCCTGCTATTACGCACCCGCTAAGAAAAGTGCATGTTTAACAAAGGAGTCAAATGGTGACTTGCTCATCTCCCAGGTCACGTTGGAAGAGATGTGGGGAGATATTTCCTTCAGCTTTCAAACATAAACCTTGTCTTTGTTATAGTGAAGATACAAGTAGACTAAATACTGCTAATGTCTTACTCTAAGCTGTACAGTCCTTAAGGACAAGGCTAACAACTCCTACAGGACACATGGTTAGTTTCCTTGTCAGAAGAAGCTGAAAGAGAAGCCAAAAGTCAAGAGGCAATGTAGTGGGAAAGAGTGAAAAGGTAAATGTCCTTATGTGAAAAGTGAAAGAAGAATAAGGGAGAAAAACATTAAAGAAGCAGCCCCATAAAAGATAGTTGGCGGTTTTAATGAGGCAAATAATTAACTGCAGTTTTCTTGGTAAAATGGAGCCCTGTATGCATGTCAAGATAAACATTCTGGAACTTCACTGTTGTGATGGCTTTGTACCATCCCACTTCACAGGCAAAGCAAAGTTTCTTTACAGGGAGAAACTTGGGCATGATCTCTTGTCACACGTGTAGCACAGTGCTGGGTACCAATTGCTTCCCATGTAGTCGCTTCCATTCTCTTAGCCAAACATCCAGTGACTAGTGTGTGGGGAAAGCTTTATTTCACAGAGCAGTGAGGCAAAATGTAGTTCAGTTTTCTTGGACCAAGTTCTGCTGCTTTGGGAAGAAAGTGGATATCAACTGGAAGAGCCGTTATTACATGTATAGAATTGAATGAAGGTACTAGAATAATCATTGGAGTTACTGAGAAATGCAGCTTCCTGGCTTTGTGTTTTCATTCAATTTCATTCAGTTCAGCCAGATGTTTTTAAATGGGAGATTTTTTTGTGCAGTCCATGCTTATTTCACAATACTAAGTGGTAGCTCAGCAATAC
Source organism: Nettapus auritus (assembly GCA_011076525.1). NCBI lineage: Eukaryota > Metazoa > Chordata > Aves > Anseriformes > Anatidae > Nettapus > Nettapus auritus. The sequence goes on along the minus strand of CM021767.1, from coordinate 35,431,352 downwards.
CAACTGTCTGCTGCTAACCATCAGTGACCAAATGCTCTTGGGTTAGTCTGCTTCTCTGGCAGTTCAATTTCAAGCCTCTTCTCAAGTAGATTTCTAGTTGAGTCTTTTTATATTTCTTCCAATCATCCCATATGTCTGTCATTTATACTTGGAAATAGTGCTATAGTGAGAAGAGTCACTTGGGCTGGTGACAGGGGAAGAAAACCCAAAGAGCTACGTACATCTGTTGGATTACCTCATTTTGCATCAGTCCTCTTGGCCAGACCCAACAGCTGGCTAGCTTCCAAAGCTAATGCTACCAGCCATCAAGATCCTTTTCAGCCCTGAGAAGAGAAGACTGAGAGGGGATCTTACCGATGTTTACAAATATCTTAAGTATGGGAGAGATTTGTCCAAACTCTTCTCAGTGGTTTGTGGGGATAGGACAAGGGGCAATGGCCAAAAAATGGAGCACAGGAAGTTCTGCACCAACATGTGAAAGAACTTCTTCATCGTGAGGGTGGCAGAGCACTGGAACAGGCTGCCCAGGGAGGTTGTGGAGTCTCCTTCCCTGGAGATATTCAAGTCCCATCTGGACGCCTACCTGGGCAACCTGCTCTAGGGAACCTGCTTTGGCAGGGGGGTTGGACCTGATGATATCTGGAGGTCCCTTCCAACCCCTACTGTTCTGTGATTCTTTGATCCTGAATATTCATGGAGCAATGTCTATTAAATGTTTTGAGATTTCCTTTAATGTGTGGTGAGAAGCCTCAGATGCACAGAGTTAGGGGAAAAAAATATGAAATACTAACTCAATATTCCTTTCTTATTGCAAAGGGGTGACAGCTCCTGTGACCATGTCAATATGAAGGAAGTTGAGCAGCCACCTTGTTCCTAAGCTGGACTTCTCTCCATATTACTGTTGTGGAGCAGCTCAAGTGATACGACATATTTTGAACCAACTACTGAGGGAGATAAAGAGGTAAAACGAGAATGCCAAATCTGTGGAAGGTATTGAGTTCTGCTTCACTGGGGAAGACTTAATTGTTACCCTTTTTTCTCTTCTCACATTGTGTTCACAAATGATTTCTCATGTGAAAAACAGGCTTTTTCTATGAGGAATAAAATTCTGTGTTAATATTGTGAATTTGAGACTTAATTACCCAGTATTGTTGATGCTCTATAATCTGCTTCTGATGTGATTATTTTACTACAGAAGGGGATGAACGTGGATGGCTTTTCCGTAAATTGGTTTTTGAGAAGTTGGTCCCAAAGAATAGACTAGGATTAAAACTTTAGTTCACAGTTCCCTGTCTGTGAAGACAGGATGTAGCACCCTTCTGGGGGCTTTCTGGAAATGTTCTGGACACAGAGCTGACACTGAGCAAACACTGACGGCTTGTTCACTCCGTAGTCTTAGGACAAGCTGTTATACACGGACTCTAGCATTCTTGTGAACAGAGAAATGGTTAACTTCTGAATTATAATAGTCTTGAAGAGAACACTGAAATGTGAATAGATGTGATTATTTTATGCATGATAATGCCTCATTTAGCAAGAGACTCTGGCTTTCCTCAATTCAACATAGCTGTTAAACTTCTATTTCTTTTCCCTGATGTTTTGGGCTTTTTAGCAGCTGTCATTAATTGTGTGGTTGAATTATTTGAATGCTAGTTGGAAACCAGTGGCACATGTAAATATCTTGAGATGCTGATGATGGTTGATAGTGTTGTCATTGAAAAAAGAATGTATGCATTTTCAAAACTTTTGAAAAATACTTGTCAGCATGTGTTGGTTTTGCTTTAACAGAACTTTGATATTGTTTGCTGTGGAGAAAATCATGTACAAAGCATTCTAAAGTGAATTTGGGGGGAAAATGTTGCCGAGGCATCAGTACGTTATCAGTTGTGAAGCCTGTATTAAAACAACATGACTTGCTGGCCTAATTATGGAGGGCAGGGATTAAACAGTAGCTGAACATCATGACTCTTAGGTGAAAGGTTTGTACAAAGCATTGTGTTTTGTATTCTCCATTTCCCACCCAGAATATTCCTGTTTGTTCAATGTGTCATGTATATGAACATACAGATATACTTAGCAAAAGACTTCACTGCGTTGAGTTTTACAGGCAAACACTTTGGGAAAGCTTAACTTTCAGGCAGAATCTGTTATGGTGTACCCTGTTTGGACAGATAAATCCATGCAGTTTGCAAGAGCTTATGCTGTAGAGTAGTGTTAGCTTTGGGTCTTGAATCTGTTTGCAAATGGAGCCTTGTAAATCTGCAGCTAAAATGCACAGTTTCAGATGCATTGTAATTGAAGACTTTAGAGAAGAATCAAATTGAGACAATTAATTGGGTCTCCTTAATTAAATCTGTGGCTGAAACACTTGTAATTAAATCTTTTAAAAGTATTATCTGTATCGCTCTACGATGTTGTGACTAATCTATTCAGTTGGGTAAATGAGGGCTGATTCTCTTGAGCAAAGTCCCTAGACCGTTAAGCTAGCTAAAATAAATTCAGACATTTGGTTTTCATTAGCGTTGTAACTGAAACAAAAACATTTTAATGACTGATCCCAGAGTATTTTGAAGTTTGTGCAACTTTGCTGGGAAGGTATTTAAACAGCAGTATCAGTTGCAAGTTGGCCATGTGCCAGTTTGTCAAAGCCCTTTCACAGCAAGAGGTTGAATTTCCATAGTATTATGGAATGGGAAAACTTGGAGGGGGGAGAAATAGTTACAGTAAAACTTGGCCTGGTGAAATGAAGCTATTTGCTAAAAGGAGGCAGTGATGCTATTCGTACTGTAATACAGGTTACTGCTTTGTTAAAATGCTGTCTCAGTCCTTTGAAAAAGATGTATAAACTTAAGCTTTGATACTTTTAATTAATAAAAAAACAAACAAACAAAAAAAAAAAACAAGGAGTTTGTGTGCTTTTTGGATGGGTTTTTAATACCTTAAATGTATGAAATGAGATTCCCTGATTTTTAAGGGAAATTAGATCTTGTATTTTTGACAGAACTTAAGCTGCTTACTTTTGGGAAGAACATTTGAGTAGGTCTTGGGACAGGATGGCTATAGTCTGATCAACAAATTAGCATACAGACTTGGTCTTTGACGAGTGAAATATTAATCTGTAGTTCCCCGTTCATGGGAGAAGTTGGAGGTGGTTGAAAGCATTGTAAGACTGATTATTCTATGTTGTGCTGTTGTTATAATATCCCGTGAAAATCTGTTGGAGTTGTTGATCACCCCCAGTGTTTTGGGGGTCAGTCATGGGTGTCCAGGGACTGCTTCATCAGTTCAGAATGAGATCCCTGTGGTTGGCACAGGGTGCCATAGGTGGTGTTCGCCAGAGTTGTCTCAGGTTTTGTTGCTTGTGGATTTTTTCTTCTGTGTTACCTGGGGTTAAGTGGCAATTAGAATAAGACCAGTTGGCTTTGTGTAGGCCATGAGAAACTGATAGCTAGGGCAAACTAGAGCTTCTGGTGGCAACAACAAAAATTAATTGGGTGGAATTACTGAATTGTCTGAACAGATGCAGATTTTGATGGGTTCATCCACACAATGTAACCCTAGTGAAATGATGTAGCTGTAGCTGCCTAAGTTTTCTGACAAAAGTCCACCTATCGTAAGCAGTGATTTGAGAGTGGCTGGAAGTTGGGATTTTGTTCCTGGTTTTGCAAATGATGCGTTACTACTCAATTTTTACATACTCACCTTTTAGTTTTAATGTTTTTACATAGAATGGGTATAGCCAAGGTGAACTTAAATCAGCTTATTGTAGGCTCTCTTGCAACTATTATTGTTTCATGTTCGACTTCAACATACAGTATTAGAAATACCTGTACAGTATATTGTGTACATGCAGTATAGAAAATCCTTAGAAAGCCAGTGTAACTTCTAGTATGCTTTGAATAGAAGTATAGCATTTTACAACAAACTTTACACAGAGTAGTAAAGCGGCTCTCAGTTTTAGAGCAGACTGTTGGAAATGTGTTGTGGAAGTCGTGAATGCCTGGATTAAAGACTTTTTTACAAATGTGAAATAATGCAGTGTTTCTGCTCTTCTGGCAAGTATGTGATAGTCAGTATGCTCTTTTTCTCCCATATCCTCTCTCTGGGATGCATGTATCTTTTGGTAGTACTAGTTTTATATTGTTCAGCACATGAGAAGAATTTGAATACTGAAGGATTAGATAGCTTTTCATAATTCTGAGGAAAAACTTTACTTTGTGATTGTGAAATTCAAGGAAGTTGTATGTGGTATGGTACTTCTGGCTTCAGCCAGATTTCATTTTTCATAGCTTCTCCCATTCCAGTAGTCATTAAAGGATTTTGAGGAATTATTTTTGAGATGAAATTAAGAAGTTAATTTCTTGAGAATAGTTAGTTGATATTTATTACTCCTTTGGCAGCACCATAATCTTGGTAGTAAAAATAAATATGTACACAGTACCTGGTGCTGGTACTAACATGAAAAGAAACAGGAAGTCTACCCTAGGATATGAAGAGGCTTATTAATAAAGGGGAGAGGTTCCCCTTTGCTATACCACTTAATTCACCTTTGTTCTAATGTTCTGGTAGTTTGCGTAGAGTTAGAGGAGTGAGCATTAACAGTGGTAGGCAGGTAAGCAGAATGGAAATTCTGATTTTAGAAAGGCTTGTTGAAATGTCAAGTATGTTTAGGAGGAACAATGCTTTTGAAAGCACAGAGGAACAGAATAAATTGGAGGAGTGAAAAGTTGAAAAGCTGTAGAAAGATCAAGTTTAGGAAGAACAAAGGAAGTATATGGATGTTTGAGAAGTAGTGAGAGAAAATAAGATACGTCCTCGATAGAGAGGCATTTAACGGATATAGAAATGGCTGTGTTGAGTTCAACTTGTTCCATCTGGTTGTTGCCAGAAGCTTCAGCTGCTGCAGGAGGTTCTGTGCTGAGTGCCTGGGGGAATCTGTTTGCTGGGGCAACTTCCTCCTATTGGCTTGGGAGGACATTCATCCTGGATTAATCTAGCTGTTTGAAAGGTGAAGTACGTAGTCAGTGCTAGTCATCCAGGCACCCTTTATAATAAATGGATTACTTGCACCTTTAAAATGTCCTGTTCAAAGACTGTGTTAAGACAATTTCAGCAAGCAGTTAAACTCTTACTGTTTTGGGGGCAAAGCAGGACATTGCAGCAAAGTCAACGTACGACAGCCTCATCTCTGCACCAGCTCTGGGATGCATCAGATCCACCTTTGATTCAGTTCAATCTTGCCAACCAGGGAGAAATACAACGTAGGATGTGCACGTGAGGGGCAAAGGAATGATCTTGCAAATAGAAGCAGCTCAGTTCAGGGGCGAAAGCTGCTAGGGCTGGTGGAGCGGGAATTAAGTTGGAATCTTATCACGAGGAATCTCCTCACTTTAGAGAGGGTGAAGTAATTTGTTATGAGGTGAGCCAGAGACATAAAAAGCTTACTATCTTAAACATCAGATTCTCTCTCCTCCGCTAGTCTCGCTGGCATTAACAGTATGAGCAGCTCAATGTTCTTGTGAACCATAAAAACTTGCAGTGCACTAAATCGTGCTGTAGTCCATGTTTATCATTGGGTAGCAGTGAATTCTAAAAGCTGATTGATTTCAAAGGTATCAAGGTGCCAAATATAGATTTTATTGAATGTTCTCTTGTTTTTAGCAGACAACTTGCTTTACTTCTGTTATATTTGTCTCCACTGTTAGGCTGCAACTGGGAGCAATATTTTCTAATGACACTTGAGCATGGAGCTCCACTAAAAGCAATGGCATCTGGCTGTAATAAGACATTGAACTCTCTCCTGCTTTGCAATTTCCACATGCTGTGTGTAGCTTGGTGGCTTCATCTAGCTGCTCGTAGGATCGTGAGGTATGGCGAAGAAAACAAAGGCTGTGTACGCAAACACATGAGATGCAGGCAACTGAGGGGAAGATGATGTAAGGTGGGAATATAACATGCGATCTCAAGAATGTGTGAGCCTTAATTCTTTGAGGCAATGAGTACTGAAATTCCCCATCCTGAGTAGCTTTTTGCACTTGTTCTCATCTAGTTTTTATCATGGCATGTTCCATTTCTTTTCACAGTAAATTTTCTGTAGCATCAATCTCTTACGATAGAGATATTTTTTTCCTCTTGTCTTCTGGGGAAGTATCTTAATCAGGAGGCCAAAGAGTAGTTTTACTAGGGAGGGTTGGGATGGAGGTTGGATGGAAATTCTGTGATTTGGAAAAAGCTTGTTGATTCTGACAGAAGAATAGAAGCAGAGATTTAGAAAATGAAGCTGCAATGCTCATGAGAACTTTGCTTTGAGATGAAGGACCTGGGAAATCATTTAAGAAAGATAAAGAGGTCTCAGGCAGTGGTTGCTTTTTACTAGCACAATTACTACATCTCTAAGAGCTGTTCAAATGAGATATTTGTGTCTAAAGAACTGAGTGTGGAGAGGTTGGTTGAAGTAGATTTAGAAGGAAATTACGTAAATATAGTGTTACTTTTTAGGGCTACTGAATCTTTTATTTCCATTGCTTTTAATTAGTGCCATATCTGATCAGGTAATGACTTAGTTACAAAACAGAACATTAAATTTTTTTTAAATACAGTGCATCCTACTGCAGAGGTGAAAACTCAGTGAGTATCCTTTTCCCTTGGTGGATGGGATGGAAGTTCAGCGGGAGCTGTGGCCCGTCAGGTTCTATAACAGGGCAGGGTGTGCCTTTAAGGTTGTACTGGTGTTTAACTTAAACATTGATCTTGCCCTTGGAAGCAAATTAATTTGCATGATTCATGGATTTGTTTTCTTTCTTCCCCGTTTGCTTCATTGCCTGGATGTGTAGCAGTTTCCGTTTGTGGCTCTCCTGCTGCTTTCGTCCCAGCCCAGTGAAAGGACAAGAGGCAACAAGCACAAATTGAAATACAGGAAATTCCATTTAAATGAAAGAAAAAGTGTTATTACTGTGCATGTGATTGAACACTGGAAAAGGTTGCTCAGAGGTCATGTAGTCTTTACCCTAAGAGATGGCACTGCCCCGTTAACGTGTTAACTCTGAGCAGGCTGCTCAAGTTGACCCTGCTGGTGTGGTTCTGATAAATGTTCAGCCAGGGGTCCCTCAACAACTTCATAATTCTGCAGTTCTACAAAGTAAGTTCTTCCAGTACAGACTGTGGAGGTGCACAGCAGTGTGGAGCTTCAAAATGGCACGTTTTGCTTGGAAATGTAGGAGGGCAGTATTTCAGGACTGTTACTGAAGTGTTATCCCCTTAATGATGTCCCCTCTTCACTTAATTCATTACTGTCTTATGAAAACTGAAGTTTCTGCAGATTTTCCTTTTCATGGAAACACCAGAGAAGTTTGTCTCTCTTCTGAGAGCATAGGAAGAACAAAAATGTGACCGCGCCCTTCTGTGTTGGTATAATTGTTCTTCATGTATGGCAGAGGTTGTCTTCATTTAATTGCGGAACAGTACTGCACAGGGGAAAACAGTCTCTAACACCAATTACTTTTACAAATGTACTCGCTTTATAATGCAGAAATTGCAGTTTTGGGAAGTATGAGGTTATAAGTGGTGTGATTTGTTTGGACATGAGAAAATTTGGCTGTATGGCTGCAAAGTTGATGTTGCAGAAGTAGGGCCTCTGCCATATTGGAGACTTAAATAAAAATAAATCATGAACTCCAAATGTGAAACTTGAAAACAGCCAAAAAATAAACTCTGCATCATAGTTAGGTGCTGATGGCTCCAATAACTTAAAAAGGCTGGGGAAACAATTTCCCGTAGGGAAAGTGTCCATCCTGTGGTAGTTCTATGCTTTTTTCTGGAGAATAAGATATTTCATCATTGCTGAGGATTGTGAGGAAATTCATTATCTTGTGGGTTGATTCAACACAATTGTTCCTGTATTTCAATCACAAAAATGGAAATGCCTGTGGCTGTATATACAACTGTATATGATATTGTAGTTTCATTACTTCATGAGCTGCAATACTTGTTTATAATCCGTGAGAGCATGCTATACTTCTTACAGTCCATAAATAAGTATGCTTTAGTACAATTGCTAATGGTTTCTCATTATTGATAGGTGTTGGTGAGAAGTATGTAATCTGTGTGCTGACTTGTAACTTCTCTGAATATACATGCATATGTATAAAACATGCAAAGCTAACCTGTTCTAATCCTCGAGGGGAAAAAGACTTCTGGCTCATCTTCTGAAGCAAGGAGATGCTTAGTTTTCTGTTTCTTACTGAACGTTCACTTTAAGAGATCCACTACTGCCATTGATGACATTGGATTCCAGAAACAATTCTTTAACATGATTAACCTGAGACATTAAGCAGAGATTAAGCTTAAAACTTCTTAAGCATTCTCGGTTCGTGGAAAGTAGAGCAAATCATCAGACTGTGAAATAGGAATTGGTCTGTCTCCTAGTTTTAAACTGGGAGTGGGAGTGCTGGAATGCCAGACTTCTTATCCCACCCACCCCCCAACTTTTCTGTTGCTTCTTGACACTTTGTACTGCACTTTTTCAAAGAAAGGTCGTGAGTAGGAACATAGTCTTCTACTGTTCCTGTGTGCTCAGATTAAAGTCCCTCTACAAGGGAAGGGGGGAGAGAGGAGTGATAAACTGCTTTCCCTATTTCCATTACCTCATCCTTCCACCTCCTTGTTCTTTCAGTATTAGCCAGTGCTGCAGACAGGACTCTTTTCAACTACTCTTTTAGTGACCTGGTTGGCAAATTGCATTGTTCATTGGTTCCTCGTACGGAACATATATTTTTGTGCTGTAAAACAAAATGTGTGCTTATAATGTTGCATTATTTAACAGTTCGGGGACAAAGTGGTATTTGCATAAATCTTAAACTCTTAAAAGTTGTACGAGTGTCTCTTCATCCCTCAGGGAGGAGAGAGGGAGGGGGACAACAAAACACCACACCACTTGCATTTGCTTTCTACCTTGCTGGGCTTTGCTGAAGTCTGAGAAAATATCCAGCCTAGAGAACAGAGCAGAGTTCCACAAATGCTTTTCAGCTCTGTGATATTAGTGGCAGCAGCTGCTTTTGTTTCCATCTGTACATAAGTGCAGGAAGAGATACTCGACTGAATAGGCAGCATTCTCTTTTTTTGTGGTGTACATAACGCTAGCATATGTTCTAAGTTTGAAAATCTGCAGAGTATGGCATACTTTAAAGCTCATTGAACAAAATACAACTGAAATGTATTAAAAACAAACAAAAAAGCCACCTAAACACCTCCCTGAATCTTGTTGATGTATATTGGAGACATGACCTCTTTGGTCATCCATCAAAGAGACTTTCTATTGTAGAAGACGGGTATATTTTCTGTGTATTCCATCCTACAAACAAAATATTGCCTTGTGTCTAGATCTCTCAAGATGGAGCCAGACCTTTTGGCTTGTACTTCTAGTTCTGACATTGCACCTAAAATTGTTTTGCAACTGGCTGACATCATCTTGGGCAAAGGCTCAATTCACTGAGATTTCACACCTCAGTCCCCAAAATTATATTCTCATGCAAGTCTGGAGGAGTTGATGTTGGGATGTAATATAAATTGGGATTTATATGTTGGGATGCTATAAATTCAGATCTGCACGTTAGTTTAAACAACAACAAAAAAAGAGAATTCATTTTTGGGATAAAGGTAAGTGAAGTTCCACTTTTCCTTCTAAAATTCCAGATCCCCTGTAAGCAGCCAGAACCCCTGTTTGCCAAAATAGTGGTCAGTTGCCCTACTGCTTAGGTTAGTTAATAGTTTGCAGCATCAGCTAACTTCAGCTTCTCTAATACTGTTATTTCTCTGATATTCCCATTTAAACATTTCTCGTTTGTGCTTGCAGATTGAGGACAAACAATGGTGCAAGTCTAACTCCTGCACCAGACAAACTGGATAAAATTAATATCTTGATGGCTTAGCTTTTGTGGAGAGAAGCTGACTTGCAGATCTTGAGAGGGGAGGCAGTGAGCATAAAGGAAGAGTTTATTAGGAATAATCAACATTCAGGGTAGTGCACAGAAAAGTGTTTGCTCTTGGTTGTCTGCAGAAGCTTGGGGTTTTAGAGTAGAAAATCAGCAAACAAAGAAAGAAGCCAGGATGTTAGTATGCATGATACATCAACAAAAGTAGTTTGTATGATGTGAGCTGGAGACATTGGACAAATGGTTGTGAATTTGGATGGGACTAGTTCAGGTGCGGTATTACCTAAAGTCATCTACAGAGAAGACAAACTGAATTTGCTGTGCCCTGCAGTCTGCACAGAAAGATTATAAACCATGGCATAACTAATTTTTAAAACCATTCTAATTATGCTTAGGCATTTGGAGCTAACAGCTAAGTTCTGCTGTCCGTATAGAAGTATTTCTACATGGGCATAAGTAATGTTAACTGAAAAATGAAAAGCAGGCCTGCTAGAATATTCTGTCAGTGCCTTTTCATGTAGAGTACATTTTTTTAAAATCCATATTTTACTCAAATGCTGTTTGAAGTAGTGACTTCCCCTTCTGCGGTACTGCATGTTACAGTGATCAGTGTAGACACATCCCCCTTTGAAGTGGTCTATACTTAATTACCTTGCTGAAATTCCGAGCAGAGTTCCACTGAGAAACTCCCCTGGGACTCCTCCCTGCCGTTGTGAGGCTAGTAAAATGGGCTCTGTTTATTGTCAAGCCAGGTAAAGCTACTGCTCTTCCAAAGTTTTAGGAAAAATTGGATTTTATAGAAAAAAAAAATTACAAAGTGTTAGGAGGCATGATACTCCGATACTGATGATGAGAAGCTTTGCTCTGAACCTCTCTTGTTGTCCTCTGTATCCTTTACAGAGATGTGGTCTTGGCAAATGCTCACAAACAGTTTGTACTAGATTTTCCATCTCAAGAACATATAAACATATTGCTGACATAAATTAGTTTTAAGTATTAGAAATTTGTCATCAGCTTACACACATTTACCTTCTGATTATTTAAATAATAGTTTGGATTACATTTTGGGTGCTGAGTGGGGTACTTTTATATTCGTGTGGTATTTGAGATGAGCATGACAGCTGCAGGTTCCTCATACTGCCAATTCATGTGGCTTTCTATACCCAGTGCAAAATGCATCAAGTGGCTCTGATTGGAGCATGCCTGGAAGTCTTCTAACCTAGGCATTATCTTCAGAGTACACTGAAGTAACTTCAGGCTGTCTTGAGAGCAAGTCTGCTCCCTTCCCATCGCCTCTGAGGTTTTTACTGAGTAAAAGCATTTTACTGTGCAGAAATGAGGTTTCTAATCAAAAAACAAACAAACAAACAAACAAACAAAAAACCTGATGGATCACTGCAATAGAAATGGTGTCCGAAGTGCCTAGAAACTCTCGACCCTTTGAGGTTTGGGTATTTAGTGCTTTGGAAGATTTCAAGGACTCAAAGTTCTTGAGCTTGTAGTAGTTGGACTCTGTGGATAACAGCAGGGTGAAATTGCTTGTAGCTGTACGGTTGGTTAAAAAATAGCAAAAGAATATAGGACTTTGCTGCTGAAACACTATGGATATAACTGGTTCACTGAAAGTATGGGAAGAGAGTGACTACTACCAAAACTCTCGTCCAAACAAACTCTGCTGTTTCTTGGGGCCAAGGCAGTCACCACTCCTAAACAATTAAAGTCTACAAAAACTATGTAGAAAGCTAACAGATTCCTCTGGATGCTACCAGCCATAAGGCTTCCTTCCAGGCAGTAAAAATGTCCCTTCTTACCGTATGTTCCTGTGATGTCAGTCCCAGTAGCTCCAGGGCAGATGCCTGATTTTCATAGTCTAAGAACTTTCTTATCTGTTTGTCAGGATTGGCAGATGAGGAAAGTGATGCGTCACTTCCAGGTGATGGAAATTATCCTTGCATTTTACCACTTGAGGCAACTCTTCTCTGTCTCTGAGCTGGTGAACTTTTTTTTTTCTAATCTACACGATGTATTAACCAGCTAGTTGTCTGCTTCATCCATGTAGTCATAGGTAGCCCTATCCAGTTTATGAACGTCCCATTACTTCGGGGGTTTAGCCGATACTTTGCTGCTCTAAATTGTAAAGCAATACCCAAATAGTCTGTGTACTGAACAGTTGTTAAAAGTATATTGGGCCAGCTGAAGGTAGCAATGTGTGGCAGTCAAATTGTGCTGCTACCCTCCTGTTTAGATGGCAAATCAAGTTCATAGTAGAAGAAGTCAAGTTCATAGTAGAGGGAGCCAAAAGTTGCTGTTTGGGGTGGACTCAAATAGATGAGCTGATTTCAAGCCAGAAGGAGCAGCTCTACCAGCTGGGTGATGTCGAAGCAAAGGGGAAATAACAGATACTCTTTGTTCTTACGGTCCTGGGGATGAAACGTGTAGATAACTGGTAGTTATCAAAACTCTATGCAGCCGTGTTTATCTGTTGTCCTGAGAATCAGTTGAACGCTTTGTTCTTCTCTTCCCCCAGCCCCCCAAGTACAATGGATTGTGTGCATATGTACACATGAGGGGAAAGGGAGGGAGAATCTGCCGACAAAGGAATTTCTAAAACCGATCTTAAGCTTTTCCTGTGCAAGAAGCACAATCAGTCAGGACTGGGTGAAAGTTCACGCTAATGCAAACAAGATGCTGAGTTTGGATGCAGAATGTTGCACATGACACCGGTCTTTTCAACACACGCAAGCAAACAGTGAATCAGCAGTGCCTAGATAACAAATGGCAGCAATATCTTGGGAAGTCTTAAAACTGCATGTCATGAAGTAAGATTTATGACTTAGGATGTCTGTGTGCTCTAAGGCTAGTTCCAGTGTGCACACCACCCATCCCAGTCCATATTCAGGCTGAACTTTTCATTTCAGGCACTAAACATACGTGGGTTTGCGTACATCTCTGCGTTTCTTCTCTTGATGTGCTGGCTTTGTTCTGTTCAGCTTGTTTCAAGTAAAACAGGCATAGCTGACTGAAAAGCATTTGCTTTTTCTACTTGCTTGGAATCCATTTTGGATTGTCTGATATGTAGGAAGGAAGAGAAGTCAAATCATATGTTCCCAAATGTTTTTTCAAGCTGTGACTGTGAATGCCTTATCTTAATGCTCTGCTATGATTGCGCTTGTGAACAAACAGAAGCCTTCCACAAATACTGTAACTTCTTTTGAGTTAATAACAAGCCAACTTCTTACCTGTGATGGACTGTCTTGGTTATGTTTCCCTATTTTAAGGAGGGAAGGAGGTTTCTTTTATCACTGTTATTCTCTGGCCCATATCTTGGCTGGATCCTTGCTTTCCAACCTGATGATGATGTTGAGTCTCTCTGCTGTTCTGTAACCTTACTCTGCTTCCCATGTCAGTTAAGTCCCTTCAAGTCCTTTTGTTCTCTTCTGGGAACTTTCAGATGTGCAACATTAAGGGCACGGTGAGGTCCTGCTTTGTCATGGATTTATTACTCTCTGCTCTGTTCTGGCTCATTCCTCTCACTTTATTGAGAGGCTATCCTGTAGTTGTGACTTTTGGCGTACAAATTCTGTTTGTGAACTGTGCTGACCTCCCATCATGAATTCACAGTGGATGTCTGAGCTTCTGGCTGGCAAATCATGTTTTGATGCCAAAAGGTGGTACTCAAATTGATGTCTGTCTTGTTCTGAGTAAGTAGGAATGTGGCGAACCACACGGAGCCAAGCATTCCTATATGAGATAGGATTCTTGTGCTTGAGTCATGGTGAAGGTTGGGATAAAACCCTGTAAGTAACTAAACTGTGTAGTGAAGGCATACCTGTAGTAAACTCTGTGGCTCCTTCTTGACAAGAACGTGTTTGAACCTTCATCCAGTTCTTGTGCTATTTAGGTTTTCTCAGCCTGTGTCAAAAAAAAACGGTGCTCAATTAAACTATGTAATTCCTGTTTGGATTGTTTCTATCTGCCTGAGACTTAATTCTTTTTAAAATATATTTTAGAAAGAAAACTTTGTATGGCACTCTAAAATGGAGCATTGTCTTATATCATGAATGACCATGACAATTTGCTTGTATTATCAATAATATCAATATGCGAGTTCTTAAATTTGTGGGGAATATATTTTGATAAAGATACTTGATAAAGAACTATGTACTAAAAAGCTTCTAAAGACCAGTCTGTTTCATTTTTCTTGCAAGCTTTGCCAGTGGAAATACAAAATATGTAGATATCCAAATTGCATTCCAGCACTGTCTACCAGCAGGCAAGAGGATTTCCGCTTCAGTGCTGCAGTTCATTAAGGAGTTGTAAACAGAAATGCTGCAAAAGAATACTGTGGGTATATGAAGAGATTTCTGATAACCTCAAGGCTGGTTCACAAACAATCTTATTAATTCTGTGAGAAATCCAGGGAAAATCAATAGGGTTTCTTTGACTTTTGCCCTCCACGGTTGCAGTTTTTACAGCTTGGGGCAGCTATTAGTAACAATGGCTCTTGAAGTGTAATTTAAAAAACCCCAGGAAACGTGTTCCTGTTTTTCTTTCTGATGCAGTTACAACTGACAGCTCCTCTTCCTTTAGCTCCTAATTCAGTGTGCCCCTGTTCCTGGAAACCCATTTGAAATGCTATAATGAAGTTTTTCACTTGCCTGAAGTACATCAAATGTAACATGTGAATGTGGTTTCCAGTGGAGACTTCATTGTGCATCCAGTCAGCTGTTTTGCATGAGTCACACTCTTAGCTGGGCAAGGAAGGAGAGGACTGCCTTGTGCAGCCTTTGGGAAGTTCCTAATTCCCATTCTTCGGTGTTGGGAAGGTTTCTGTTACAGTTGTCAGCTCATTTGTGCATAAGGTAACTAATCCAGGACCAGGGTGCCATCTTCTCTAGACATAAGGGACAACTGAAGTATCCATAGAAGTTAGACTACAGGGAATCTAAGCATAATGTTGTGTTATAGTAACGTGTGGAGTAACAATGCAGTAAGTATTTGCACCTTATCTTGTGAACTTTTTTAACATGCATCTCAGAGCTTGCTTTTTTTATATACTAAATACTGAGAATTTTCAGTGTCACTAAAATCTAAACATTAAGTGTAACACAGAGCTATTTCAAGTAGCTTTTCTACTGAGGCAGTCCCTTTCAAAAGGGCATTATCCTGCCTAGGACTAGGATGTCTTTTTTTTTCCAGATGTCTTTTCTCCTGTCCTGTTTCGAGTCTGCTCTCTGGAGCTGACATCCTTCAGTCTGCTCAGGAGAGGGCAAGATTCCAGAGAATATCAGACATACAAGCCTTTCAAAGCAATTAATATGTGGCCTGGTTTCTGGATGTTACTACTTACAATATACACAGAATTGTTAGTATATCTAAATATCTACCATTTTAAGGCTGATTGTTACTATGCAAATTAGCCTTGGCTCTTCTGTGCTGCTCTTGAAAACTGCTTTTCAGTTTAGACAAGACATATTTGTTTAGCTTGCCGTTCAGTATTAAAAGCATATTTCTTTGTCACATATCCACATAACTGATGCTATTGCAGTTTTCCACTATTGTTAGCAGCCTTATCTCTGTCTGCATTTAAGTCAGATGTAGCTGAAGTATACCCCTTTGCACCAAGTAAATAGGTAAGCACATAATTTGATACACCAAATGTTTTAAAAACTTGTTCCATGTAACCTTTGGTAACTACTGTTTCCATCTTAGTGATTGCTCGGAAAAATCTCGATCATTAACGCCATTAAGAAGCATGATTTTTTTTCTCTAGACAGTTGAGCTAAGAAAGCCTACCTTCTGTAGCTTGTTCATGAACTGAGATAAACTGAGAGTGGATATTTGATTTTTCTACTAGCTTCCCTTTGTCTATCATGGTCTTTCAGAGACTGAAAGACAAGTGATGTCTTTATGTCTGATTTCAAGTAAAGGGTGTGTTTTATGTTTATCAGTGTTTTATGTTTACGTCCTAGGACCGGTATAGTAATCACTTTTTTTGTTGCTTAGAGGATGGCTGTTGACAATGTTTAAGCTTGTTCTCCTTTCTGCTTCTGACCTCTTTAAGTTAAAAGAATACAAAGTCAACCTGGTTTAAAAAAGACTTCTTAGATACTATTAGGAAACGTGGTAATGTACGTGAGTTATTCCCAAATTGTGCCGTTACTGACATTCCGTAAGGTGAGTAGGAGACTGGAGCATCTGTCATACCAGGAGAGGCTGCGAGCGCCTGTTTAGCTTGGAGAGAAGACTGAGAGGGGATCTTACCCATTTGTCTAAGTATCTATGGGGAGGGTGTCAAGAGGATGGGGCCAGACTCTTTTCAGTGATGCCCAGCGACAAGATGAGAGGCACTGGGCACAAACTGAAGCACGGAAGGCTCTGGCTGAATATGAGGGGGCACTTCTGTACTGAGAGGTGACAGAGCGCTGGAACAGATTACCCAGAGGTTGTGGAGTCTCCTTCTCTGGAGGTATTCCAAGCCTGCCTGGATGCCATCCTGAGCGCTGTGCTCTGGGTGACCCTGCTCGGCAGGGGGGTGTTGGACTGGGTGGTCTTGAGAGGACCCTGCCAACCTCAGCCATTCTGTGACTCTGGGAGCCTCAGTGTGCTGTGAACCGGAATTGTGATGGCTGCAGGGTTCAGATCATTCAAAGAAATGCAATCTGAAATATTTCATGATTATCAGACAGTTTGAATTGTGGTACTCACAGTTGTCCATAACTCCTATCACAGATGGGTTGGGTAATTAGGCCTTTACCCCTTCAGTAAGCTTGGAGTACAGGACTCTAAACTGTCAAGCTCTGTGTTCTAACTGGTAGAGAGAATTGTTCCTCTCCTGTTTTAAGTATATAAAAAAGATTTGAAAAAGAATCCTATCTACAGTTTAATAGTATTCACTATTTTTAAGTTCTCTTTTTTTTTTTTTTTTTTTTTTTTTTTTCCACAGGTTTAAAGTTCTAGCACTGGTTTTCTCTGTTTTTCTTTCAATAAGTTAGGGGCTTCAGTGATGAACAGCAGTAGTCTTTTTGACAGTTTGAAGTAGACTGTTTTGATCTGAAGTCGGTGAAATGTAATTGTATTGTAACATGCTGAATATTGTAACCAATTTAATATGAATAATTTACCATAAAAATATTCCAGACAGTCATTTCTAAAGTCAGTTGGGGCGGGGGGACAGGATGGGAGATTTAATGATTACTTTAAATATTATGTTAGTTTCTCCCTAATCTCACTAACAAAATCTGATCTCATCTCCTATTTGTTTCACTTAGGAGGATATATAGTTTTAAAATAGCTTTCATGTAAATTGGCAAATTCAAGACATGCATCATAAGTGAGCTTTATGGTGCCTTCCATTGTTGTGGAAGATGCAAATGCAGTGTGACTCCCTTCAATGATTAGAGGGTGAAGCTCGTTCCTGGAATCCATGGGACCTGGGTGCACACAGAATGTTCTTGGTTACAAGTTTAAACTGTCCTGCACCTCTAAACTTCTTGCAATGGCAGATGGTGTTTGTGCAGAGAGTAAGACTGCCTCCAGGACAGATGCAGAGATTTCTCCTTCCTTATCTAAAGACTGCTGCTTTTAGAAGTTAATCTTCTGAGTTTCTGGAACTGCCAAGTTAAAGACTTTGTTCCTTATTTTTCCTAATTAAAAGGGCTTAAACGCAAAAATGGCAGGGGGAGTTCAGAAAAAAAAACAACAAAGGAACATATAAATAAAAGGAATGGAGCCCTACCTGGAGCGTAAGGAGAGGGACTTGTAGGCTGGCAGAGCTGTGCAAAATAGGCTCTCTGATTTTTTTTTGCTGTTGTTTTGACAGAAAATAACTTTTTCCATAGTTATTTTGCTCCATTAAACTGAAGAGCAGGTTTTATTTTCTGCTTTATTTTCTCTTTTCTTAATTGGCCATGCAGACTCCTTCCAGCGCAGAGCACTCAGGCACCAGTGTTGAGAGTTGGGTGGTAAGGAATGGTACGTCCTCACTTTGCAGAGAACTTCTGTTCGCTTTATTATATCCCCATGTCAATTACTGCTTCCGTTTGTACAGGTCCTTAGGGAATTCTGGGATCTATGGTCATGATCTCATTTTCTTATCCCCCAGGTTTCCTGCAACCTGAAAGGAGGGAATAAAAATCCAACTTTATTCTATGGAACAGACACGCAAAGAGATGTTTACTTGGATAATGAAGAGGCTCAGTGCTCAAAGATGTTCTGGAAGGATTTCTTCTAAGTTAAAGCACAATTTGATAATTATCAATATTTTACAGCATTCTTCATTTTAAAATTTTATTCAGTTTCAGTTATGATGTCATGATCAATGGCTTAGCAAGCTTTAATTAGCCTTCTGTATGTTCTGTTACATTGCAGCAGGGGGAATAAACGCCTTAGCAACAGAGTTCTGTGAAGTAGAAGGTAATTCAGTGCTTACGAAAGAAAAGGAAGACTGACTTTGTTTTTCTCTCGTATTACTCCACAGCATCTTTTGTTTACATCTCCTTTAGGTTTTACTGTAGCTTTACTTTTCTTGATGCTAGATTTGATTGAATAAATGGGATATGGAGCATTTCTCTTGTAGCTAGCTTTGAATGCTTGTGGTGTCAGCAGAGACCTAGCTGTTTTTCCACCTTGGTAGCAGTAGCTAAGCTGCCTCTCCAGATTCCAAAACATTGATTAGCCTTGAAACAGAAAATTGTTTTTCCTTTTTTGTTTTTTAATGCTTGTGTTTTCTTTCCTTATTTTTTGTACAGCTTTTACTTCTACTGAATCCTTATTTATATTAACAATTTAATGTTTTTGAAGATAAACTGAAATGGCATATATGGTAAAATAACCTTTCAACAGCTTTGTGCTAAGTGTTTCCAGATACAAATGCAATTGACTTGCATCTACGCTTTATGAAAAATGTGAATCTTCAGTTCTCTAAGGAATGTTTATTAATACCTTCAATGTTTGTCATTGTATGTGAGGAAGGAAGGTATACATAATCCCTCTGTGTTAGAAAAATCCTTCAATTGAAATTTATTAAAGATTAGTTTACCCTGTCATGAACAAAGTGTCCTCTAAATCCAGTTCCCTCCCACGAAAGCGTGAGAATTTCTCCACTACTTGTGGTCTGTGCAAATCATCTGCACTACAAAAGGGCCATGTCTCCTTCCATTTTAGGAATCTGGGAAGGGTAAATATTTAAAGTGCTGGCATAACAATAGCAGAAGAAGAAGGAAATTAAAGTTTGGGATCCAGTGCTGAGACGCATTTGGCTTAAATTGCGGGTGGAAAAAAAGCTTTTCAGTAAATTGGTTAAAGGTTATGATTTTCATTTTTGGATTAAGGAATAAGCAGAACTGCTCTATGTAGAATAAAGTGCAGTTTCCCAGGCAAGAATTATGTTTTGAAAGGGAAGCATTTTTAGTTCTTGTTCATCTTTTTTTCCCTGTTGATTCTGCCAGTGTGGAGCATGTTGTTGTTCAGTTGCTCTGTGACAAGCCACAGGAGCTGATATTTCACTGAGTTAAGGCCAGTACTGTTAAGTGAACAAGTTTTATGGACAACTGTTGTTGGTATGAGAACTTATTTGGTATCAGGCTTAGAGGCTGTAGTATGAATGAATAAATGAAGCAGAGTGAAATCAAAACTATGGGATAGAAATTGTAAGAGTTCATTACAGAAACTCTTTTTAGGTTGCAAAGTCTTTTATACTCTAAAAGATTTCTGTTGAGTCCTAGAGAACTTCCAGCATCTGTTGTTTGCAGCAGCTGTTAGGTATCGAGCAGAAAGATTCATCTGTCCTCAGAATAGAGAGAAAAATGTTTTCTTTATCTTGATGCATTCAGTTCAGGTTGAGTAACTCTTCAGATATTAAAAACATTTTTCCTGGTATATTTAACTTATCTTTGGGAAACTTCTGGCACTGTATTCAAATAACTCAACATGCATGTTGTAAAGACTGAACTCTGTTTCTGCCAAAATTTGCCGTGTGACTTATGAGCCTGTATAAAGACCATTATAGTAACTTAAGCTGATATTTGGCTTGTGTTTATGCAAGACAACTCCAAATAATCCTTTAACTTCATTTTGAACTACACTCCTTTTTTTGTGTTTTTTTTTTTGTTTGTTTGTTTGTTTGTTTGTTTTCAGAAACAGACCATATAGAGTTGGCTGGAGAAAGGGAACTGCTTTTGCAAAGAATTTAAATGTTTTGAAACTTTATTTTTTAAGGTGTTCTGATTTAGAAGTTAAAATGAAAAAAAAAAAAATGCTGGATTTCCTTATAGAAAGGAATAGTTTATCTTCAAGGTGCTTGGTTGACAACTGTCTGCATGTAGGAGACCCTGCTCAGTAGCCTTCTGATGCCTCAGGGCTCATAGCTCTCACTCATACTGCTGTGAGCAGTGTGGAGCATCAGAAGAGGCAGGTTTCTAGTTAATTCTGTTGGAAGGCTGTCAAACTTTACCATTGTGCTTTAATATTTTTTTCATTACCCTTAATATAATTTTGATTTTTACAGTTTCCAGATGGTAGGTAATTCAATGCAGCCCCTCACAGAGTTTGTTGAATTTCAGATCACCTAATGTCTTGAAGGCTCGCAGAGATTTAGGTGACAGTTGCTGCAAGGGGAGCCTAGACCACAGAATACAACTGTAGTGAAATATTTGTAACAGAGTAATACAGACCACTCCAGGACTTCAGTGCCTGAGTTTCCTTATGAGTTTCTCAGTATCTTAGATACCTACTTACGATTATTTTTTGTTTTTTCTTTTTTTTGTGGGAGTGACACACATTGGTATTTAAGTGCATGTCCCATCCTGCCTGAATCTTACTGAATTTACTCTATATTCTCCATAGTGGAACAACCCATTCTGGTTTCAGTAAGGTCGTTTGCTCAACCTAGAGATCTGAAGAGCTAAACCTAGCACTAGGAGGTAAACTAACAATGTTGTTTTCCTTGCTTCAGTGATATGGAAACTGGCACAGCAGGGAAGAGGTTGTCTGCCTGCTTTGTTCAGAAACAAATGTGCCACGCACAAAAGGTGATACTGAATCTCACAGTTGATTAATAAAGCACTTTTCCAGTCAGTGTCTCTTACGGGGTATTTTTAGTTATTGCGTGAGATATATTAATTGTTTAAACCATGTCCCTTAAAATATTAAGCAGAAAAAAGGGAAATTGCAAAAGGAACTGTAAACTGAATTTAGACTTTGAGTTCTGAACCCTGGGGTAGTTCAGTCTTGATTGCCAAGTTTACATTGCCAGTAAATAAGAGCACACTAGATTTACATAGGGCATGTGGAACTATCAGAACTTCAGTAGGTTCCTGTTCAATAGTAATGAACATGGCATGGTTGTGACAGCAAAGGGGACATTCATTATGAGGTGGGATTTAGCATTTTGGGGAGTGTTGTGTTTCTTCCCCAGTTATTCAGCTACAACACCATTTTACTAACCAGTCTTATGAACCAGTGGAATTAAAAGTGGTTATTTTAAAAATGGGGACTCCAAAACGCTTTTATCTAGGATAAAACATCGTCTCTAAAGACTCTTGGTCGCCTCCAACAAGGTACATCAGAATTTAGGAGGGCCAACAGGGACAAAGGTGCTCATCACGTGGGGGATTTGGGGAGGAGTGCAGAGCTTGCGGTAAGCATATGTAAGACTCAGTACCCTTGAAGTGTCAGCAGCCAGGTATCCTGACGTGTTGTAGGATAGGACGTGTTGTAGAGGCTGTGCTTGGTGGTTTTCCTACCAGTGCTCCGGTGTCCAAGTCCAATTGCAATGGAAGTGTCTCTGAATGCCTTTTAACACTTTCATATGACCTTATAAATGAGTAGACCCCTCCAAAACAAGGAAGATGTGGGTTGTAAGCCTAATTCCATCTGAAGGATTTCTATCTTAGGCTTCTCACCAAGTAGTAGAGACTTGACTATTCAGCTGTTCACTGGATTGGGATCACGGGCATCCTTTGTACAGTTAGAAGTGCAAAACTTGTAGGACCAGGGTGAAGGAGAGCACAACAGAGAAACAGGACTTTGTAATCCAATAATGACGTCACTTATCTATGAGGGAGGAGAAACAGGCTGTACTTTGAAGACTGTATGTATTTTACATGAAACAGTACACAGTTCTGTTTATTCTTCCAAGACTGCTAATAAACTCTAAATGAAGCCCGTAAAATGATGGACTGAACAATTTCTGTCCAAGGTGCTTTGTAAATAATTGTGCAAAGATTCAGAAAGGCACTAATAAATGCAGAATGGAAATAAGATGTAGATATTTCTGTGGTTGTTTTTTTTTTTCCCCTCCAAGTTCCAGATATATTTATATAATTGATTTCATCATGCAAAATTATTAGTTATGAAACAGTAACTTCTGTTTAATCTTACTTAAAATGTACTGATCAAGCTAGTTGTTTTTGTCAGAAATTATTCTTGATCTGTTGTATAGTTTTAAGAGAAATGAGCATACTGAAAATAAAAACGGTTTCTATGTCCACATCTGTAGATGTAGAATGTCAAGTTACTAGTGACGCATGCCAACACTCACATATTTTTCAGTTTATAACTTTGAAGTGAAGCAAAATGAGAAAGTATTTTTCTTCAATGTATGACTAAATTTGGGTGTTAAAACAGGGTCTTCATTATGTTTACTTCTAATTTTGATAGTTTAAAAAACTTATTTGTTATTAGCTAAATTTACAATGGCAGTTTTAGGTTTCTAGGAAGCTCTAGTGACCTCTGTAAAGAGGTAATTCAGTGAACCTGTCACTAATAATTTCATTCTGCAGCTAATAGCAGTGGCTTTAATCCAGAAATTATGAGCTGGGCCCCTTTCCCTGAGGGGAGTATTTCTTTCCATCTTTAAATATAAGGGGGTTGAACATAGTAACTTTAAGAGGATGTAGCTTTCCTTTTATTTTTGAAGTGTGGGGGGCTTTTTAGGTACTGTACAGAATTCAGTAATACACAGCACAGTTATCTTGTATGACTTCAGATGGAGGTCATTGTAGTGCTGTGATTTTACACGTACCACTTGTTTTCACATGTTTAACTGGCCTTGCAAACTGGCTCATGATGGCTGGTATCTTTTAGACTTGTCCTGCGAACAAGCATCCTGACCACGTGAATCATGCTCTGACTGGTAATCTGAAGAGTACTGATGCTTCCGGTTGGTGTTTATGGTAGCTGTGCCAGGGGATGGTAATGCCTACTTGTGAAGAAAGTCGTGTAAGAGAATTGTGGTTGAGCTGTTGTAATGTTGAGTTTTGAAAGGGAAAGTGCAATCACTCAACAAGGAAGCAATAAAGTGGAAAATCCCTTTGGTTGGCTTACAAAATTGTACCCAACTATTTTTAGTATTGACTTCGACTGTGAACAATTTGGTTTCCTCCATCTTGTCCTAATGAAAGAAATCCCTGCATGTAGGGGACTGGAACTTCAGTTTGTTAGCATTTGAAACACAGCCCTTTGGGTTTGGCTTGTTACTTCGTGAGAATTCAAAGCTAGTTCAGCAGTTACTTGTTCTATACAAAACATAAGCAAGAATCACAACTACTGGTTTCATGTTTATCCTTATCCTTTCTATTTGCAGGCACACTATAGTTGCGTTGTTTACTAAAAATCTGCTCAAAAATGCAAGAAAGTTTTAGTGAAAATAGCAACTCTAAAACTACTGCTTTCACTCTATGCATAGTGTACACATTGTATGCATATATAAGTCTAAGTAGATCGCAGTCATCAAAGCCACTGAGAGAAGCAGGTGCCACTGAAAAAATAACCCCTTTTGCTGTTCATTCTTGCCCGTTACAGTCACTGTCCTTGCACCAGCAAACATGCTTGTACAGGTGTGTGCAGAGTTGAATTTGGGAAACTTACTGGGATTAAAACTAATCTGTGAGGTGGGTGAGTGTTTTAGCACGTTAGCATGATAGGCAGGCACTTGCCTTTCAAATTATCTCCTAGCTTTAAAATTCCTTGTGCTCTAACTTCTCACGAGCGTTCCAGGTTCCTTTCTCTCCCTCCTCCCCTGTTCCCTGCTCCCACGAAAAGCATGGCTTGCTCATAAGCTAGTAACTGAGGAGCCTGTTTCTACTTTCCGTAAGTATTACTTACTGCTGGTCTCACAGCTGTCTTGGAAAACCGGGAAGAATACTGGTGGGTATTGCAGTCTCTTCTATTACCAGATCCACGTGATGCCTTTTATTCATGGTGAGAAAGAGTGTAGTGGATATGCCATTACAAGTATGAAGAACAAATCCTTCAGAAGTGATTGAGATGCTTTCCTCAAGGTTATTTTCTATCTTAGTCTCTAAAGCAAGCTCTTTGGGACAGATATTTTCTTGCTTTTTTGAGTAAGAATTTACTCTGCACTTGGATCAACTAGTCCAAACTTTGGTTTGCTTTTCCCAGTTTGTATAAATCTACCAGGGATTTCTATAGAAGTTGTTCTGGAAAGGGTACAATGTGCAAGGATGAGTATCTTCTGACAAAGGGGGTGATCTTCCTCCTGCTGCACTTCAGCTTTCAGTTGCTGCCTGGGCCCCGAGTTCTTGCAGAGAAGGTCAGGACCTGATGTGTACATTGCTCAGATTAAAATAGGATCTGACTGGTGACTGTTAAGTACTATAGACTAAACAGGACTGTTCTGCTAAATAAGATTTAAAATTGTAAACGTTATTCAGGTTTTAATACTTAAACACCTCTATATAGGTTCAATAAACAGATTTGTTAGTTATATTAAAATGAGCCATGCCCATGCCCTGGAACTTGTACGCAGTCCAATTAAGTGAGCTGAAAGGGAGGGAGTTGCAGAGGGACCAAACTTCTCCTAGCTGCTAAACTGCTTTGCAGCTGTTGCTGCACCACAAGGCTGCCAGAAGTCTTCAGCAGCTGCTGTGTGCCTGTCTGGATTTGGAGGTGGGTTACTGGTGGTGACTTTGTACAGCTGTGGCGTATACCCAGCTGGCACATACCCAGCCATTCTGGCTTGCCAGAGTATAAAAAGCTCTCCACAGTTTTACTCTGTAATGACCAAAAGTTATTAGTCGTCTCTGAGTTCCCATACCCCCATTTCCTGTGCAGAACAGGCTCAGCCCTATTGCTTCAGAGTCCTGGAGTATTTCATGTTCCTCAAACCCCAGTTATGGAACGAAACAATACTTGTAAATATATTTCAGCAACCAATCCTCTTCTGATTCCTTAATTTTTATGTGAAGAGTGTTAATCTGATATGACAGTTTTGTCTAAGCAGTAGAGCCAAATACTGTTTTGACAAACCTAGAAACAGAGCATGTGTAATGCATTTAAAATTGGTAGTCTGTGGTAACAGGAAAAAGCAATATATTGTAACTGAATTGGTGACACAGATCATAGACACTGTAGTAGAAGTAATCAAGTTGAAGCCTGATCTTGAATTCAATCTCTACATAGCTATCTAACCATACTCCCTTGAATATAAATCTCAAGAGGTATCACTGGGTTTGAAAAGCCTGCATGTACCTCATCATAGATAGCTGGTCAAATCTGGACATCTTCAGTATAAAAATGCAGTTTGTTAAATGGGCATCATATGGAGAAATGAGGTTTCTTGGTTTGTAATACAGTTGGAATGCAATTTTTGTACACCCTGTGCTTTTCCAAAGTGTGTGTTTTTTGAGTAGGGAATTGATCTGGAGGGCATACAATTGCAGTTCTGTACTGACAAGAACATAGCTCAGGGACTGTGTGGCTCCAGGGAATCTGTGTATGCTACAGAAAATGCCAAATCAGGTTTTTAAGATACATCCCCATATCCTTAGGTTTAATAATAAGAAGAATAGATATCATTAGGAAAAAAAAAAAAAAAAAAAAAAAACACTTAGAGAAACGTTACATGGATGTTTCAGAGTTTAGACTTGTCTCAAGGTTTCCAACTTAGAAAAGCAGATTAGAAATGTCTCAAACTTTAGCAAGCAGCTTTGGAACTGATGTGACTTGTGTACGACAGGCAGTAATTGGAGTTTAGTCTAAACAGTGTGAAATCAGAGAGTCTCAGAGAAATCTGACATCTTCCAAAGGTATGAAGGCTGATGCTGTGAAAGGTCTGGTTCTCGATTTATCTGAATGTATGAGAAATTCCCAGGCTCACATCTGTTTGCCAAAAGACAGCAAGAAAAGATTGACTTCACATTGCATGAGTTGTGTTTGGGTAACCTTCTGAAAGGCAAGCGGTCTAGTGAGCAAACACTGAGTTTGTGCTCAAATAACATTTTCTCTTGCCTTGTCTGTCAGGCCTTCATTAGCGTGTCAGAAAAGCTCACATCAAATAATACCTTCTCTATGGGCTCCGGCAATATTCATTTACTCAAAACACTTGGATCTTTTTTTTAATGAAGGAAAGAACTCAGTGCTTATTTCGCTTTCCTAATGAGGAAAGGTGAAGGTGTGATAGAGGTTGTGTACAAAAGGAGAGAGAGCTTTATGTTATTTGAAGGTATGGGCAATTTCTTTTGAAAATCCTTTGGAAAAAATCAACAGGTTTGTAGATGTTTTTCTCCTTTTACTAAGCAAAGGAACAGCACACTAGGTTGAAACTTCAATAGGTAGGAGAAATATTTCAGAACTGCAATAACCGAATTTGTTCTTAAATTAATAAGTACCTTTCTATTTTCACTGGCTGAGTAACTTTCTGGTATCTTGGTGTTTATGAATTAGCAGTACTTGTGCAGTTGCAATAAATGTTACACTTTTAGTTTCCATGAAACAAATGCAAAACTGTGGTCCCTATGTTAAAAGCAATTGATACCATTAAAAAAAAAATCCTTTTAATTTCAGTACTTTGCTGTTCCCTGAACTAGGAACATGAATCTGAAAAAGTGACTTTTCTGTTGTAACTACTGCTATTTCTATTTTAATTGGAGAAACATTTTTATGGACTACAGCTGTATGGATTCTTCCAAACGATGGGAAAAATGCAGTGCTTCATTACTCGTTTGATTATAGACAAGTGAGTGTAGTAATTACTGTAACAACACTGGCGAAGTGCATTTCTCCTGTCATTTGGAAAAATTTATATTGCAATAGTGACTTTCACTGTAATGCCAGGATGGTGTTTGCAATTTAAATACTGGTGTTGTAAGAGTGATAGAATTAGTACTACATTTTATGTCGCTTGTGCATTTTATGTTCAGATAAAGCATTCTGTTAGTTTTTCCCTCCCTGGTCAGTCTGGACTATTTTACAAGTGACAGTCTGCCTGTGTGCACTTACGTAAGGAACACTTCAATGTAGTTCGTAGTGGAAAAGGTACACCTGTGAGGAAGGAATGTGAATGAGAAAATGTAACTGTGTAAACATGTTTATGCAGCTGCTTTTTAGCGTAACTTGTTAGAGCTCTCTTTACGGGATAAAACTGTACAACTGAAGACAAGCTATTAAAAATTTCTCAAACATTGGAAGCTTTAGATAAATCAAAAAATATGCATCTTCAATTCTGCCTCCAGATGGGGTTGTACTTTTTGAACAAGATATCTTCACATTAGTATCTGAAAGCTTTGAGATGCTCGTACAATTAGTTTGTGAACTTTCCATATTAAAACACTTTGCAGGGTATTAATTCTGTTTTCCATGATTAATACACAATTATTTTAGTGGTGTAAATTGTTTAAATGCTCATGACAATGTAGGGGACTTAAACTTACTAGCTTTTCAAGATTTTGTGTGATATGGGACTTTTTGGAGCCTCAGATACATATTTCAATTCAGAGCAAGTGGAGTGATTTGGAAACGTGTAAAGTAAAAGATTTACCTCTATTAGATGCTCACTGAAAAATCATGTAAGTAGATGGAATTAGATAGTCTTATATCTCATAAAATTCAACCATAACATGACATTGTAACTCTTCTATTTGAGATCCTGAATTTTAAGAAATACTGCTGGTGAGTCACTTTTTAGTTGGGCAGAAAAAAAGCCTGGAAAATGTCACCATTCTACTTTAAGAGCACTTTAAAAAAATCAATAAAAATAGTTTAGAATCCCACTTTGTTTGCAATATCATATTGGACTGACTTTTTAATTACACAAGGGACTGAGATGGACACTTAATGGACAATGAAAGTCACTCTTTGCCCCCAGAAATTTACTTCTGTGCTTTGACTTTCAGTGTTATTTGAGATGATGTGACCTTAAACATCCAGTTTCCAGAATATTGAAAGAATGTGTTGGTATCCGTCTCATAGAATGTGGTCTGTAGAGTTTAAATCTCCCAATTAGAGCCAGAAATTTTGCTTATCTTGAAAGCATAAAAACATCCAAGAACACACACACCCTCCAAAACCTACTCAGAGCACGAACAGCAATAGCATCCAACATCTCCCCTCGTCCCCTTTGGGTTTACAGCTTTTCACTGTCTACACTCGCTTCCTCCTCAGCCTTTATCAATTTTGAAAGAGCAATGAACTCAGGATGAGTGGAAATTGGAGAAGGACGGACGATTTGCCTCACATCATCCACTGATCAGACAGTATTTCATCCTTGTGGAATTACCAGTCAGAAGGGAAGGCTCAGTACTGAAAGCTTCAGCTACAGGGATATGACAATACTGAATCCACTTGGCTTATGTTGCAACCTATATTTATATCAAAGCTCGTCTCCTCTACCCCCGAGGAAAAATAGAATGTGTAGAACAAGGCCGGTGTAAGAGGAAGGGAGCCCTTATATTTGGTGCTTTGAATTTCATCCCCTTTTCTTTGTACTTTATCTGAAAGAAACCCCCAGATTTAAGTTCATTTTTTTTTCACTTGTCTGCTTTTTCTCTTGAAAATATTTTTTCTGTCTGTGGATGGGCAGCACAGATTATGAGTTGGCTCCTCAATGCCAGTTTTGAGTTTCCATCAGAGGAATACTGTCTGATGAACACAGCTCTTTTGTTCTTAGGCTCAATTTAGGTCTAGAAGCTGTTGAATCACACTCATCTGAGACTGCAACCCTACAAGTCAGTTTCTTTGCCACATATTGCTTGACCTAGGAGCACTTGGAAGCACTGCGAAGGCACTCAGATATCTCTGCAAAATTGTATGGTATGACAGAGCCAGAGCTGATTTAGTAATCTCTGATGGGTCAGGTTGGCTCAGGCTGATTAACTTCCTCCGTTCTGTGCTCTCTGACATGTCCCCCATGTAGTGCTGTAATCTGGAAGTTGCCAATACATGCCTCTAAATAATTAAAGTAGCTGCTGCCATTTCAATATTACCTCAAACGTTGCACAAAAATATACTTTAGTATGAAAAGAAGTAAAAAGTTGGTTCCCTAATGTATTTTTCCAGCTGTTTTGACTATTTTAAATGCTGTTTGGTAAACTGCCGACTGCAGTGCCAGACTGTTCAGCTGAGGTGCAATAGCAAATATTTTGTCCAAGAAAAATCACTGTTGAGGAAATTCTGTAGCTGGATAAGAATCGTAATAAAAAATCATTGTAGCTGTAATAAAATGCTTGTGGAGTACATGTACCACATACAGAACTAGTGCTGTCATTTTAACCTCTAATGAGCTCTTCTGTTCCATTATTCTCTCCAATTTATTAGCAATTCAGCAGAATTTCTGCAGCACCTGTGTTGCCCTGTCTGGCCTTCAAGGATTTCAAAAGCCTGTGAGATTTTTCCTTGAGCACTTGCATAGTCCAACATCAGCTTGTCCCCAGAGCACCCAGAAAAACCTGCCAGCTCTCCTATTAAAGTTTAACATCGTCAAAGTCTTTCAGCCTCTTCTGAATGATTCTCTCTAAAAGAGACTGCTGTGACAATGCATTTGTGATTAATGTCACGTTAAGCTCAGAGGCATGTGAAGGTATCCAGCTAAGAGAAGGTGCAGAGAATAGCTGAGGCTTCGGTGTTGGAAAAGTGGTAGCTCAGTAACAGCTCTTGCTTGTTGGCAGCCAAAGCTAGCAGAAGGGGATGGTGCCTGTTGGCCTTGTGTGATGTCTTCAGGAAAGAATTGTGATCAAGACTGCCAGCTCTTTGTAGCTTGTTTGAATTAGATGACTGATCAGACTTCATACCCTACAACACAGTCTCGGCCATGCTTTGTAAACACAAGTCTAAGCTAGAATTCACTTTAGGTTTATCTTTTTATGTTATACAACTATAATTCAGTTTAAATTAATGTGGTTATCCTCATAACAGTATTTTATTATTTGAAGAATGTACATAGAATTCCGGGATCTATATTACTATTTTCACTATTATTTGATTTTATACTGAAGTTAAGCATACAATGAAAAATGTTACTTTAAAATTACATTTTTTTTAAGCTGATCCTTATGGCAAATTATAAGAGATGATTAGGTTGATAAGAGATTGGAATAATAAGATAATAAGATTATATAGGATTTGTATCATCTGGAAGATTAATTCAGTCAAACTTTTTGTTCATTTTCTTATTTGTGCATGGTGAGGAATTGAGAATTCATTGTATTTGATAGAAGTTGTTGCTTGTAAAATGTCTTGACAGATACCTAGATAGGTAAGAACTTCCTGGTGGATTGAGGAGCATTATGTTGACTTAAAGCAAGACTGAATTAGTATTGCAGACATTCTTCAGATTCTATGCATCTATGCATTTCCAGATGGTGGATGGCACGGTGTTACTCATTTATCTTCTCTAGGCCTCTGCAGATCAAATCTGACATCCTCGATCTGTCTTTAATCATTCTAAGTTCTTCCATCCTTTTCCACGTCCCCTGATTTTTCTTGATGTCACTGGAGATGCACGGAGGGATACGCAGCAATATTAAAGCTGAATGTAGCACAGAAGTGGATTGTGAAGGGAGTATGATGTCAAAAATTGGAAGTGTGCCGGTGGGCATTAAACAAGGTTCTAGGGGCACTGTGTAGTAGTATTTGGGGAAAAGATTTCTTCTCGTAACCATTCACAGTGTTGAGTTTGCCTTTCAGATGCTGTAAAGCCAATAGTTGACTAGGTCTGTAACTCAAATACATGATAAAGTATTTAAATCCAATTTGCACAAGAAACATTTTATTAAGCATAACCTATGAACATACATTATTTTCACTTTACTGTCATCCAGGGGAACAAAGTGCTTGCAGTAAGTTGATGAGCCAAGATCCACTAATGCTATTTCATGTAGTACATAAAATACTTAGAGCCTTAATAGATTGTGATCCTTTGGATTTTTGTAGTACTCTTCCTCCCAGATATTGAAGCAGTGAGAAAATGTTAATGAGTCTTTTGTAACTTCTTTGAGGTAGTTAGCAATTATGCATGATGCAGTATCAGCAGTGAACTGATATACAGCAATATTTGCAAAATTAGGAACTTTATTAATATAGATTTGAAAAAAAAGTAAAAGTTTGTGACTTTGGAAAAGTAGGTCTGGGGTTATTTTTGTGATACTTCTAAGTATTAATTCAGTATTTCAGATATTCAGAAAGTAAATACCATACTGTAGTCCTACATCTATTTTGATCTGATTTAAAGCTATCTCTTCTGCAGTATAGATGTTTTGTTCAATTAATTCTTTATACAAACAGCCCTGGATCATTAGCATTGAGTAGCTCTACGTTGGTGCAAAGTAAGCTTTCTATTAGAGAATCCATTGACATCAGCAAAAAAATGTTCTGTACACAATCCCGATGGGGCTGGGGGGTGGAGAAGGGTCAGCTGATGCCAGTAAAATTATTTTTGGTGAGAAAGGCAAGCAACATTGAAGGGGATTTTTTTTAAGAAAAACAACAACAACAACAAAAACATCAGGGAAGCAGAGCAGTCTTTCGCCAGCTGTTTGAGACAAGATCCAATGAGCAGGAGGGACCTGTCTTGTTTCAGAACTGGACCAAAGCTCCTGAGGTCACAGTGAGGGAAACTGAGTCCCAGCGTTTCTTTCAGTAAGATTTCTGCTTTTTGCTTTAGAGTTTGCATGCTTTACAAAGGTTAAAGATGCTTGTGAATGTGAAATTGCTTTTACTACAGCTGTATTCTTTGCTTTACCAGCTCAACATGACCCTGAAATCAGGGCTCCTATATTGAAGAGGAGGGAATAGAGGGCACTTCAACAAAGCCAGCCTTGAGTGGATTGGGACCTGCTTCAGAGTGGTGAGGGCTGGGTTTTAAGTTCCATCAGGAGGATGCCCGTTGTAAGGTTTGCATCACCGATATCCAGAGCTCAGGAAAAAAATGGGAGTTGTCTGGCAAAATCTGAGGCTCGTGAGGTTTTGTAGCTCATACGAACATACCCTGGTAGAGCAGGTTGAAACCTGCCCCTGGCATTTCCCCTAATATTACTTTTAAAAGCTCCTCGTAATACAGCTCAATGAGCGCTGTGTTCCCTGCCCTAACACACCGGGCTCTATCCACGTGCCGCATGCTTCGGTTTTCATTTATAAAGTCATCCCAAAGCGTATCCCAGGAGGATGTGGAGGGCTGAGCCAAGTTCCCAAAGCGCTTCAGTCGCAGTTACCGCGGGCGCAGCGCGGCGTCCCGCTGCCCTCCGCTCTCCTGCCGCAGCCGCCCGCGGGTGGCTCCGGACGCGGCCGGGCAGGGCCGAGGCGCGGAGGCCGCTCGGCCG
Organism: Nettapus auritus; assembly: GCA_011076525.1. Classification (NCBI taxonomy): domain Eukaryota; kingdom Metazoa; phylum Chordata; class Aves; order Anseriformes; family Anatidae; genus Nettapus; species Nettapus auritus. The sequence continues at coordinate 35,398,870 of CM021767.1, read as the reverse complement.
GGCCGGGCCGG
>CM021767.1:35253965-35398459 GCA_011076525.1 Nettapus auritus | reverse complement strand
GGGAGGCCTCGCTCCGCGGGGGGCCCGGCCCCGGCTCCGCCCCGGCCCGGCCCCCAGCGCCGCGGCGGCCGCCGGCTGCTCGCTGGCTGCTCGCTGGCCGCTCGCTGGCCGCCCCGGGCTGCGCTCCGCTCGCCGCTCGGCCGCCTGAGCCTCGCCTCCGGTAAGTCTGGGCCTGGGGAGCCGGAGGGAAGCGAGAGGGCGCGGGTCTGTGCGCGCTGGGGCGCTGCTCTCGTGTAAGCAGCCCCATTTCTCGTGGAAGGCTGCAGCCGAGCAGCCTCAGGACGGATCCGTGCTAGCGCCGGGAAACAGCCCAGCCGTGCCGGGCTCCGTCGCCTTTGCTCGCTTTGCCCTCGGAGCGCAGCGCTGAACTAAAACCCAGGCACGCGTGGAAAGGAAGCGGAAAAGAGCCGCGCTAGCACGCCTGGCTTTCGAGGAAAATTCCTCTCGGGCTGGGTGTGTGAGGCTGCCCGGCTGCGTTTTGGCTATGTGTTTATTTGTCAGCCAGGTGTGCCGCCGGCTCGTGTGCCTACCTGATGGGCCTGGGCTTTCCTGCCGAGCGCTTGGCTGGTGCGGCACACGGCGGTGGTGGGCTCCTCGGTGCTTCCGTCAAAGTGTGAGGGGAAATGCTGTTATTAGCAGCAGATTCTTACCAGCTTTTCCAGCATAGCTTTCAAATATGGAAACAAAATACCTGTTTCTAAATAGGTGGTCAAGAGTTTTCTTAACCTATTGCCTGACGTGATAGCGTGGTCAGGATGATGACAGAATACAGCTCCAGCTATGCCTGAGGAGCATTTCTTTTTGTCTCTGTTTACAGCTATAGCATTGTAAATGGTAATCCCACGGCAAGATGAACTAAAGATTAGAAGGGTTTCAATACAAGTAATACCTTTCACATATGGAAAGACATCTATTTCTCACCTCTCTGTGTAAACTGGATTAGAGCTATTTTGGTTCAGGATATTTGCAACTACAGAAACTTAAATATCTTTCGTAGGGTAATGGCGAGTCACTAAACTGAGTAAATAAGACTAAGTGTGATGAGGTTTCACCAGTTGTAACCAATGTTTGGGATTTTTAACAGATTTCCATGCTCTTAAACGGTGATGAGGTAGGTATACCTGCTTTCCAGAACTATGCACTCTTTTCCTATATGTTTTGTTCTAAGCATTTCTGTCTGTAGCTGTATCTCTTCCCTTTCCAGAACTCTGATGATGTGGAGCTCTCTTTTTCATTTTCTTAATACGTTTTTTTTCCATTTTCCCTGTGCGTATATGTGTAAGAACTTGTAAATGAAAGTTAAAGGTTGTACAAAACTCATGGAATTTTCAAGGCTCCTTGTTGTTACTTCTACCTATAGCTTAATTATCTCCATGATGAACTGTGACCTTAGAGCGACTTTGTAGTTAAAGCACTGCAATTGATTTTATTTTTTTTTAACAAAGCTTGGCAAATGATTTCTGTAAATATTGTTTCACTGTTTGTGCCAGGAAAAGTGACTTCAGCTTAAAAGCAAAGTGTATTTCTGAAGTTCTTGCAAAATCTTTCCCACCCTCGTCAGTCTTTTCCAGCTCCCTCCCCCACAGCTGGTGGGGGGGTCATGGCGTGTGCCAGCTCGGCAACACTGATTCACCAGTGCCCATCTGTAGCATGAGCTGTGGTGCTGGCAGGGGGACATCTGGAAACTCCCTGTCACAGGAATTGCAATTCCTGAGCCAGCCTGCGATGCAGGAAATGAAATCTTGGTGTCTCAGGTTGGAGACAGGACGGCTTCTTAGCAGGCCAGGCTGTTGGGAGGAATGGAAGAATTAACTTTTTTTTGAATCACTGAGTTTCAAAACCTGGTCAAAAAGAAAATGGAGGAGGAGAAATTTCCATTCTGCGAATCTCTTCTGCTTCATAACTGCATTCTAACTACAACTGCATGGCAAAAATGCTTAGGTGGCTGAAAAGCTGCTTAGCAGGGAGACATTGAGAAAATCTATATTTATAGACTGCTCAGAAAATAAACTGACCATAGTCACATTTCTCAAAAATAGGTAGTGCATTGTATCGATCCTCAAAGCGAAGTAGTTCTGTTAGTAAGGATGTTGCATAAACCTGTGTGATGAGATTTAGAGATTGTTCCAGAAGATAAAGATACTAACATATATGTATATATAAAAAATACACTTTAAATTCCTGAAAGCCAAGTGGAAAGGACAGAGAGCGCTTGTTTTCTAGTGTCTCTGTATTTTGTATAGCAGCAGCTTTTCAGGGAAGACACAGTGGTTAACAGCTGAAACAGAAAAGCAAGAGGCAGGGTATTGAGAGGAACCAAGCACCACATATGAATGCATAGGAGTAAGAGCTGGAGAATTTGAAAAATGTCTAGCTGAGAGCCAAACTGGAGATCAACAACCATAAAACATTAAAAAGCTGTTTGTCTTGCTAAAGAACACTGCAGTGATAGATAACTAGACGTCTCCCATAAAAACCAATATCAAACACCAGGCACCACCTGTTACTTCTGGGAACGCTGAGAAAAAGCAAAGCTGCAAGGAATTCTGCTGATGTGAAGGAGGAGAAAAGCCCTCCTTGGAGCGGCTGTGCACTAACTGGCACAGCACCCGACTCTGGAGAGGGTTTACACTGAGGCTGCTCAACCCATTTGCCACATGAAAAAACGTGTAGCCGCTTAAGGGACTGTGAGCCCGTTATATTTCATCTGGAAGGGGAGACTTAATAAGCAGCAATGGGATTGTTAAATGTTGCTTATTTCGAGAACGCAGTACTTCTGGAGTTAAACTGCTTCAGATGAACTTTTGACATGAAAAAACTCCTGCCCCCCCCCCCAGCTTCCCTTCAGACATAAGCTCACGTCAGAACCCTTGTGCTATGTAGCTGACGGGTCTGGAAGGGCCAGAAAACCCAGACCAGTTCGGTTGGCTGGGTGGCGTGCTGCTGGTTAGAGCTCCAAGGCTTTTGATAACTTTAAAAAGAGATTTGTGTTACTTCTTACCTTAAATGAAAAGAAAATGGTCTTATGAAACAACTTGGTTTTATTTTGGCACAAGATGCGGAGTTTTAGGGTACGTATCTTAAGTGGTTAAAAATAACAAAAATACAACAGGTAACTTTTTTCATCTTCTAACGATCTCTAAATTATCTATACCAATATGCTAGGCTATACCAAATTTCCACTACATCATTCCCTCTTGAACTTGCACTTCTGTCATTCTCAATTGCAGGCATTATGAGTCCAGATGGGATTTGTTGAACCAATGTTTTTTTAAGTCTTTAAAGTGAAGAAAAATCTTTCAGTTGAAGCCAAAGGAACAGGTGAACTTTAATCCAAGTCTCCAATGAACACGCTAGTTAGGGAACACCAAATCCTACATAGTTTCAGTGTGGTACAGCATTACTTTATTTCCTGAAGGGCTTGCAATGCAGATGGCAGATGTCTGCTGGGCAAGCTGTGTTCGTTGTTAGCTCTACAAATAATAGAGGGATTACTCCATAAAGCTGTCACTAAGTAACATTGCCTCTGCAGACTGTGGTACTTTCCAGATATGACACTGTTCCAAACTGTGTGGCTGAAGTGCTTTCTTTGCAGTTACCGTTATCAAGCGTCCAGTACGGGTGGGTAATTCTGCTTGTCTTTCCCTAGTAGTCCAGCTGGTATAACTTCTAAATACACATTTGTGTTTAAAATAACGTGTACGGCTGGAGAGGTGGAGAGAAGGGTGGGTAAGCAAGTATAGTATATTAAACATAGAAGTTAACTTTTTTTTCTAATTGAATGTATTCTGTTGAGTAGGGCTGTGTATATTTAAACTCATTGTTTGGGAAACTCATTCATGGAGACTGTTTCAAAATGTTCTTACTCCAGATTTTCTTTCCTTCCTGGATGCAGGGGTTATTTGTTTTCCCAAGTCTATGTGTTAATAAAACCTTATTTTTATTTTCCTTGGTGTGTTTAACCTCCCTATTTGTGCATCCTCTAAAGGAGACATTGTCAGTTAACTGTTTCCTTGGGCCATTACATTTCACAGTAAGTTCCCAGTCATTGCAGTTGTGGTAGCTGAGACAAAATGCAGCAGAGAGATGATAACCACTGGTGAAATGTTGGTGGCAGAGGAGCTGCACACTTGTATGACGCGTGACACAGGGAATATCACAGGACATAACTTGTAGTACCTTCAAATGGGCAAGACTAATTGAGAAAATGAAAACAAGCAGTTCAACCAATTTTTGAGAATTAGTTTGAGCAACAATTCTTCTAAGTTCTGTTGGAATAAGACACCTAATCATGTGGCTGCCTTAAGTGTGTGAAATAGTTTTGCTGACTTGAATCAAGCATGGAAAGAGCTACAGGGTGAGCAGATACTTCCATGTCTGGATCAAACTTGATGAAAATGGGTAGAGCTCAAATGCTTCTCAATGCTTAGGAAGGAAGAATCAGCTTAACCTGTTAATTTTTGTTTTATAGCTTGAAATAGTTCATGAATGATTTGTTCACCAGGGGAACAAAGGCAGAATTACATCGCTCATGTTGTACTGCTGATGGTGATCTCTGGCTTTTCTTTGAATTTACTAGTTTCTGTAGTTCTCTTTTCTGAAAATTGTGTTTAAACTGAAAAACATTCAGGTAGATATCACATCCACTGAAAATAAGGCATTTTATTTTTCATCATGTGAAACGCAGGCTGTGGTGCTGTCTGAAACAGAAGTCACAATCCCTGTGTTGGTGTTCAGCAGAAGCCCAGACACTGTGAATGTCTCTGTACTGAGAGCAGCAGCTCCCAAGGGCGTGAGTTGTAACGCTTGCATCTCTGTGCTGCAGGCACGCCTCGTGCATAAATGCCTGTTTTCCTTCATAAAGTGATTTGAAACAGCCACTAAAAAATATGCAGTGTTATCTCTATTGCTGCGTGCACAGATGTCCTGGGTTTAAAGCAAAAAGGATGCGGTCTTTCATCTCGAAGGGCTCGGTATCTGCAGGATCTCCATACCTGATTTTCAATTACAATAATAGTCTGCAGAGCTGTAACTTTCATCAGCTTACACCAGTCTCAAGCAATGATGTTTAGTCCAACTAACACAGAAAAAGAAATGCGACAACACCACCATGCATTGAGTCTGTTACATGAGCAAAGGAAAACAATCAGGCAGAAATTCCTAAAATGCTGCCAGCCGACTCAATGGGAGCTTTCTCTGCCTCGCTGTCCCTCTGTCTCGCTCTCGTCCACTCCAGCAGCCTTTGAAGCTGCCTGCAGTTTGCGACAAAACTTGACTGTTCAAACACAGCAACATTTCACACGACTAATGCATCTCTTCAGGCTGAACCAAACTTTAGCCAGCCACTTGAATTTACTCTCTGTGCTCTGTGAAAAGTCGTCAATGGGCTTGACTTGCCTGGCCCCGGGAGAGGGTACTGGGCAGGAATGTGTGGAATTGGACTCTGGAAAAATCACCTTGTTTAGCAGCATATTCTCCTCCTCTGACTGCTTATCTAAATGAAAGTGACTTCCCAGGGAATCTGACTCCGCACATGATCTAGAACAAATAGCACAGGATTAATTTTTGTTTCAGAAGTGAAGGATTTAGTTATGTCTCGGGGAGATCCTGCGCAGGGGGGCTGCTGGGGGCAGCATTCCTCTGTGCAAAGCGCTTTCTGCTCAGAATTAGCATTCAGGCAATTAAATAGCTCAGCTGGCTGGGAAGGCTTAGCTCTGAGCACTCAGCAAAGGTAACAGAGAAGAAAATGAGTTAGAAACTTTCTCGCTTATCTGTCTTAACCTTTGTGTTGTGTCTTTCTGCAAAGTTCAGTGTCTGTAATGCAAGCCTTGCAATTTCAGCTTGGAATGTTGCTGTTTGAATTCAGTACTAGAAAGTCAATGTGACTAGCCGAAGCGGTTATAATGAACTGATTCTAATTTTTAAGCAAATGTTGGCTTGGTAGTGTAAACAGCATATAATTAGTTTGTCCTTCATTCGTTCTCCTTATTCCTCCTTCCTCCCCTCCAAAAAAGCCATGTAACTTGGGAAACTAATTTTTACCCTTGATAAGTGTGATGTTTGACCTTTCATGTTGTTATCAAAATCCTCTCTAGCTTATTTCCAAATCTTGCTAAAATACAACAAGAGTTAGCATCGGGAAATTATCTATTGTAAGTGCTGAGTTTGAGTCAAGCTCCTCGTCCACTTCTCCAAAATTAATAGTTTTCACGTATTTATGTTTCCCTCAGAAAAAGAAAAAGGACTTTAGGACAAAATCTTTAATATCCTTTATTTTCAGCACAGTGTTTCTTAATTGCTAGAATATGTGGCTTGTAAGGATGAGCTTCTCAATCTGTCATAATTGAATGATAGGATTTTTATTTTTTAAGCTTAAAACATGTTGTCGTATTATATATTTTTGTTATTCATAACGGTTCATTTTGAGCTTTTTGCTAAAGACCTAGCCTACCACCCAGCAATTTTGACAGATGCTTGATTTATTGAAGTAAGGGTTTTTCAAAGAATATCTTCAAAGATATGAATGTGCCCAGTTTTCAGTAGAAATGGGAGGATAAGAAGGAAAGCTACCAAAGCCACACATTAGTGGTGATTAAACAGTTTATACTGTGTGGTCCTCTCTCCTGCTGGCCTTCAAAGCACCCAGGCAAAACTGCAGTGCAAAGTTGTGGGTCGTCGTGCAGTTTATATGGAAGTCTGCTTTCATAAATAGTGGCCATTACTTAGTCTTACACAAAACGATCTTGTTCCCCTGCTTCTCAACCATTACTTGCTGGCTATGACCCAGAGACTGTCATTAGACTTGCGTTTTGCTTTAATTACTTAATGTAACTTTTGTAACAAGAATGTCCTTCAAAACCTTCCTGACAATATGTGACCATTGCCCTGTGTTATGAGAGATGAGAAGAGCTTTATTAATTTAAATCCAAAGTTATTTCTGAGCATCTGAAAACACTGCAGCTCTGTAAGCTTTTCTTTATTTTTGTTTCTTCAGGAACATCTCCTATCCATCACGAACTTGGAGCATGGCAATGAGTGATGTCAGTGAGTCTGTGATTCTGAGCAATGGCAGCATCTTGTCCAATGCTCCTGGCCCAGGCATCATTGCAGCTAATGATGGAGACCTTGCTGTCCAACAGCTCTCTTCCAAGGAAACACCAAGAACAAAAGCAAGTCCAAACGGCTGCCTGCAACTCAACGGTACAATCAAACCATCCTTTCTGCCTTTAGACAACCAAAGAACTCAGCAGATGTTGTCGCAATGCTGCCACCCCTGCCCCTACCATCATTCTTTAAGTAGCCATAATAACAAGCAAGAATGTCATTCGGTGGTTGGCAGCTCAGCATCATCTCCTATGACTTCGTGCTGCATGCAGCCACATACTGAGTATTCAGCATCTATTTGCCAAAAACACCCACCCATATATCAACCTGCCTGCTGTCTTCAGCCCTCCCCATCCTTCTGCCTTCACCATCAGTGGCCTGACCATTTTCAGCATCAGCCTGTGCAACAACATATAGCCAGGATAAGGTAAGCAGATTGCAGTTTTGTTGTTGTTAGTTCTCAGGATGGGTAGCTGTTTCCATAAATATTAGATGAACAAAACTTCTGTAGTGCTTATCAGCTAATCTTTAATGCATTAACAGCATTACTTTTTTTTTTTTTTGGAAGTATCCAAGTCAGGAAACTAGGTGTTTTTTTGTTTGTTTGTTTGTTTGTTTGTTTTTGCTACATGAATATTGCTGAAATGAATTAGTTCTTTCTGGGGGAAAAAAAGGGCTGTTTCTAATTCTTGGGATATTGTTTGGAAGCCCCTTAACTCTTTTCGAAGACGCAAACACCTACGTTATGTGAAATGAACTAATGCAGAGATAGCTAAGAGTGCGCTGAAAGAACAGGCATGTCCACATTGTCTAAACAAAACCCATATTTCCCTCAAAAGGTGCTTTGGAAACTATTTTCAACATCTCTATTCATAAATGTATTGTCTGTTCTTTTCTTTGTCAGATCAGCTTTCTCAGTGAGTTGCTTCCATGTGTTTTCAGCATACCTGCTGAACTTTAAAGTTGCACTAGTACCAAGAAACTTTGGATTGTTCCACGCTTTGAATCATTTCTGTCCTCCACTTCAGAGAAACTTGCCTCTTTATCTGTTAGTTTTGGAGATCCAGTGACAGTAATCCTAGCTATGAAGAAAATCTGCTACAGCCTGCTGGTTCTGGGGGAGATTACTTTCAGTCCAAATCACGTTCCCCATTGCAGTAAGACACCTCTTAGCTTTTTATGAAGGTCATTTTTTTCTGAGTTGCACTTAAGCCAGACTGGATGGTTTTTCACTGGAGTAATAAAAGCTACACTTCTCTATGTTGTCCAACATTTGCAACCTTGCTCTAAAACTTGGAGCTGCACAGTTATATGCATTTTATCTCAATGAAATGTATGAACTAATTTTAAACTTCTGAGAATAGAGGGACAGACTGGGACAGATATCCAATGTGGAAAATGTCAAAGTGAATAAAGCTTTTTTCCTTAAGGTAAAAGCAGATGAAAATAAGGGTAATACAAAGTATAAATCAGCATTCCCCTGCCAGTCATTCCTCTTACAAAAGGAAAAAGTCTTTATTGTTGGAACTGCTTCAGTCAGACTTTTTTTTTCCATTCCATACGTGTATAATTGTTAAGAAAAGTTGAAAACTTGCATATAATTCTGTATGCAGAGGTATGGGGGGAAGTTGAACTATTTTTGAATCAGTCGTACTTTTCAGTGTCAAAATGGCAGCACTAATTTTGCTGTTTTTCTCATTCTGGAACAGGTCTGTTAAACTTCATCTCTATTCCATGGTCTTGAGGAAGGGAACAAATTCGATGCATAATCTGGGTTTCTGTTTTTACTCCAGATAAGAGCACTGAAAAGTTATTTAAGATATGGTAAAATAATGATTTCCATAGTATTTCAGAAATACTGTGTTTTTGTTTGAGCTACTCTGATTAGGATCTTGAATCAAGATGCTTTTTTTCATCTTGGACTACCTTACCATGACATACATTAGAACATAAATGTGCATAAGTCATCTATAATTTGATAGATGTTCGTCTTAGTGTTAGCAGTCAAAATAAAGGTAGAATCTGGCCCTTAAAGCATCTGTAGTTATTAGCTATCTGCACTAGCATTCTCTACATATCCCTGTCAAAAGTTTGTTTCTTTTCTGGAATTCCTTCTAGAACTGAATCTTGTTAGCAAGAAGATGCTTGCAATATGCAAATCAAATATTTTCATCAGTCTTCTAAAAGCCATCCAGCCTGTAGTTGCTGTCACCTGTTTTTAGCTCTAAACGTGGTAAACAGGACTCAAGTCTCTTGCCATGCTGGGGAAGCTGGACTTTAAATATACATTTAACTCCTTAAACTGGCAGTATCTACACTGATGAAAAATGGATGCATCAGGTATTGGCATGGAACCAAACACTTTTTCTCTCTGAACAGCCTGCAAGGTGTGTCTAAATATTACAGCATCCTGTTGCATTGTGAATCCAGTTTATCATACTGTAAGACCATTGTGGATGAAGATATGTTGGTAGATGTTAAAGAAAAAGGAAAAAGGGGTGCAACTGGATGCAGCTTTGCAGGTGAATGGCTATATACTCAAGAAGCAGCAGTGTTGTTTATCAGTAGTTACTTTGCAGTGCTAAAGAGAAGATTAACACTGTACATGAGATATTTTTAATGATCTGTTCATACTCTGATTTTGTTATATTTTGAGCCTATAATCTGCACAACAGCTTCTTTAGATATTTTTCCTAACTCTTCTAGGCTAATTGGAAATCACCAAGTTTTATATGTGCATGTTTTAACATGGTTATTTAAAATGCAGGTTCTCATATGATACATTAATTAAATTCAGAATGCAGTCAAACTAGCTTCCATTTTGGTCCTTTATAACTTAAAAATATGTGTTCAAGTATTGTTAAAGTTTTAGATCTGGGGGGTGTGATTTGATGGAGGGTGAACGCTTTCTGCAAACTATATCACTAATGCTTACAGCTCTGGGCAGGTAACCAATTATTTCAGCACGACAGGTTTTGTCAGGTTTTTAAGCCCAAGGCTTAACATTTGCTAGTGACCTAATGTTAAAGGAATGTGGGTCTGGTATATCACTGTGGCTTGTAGTATATAAAGAAGACAAATTGAAATAATGCCACACTTGTCCTCTTAAAGCTGACTAGATCTAGAATTTTGTAGTGTTCAGCTTTGAAGTGTAAACTAAATTAACGTGGAAATGTCAACTACGCACCGTAACTTGAATGTCTAGGCAACTGGTAGTTTTTCAGTTGGGTGAAAAAGGCTTGTAACATAAATTAAAACATTTTTAGTGGTTGGTGGTATACAATGTGATGGTGGCAAACAATTTTGGCTATTATGAAAGCAGGTAAAGTAGGTAACTGTTGGTCATAATGATTCTGATTTTTAGATCTTTTTTTTGAGGTTGAAAGATACTAAACAAAGTTTTTGTGTTATTTTGTGTACATTTTTAAGATGCTATTCATTTAAACATGTTCATACTTCTTTTCTAGTATCTAGTAGGCAGAATATCTTGACAGCACAAACACTCCCACTGAAATTCCAGCTGTCTGTCCATATCAGAATATAATGGTTCAAGGGACTCGGTTTGCTTTCTGACAAAAGGTTTCTCAGCTTACCAGTTTGGAACATGGTATGAATAATTCTTCTATTCAGGTACTACTGGAAGACTTCCACCGTGTCCCTTTAAAAGGCTCATGTTGAAGTAATCCATTGTCTGAAAGTGCTTATGTATCAACAAATATGTGGCTCTGTAAGGTGGGTGGTTATTGCCCCTCCTTTGCTGCCATCTGCTTTTGTAATTATCAGCAACCTTCACTGGGTAGGCGGTAGCTGTTAATCTGTTGTTACCCTGAAGAAGCGGAAAAAGCTTGAAGACAGATGCTTGACAACTGGAAGGACCAAGTCAGGAGTCACTAGGGAAGAGTAAAACCATGCAGCCCAGTAGCATGTTTATTGGGATGAAAGCAGGATAAAATAAATAATGAACAATTCCATATTCCAGCAGATCTAAACACTGTGGGAAAGAAATGTATAACCAGAAAACGCTTGAGCATTCCTGGTCTTTTTCAAAATCTGTTATTTATATATGAATGTATACATGTAAATAGGGGCAGAAGAGGAAGAATGTGGAGAAATGGTTCAGTAAGTTGTCAAAGATTTGTGGAAAGCATATGTTAACAATACTGTGTATAGCTGTTGTCTGGTACCCAATTAAATTGCTTCTTTCAGATTTGCATGTGCACTTTTTAATGGGAAAACACTAATTAAGAAGTACATGTATCCTTACTAATCTTGATGACAGCTCTTCTAGAATCTATCTTTTGTGATACGATTTAGAAAACTTCGATCTATGAACTCAGAGACAAAAGGTAAGGGAGAAGAGGACAGGGAGCTGCAAGAAGTTGTGATAAGGAAGTTGTTCCAATCTGCCAGGACATGTACTACTTGCAGTTCTGCAGTATTGGACCCATAAATTCACACAAGTTCTATTTTCTTAGAGTAGACCTGCTTTATATCATCTACCATTATTTACATTTCAGGACTATAATGTTAATGCTTTTGACTGAAGCAGATAAGTAAAGAAAACTGCTCTGTGAAACATCTGAATAATCTCTTTTAAAAAGACCAGGATGAAAGGACATGTGGAATGGTCTCTCCATGACCATATAGTCATACCAAGGTACAACATGAAAATAAAATCCGTTTAAAGCCTCACAGAATCGTTAGTTTCACTAAAACTGAAAACTGAAAATTTTAGTTGAAAATTTGTGAATTGTTCTTCATCCTCCATCAGCCTAGCCTGGATCTTGTAGCTTCCAAAGCTTTTCCCAGTGCTCAGAACTGTTACATGTTATTTGAGAGAAATAGAGCTACTAATGTTATCTCCTGTCTTCATGAACTAAAATTCTATGAGCACCCTAAATCCTGTGAGGTGAACAGAGCAGCATGAGTAACCACGCTACAATTTACATTTGAATTGCTGGGTTCAAAATTTTCACTTGCGAGACCAAGCAAGGCAAAAACATGGTACTTCAGAGTCAGGAAACTGCTAAAGCGTTAGTATCTTAAGATTTCTTGCACATCTTTCTTTCGGTTAGATTTAAGCCTTCTTTTGAACTGTTTTGACATTGTGGATTTATGTTACGGTTCTGGGATTCTGAGTTCTGCTCTATCTCATAGGGTTGTGTGCCACACACTGTTTAAACATTACTGCAGCTATACTTCAGTAATTTTATTTTTGGTAATTTAAAAAGAGACTCTATGAAAATGAAAAGGCTGTGAAGTGAAGGTAGAATTACCCATTTCTATTTTGCTTCTAGTTACTTGGCACAAATATTAGAACCAGAAAGAAATAAAAAGCTTTTTTTTTTTTTTTTTTTTTTTTTTTTTTTTTTTTTTCCCCTTCAAAAAGCAAGGGAATGTTTGCCAAATACCAATCGTAATAACAAGACTTTGTTATGAAACAGCTCCCTGCTTGATTCCAGGAAAGGGATAATTGTTATCTAGTACATTCTGCATGGCTTGCAGAGCTGATTATAAGTATACATGCATATATAATAGTTTTGAATATGGTTCCTCATTTCAGCAACATTAACTGTTCATAAGAACTCCTACATAGAGATTTTTAAACAAAATGTTTTCCACCTATATAAACATTTTCCGTTTTGAAAACTGTTAGCTTCTGCTATATTCTACTATATTCAACACATTAAAGGATTCTTTTGTTTTAATTTTTATAGAAAATGTGCATTAATGTCTTCTGTATAATACATATGCGTGTATTGTGTAATAGATTAATTAAAAGCTTAACTTCCTTCCCATAGGAAGATTAAATATGTATATTAAAACAAAAAATCCTTTAGATCAGATTTTTGAAGGTTGTTTCTGGACCATTTTATCAACCTTCGTTAGCTGAAAGGCAGAAGCTGTTCCTGTTATTTCACTAATGTTAACATTTACATGATGTTAAAAATATAATGATTCATGCTGTAGATCAACAATACCTGCATATTAGTAAGTTGCCTGGAAACAATCCAGTTCTGACTTTATTCTCATTTAGTCCATGGTAAAATAGGAATTCTTTATCCCATGGTTTCCCAGAATGAAGAGGATGGAGGCAAATGTGAACCACAAATTAGGTACTCCCTTTTGTGTCTCAGTATTAATAGCCCAGTGGCGTACATGGATTTTAATGTAGTTGATGAATGGAAAGGGAATGTATACCAATTTTGTGCATCTTTCTGAATCTGAGTCCAACTGCAGGTTCTCTGTTGTGCAAATGTGCAGGAAGTGACCTATGACCAAATAAATTTTCTTTATCTGGATTTTGCTTTTGAGTTGTGCTTTCTCATTTTGACTTATTTTATTTAATTTTCCTTAGTCTTCAGTTACCTTGTTCACCAATGACTTAAGAGGTTTATGGTGGTTTTATTAATTCATTTACTGTTCCCATACTAATTACTGTTCATTGTCAGCTATGCAAACATAACATAAAATAACTTTGTTAGTATTGCACAGAGCTGAAAACAAAGAACACGCAGAGAATGAAAAATGTTATTTATAATCTACTAGCAGACCAAATCAATAATAACATGTGTAGAAAAAAATAAAAAGTGTACTTAAAATCTAAATCATTAGGCAGCTTAAGGGATTCTTGTAAGCTTTTAATAGTATTAATTAAGCATTAGTACTTGTCTACCAAGCATTGCTTTGAATCAAGCATTAATGCAACAACAAAAAATGATGCCCGAAGTTTGTGCTATGCTCCGAGCAAATCTGAGTGCCAGCTGGGCGGTATTGTGACCTTTGCTCTCTGCCACTTACAGACTCCGGGTTCTGTATGCTTGAAAAATGAATTTCCCGTGCCCTGCATCCCTCACTGTTCCTTGAACAATAGAGTAGCTACTACTTAACTAGCAATCTGCTGGGCCTTTGAACTGTAGTCATCAGAAGGTATAATTAGCTGATTATGTGAGAGAAACGATACAAAAAAAAGGTCCTTTCTTTGGAATTAAATTGAGTGGAAAAACAGCATCAGCTGTGTTTACTCTTGAAAAGGACTGGTCTGTGTGTTGAGACAACTTTTAAAACTGACCATTTATGTACACATTATATTTAGAAAAACTATAGCAGAACAGCTAAAACAGTGGCAGTTGATTGAAGTGCTTTGCCTATGTGTAGTTGTTCTCATGCACCATTAACTTAAAACTAGGTTGTGATAAGGTTCAAATGTGAAACAAGATAATAGCCAGTGAAGAGCAGAAGTCTAAACTAAACATAGCCAGTTACCTCATTTTCCACATCATTAAAGAAAAGGATTTGAAATATTTGAGTATTCCTGTTTCTTGAAAGTTTTCGGTTTTTCTGAATGGGAAGAAATGTGCTGCGTGAGGAGTAGACTTTTTCAAAGCAATTTGTAAACTTCTATAATAGTCTGTATCTCATTCCAAAATCACTTGTCCTTCCTCTCTGATATTTCAATGTGTTTTTCATCTCCTAGTAAGTAATAATTGATATATATGCTTTTAAGTAATCAGTAGTGCTTGAGCAATAATAACAAACAAAAGACAAAAAACATATGTTGGGGGGGGGGGGAGGGGGCGCAGGGGTGGTAGGAGGGCAATTTCACATTAATTTTGTTACTCCGGTAGGAGTTTTCTACCCAGAATATCTGCTGAATAAACAGATCTCCTAAAGCCTTGTACCACTAACAGCTCAGTACAGGTAGGGGAGCTACAGATAGAAATCCTAAGTTATCAGGACTGACCATATTTCAGAAAGCCCAAACCCTCTACTTTGGAAAATATTTTTTTCTAAAAATCATAAATAGATGAATGTACTGGACCAGAACAGTTTCATTCAGCTACGTAGATGAACTTCTGTCACCTTTTCCTGGATGGTTTTTATCATAATAAGTTTGTATTACAGTCTGGTTAATCTTGCAGTACTTTTAGCTAGAATATTGAGAGCCTTTAAATGTACTGTAATTATTCATTTTTTTGTTTGCTTCCTATTGAGTAAACAAAACAAATTTAATCTCAGCAGATGTAGAAAGTGATGCTGCATAACGTACGCTCAGTTCTTCAATGAAGTCACTTTGCTCATAGAATGATAGAATAGCCGAGTTGGAAGGGACCCACAAAGATTATGAAGTCCAACTCCTGGGTTCCCAAAATACCATCCAAAAAAATCAAACCAAGAAGCTTGTGGACATGCTCTCAGAAATATGAATGCTGGCAGTCTCAGTGCTGTAAGTGCTTCCCTGGGGAATCTGTTCCAGTGCATGACCATCCTCTCAGTTAAGAACCTTTCCCTGCTACACGGTGTGAACTTCCCTTGTCACTTCAAGCCATTCCCTCAGGTCCTGTTGCTGGTTACCAGGCCCTCAGGTCATCAACACCTGCCTCTCTGATGCTCCTGATGAGGAAGTTGTAGGCTGAGATGAGGTCTCCCCGTAGTCTCTTCAAGGCTGAACAATCCACCTGACTTCAACCACTCCTCATGAGTCTTCTCCTCTAGACTCTTTAGGATCTTTGTTGCCCTCTTTTGGACACTCTCTAACAATTTTATATCTTTCTTACATTGTAGCGCCCAAAACAGCGCACAGCACTCAAAGTGAGGCTGCACCAGTGCAGAGTAGTAACTTATTAAATGATGTTCAATCTCTTAATTGTGTTGAACATAAACTTGCTTTATATAACTTAAAAGTTAAGGCATGCTGAGTGACTAAATTCACAAATGTTGGAACACCATCACAACACTAAAATGTTCTAAGTGAAATACTTTGCTAAAAATAAGAACAGAATTACTTAACTGTGTTTTCATTTGCTGTAAGACATTAAATATGTAAAAAGGTAAAAAGTAGCATTTGCCCCTATAGCCAGTCTAATATTTTTGATGAAATTGTAAGGGAATGAGTTCTGTCTTGTTCAAATTATGTCTTCCAAGCTTCTAAGGGCAAAAATGAACCCTCTGGTGACTTGCAGTCACAAATTCTTCTAGCTGTCCAGGAAGGAAGACTGAAGCATGTACCAGTTGAAGCTCAGTATATGACAGTCCGAAGTCTCCCTGTTACAGAGTCAAACTTGTATATGCTTAATGTCAGTCATTAATGCCTATAAAATCATGGGTTTGGGCTTTTGTAGAGAATCTTTGCAGAGAAGTATCTTTATAAGAATAGGTGCTCTTATACATCTCTCATTGTCTTTGGTGTCATCAGACAGAGCTTTTTGTGTATGTATGTTGTGATTTGTTGGGTCACATTAATTTCTCATCTGTCAGAGAAATATAAGATGTGACCATGACCTCGCATTGCTCCATTCAACTTGGGAGTGTAATAAAAACAGCTTTGAAATAGAATATTTCTATTCTAAGGGAGGAAATTCTTGCCAGTTAAACTGCTGAAAACTACTCTAGTCATCAGTTACATTCCAGAACATATCTATTAATTTCACTGTGATTTCAAAGAAAAGAAAAAAGACTAATGGTTTTAGACTTGTGAAGGATGTTGAAATAATATTAGTCTGCACCAAATTAGCTGCTGGCTTGTTTTCAAATAATGATTCATGGTGGTATTTTACTATGCTATTTTATTGTCTTGAATAGTTCAGAACTTTTGTTTAACTTGCCAAGCAGTACTATATGTGTCTTTAGTGCTTCAGAAATTAAAGGAATATATATTTACATATATATAGCTTCAAGTAAATGTTTTGAAGAAGAATGTACTTTAAATTGTATATAAGCTGTGCCATTTATAATTGGGACAATCCATTTTAAGTATGTTTGGCAATTTTCTTTTTGGTAGTCTGAGAACTTTTCAAAAGTGGCTATACTCGTTGGAGAAGTGTTTGAGGGAAAGAAGAGTGTAAGAAAAATTATTTTAGGGTGTATTTTATTTAGGTCCCTCATAGACTGTCAAATTTTCCTGCAGAGAATATGATTTATTTCCTCTTAAGACAAGTGAACAAGCTAGACTCTATTAAGGAACAGAGCCAGCTTTCTTAGCAGTTGATAATATTTAGCCAGTTCTTCAAGATGAAAGAGGGAAGGAATCAGAAGTCAGTATTGCAAAAATGAGGTTCTATAGAACCTTTACATGTACGTTTTCAGTTAACATAGGCTCCTGCAATGTGTTCAGTCCCTATGGAGCAGAAAAAAAAAGGGAAAAAAATAGCCAAGAACCCCAAACCTTGGAGATATTTGTAGGAACATTTCAATTTTAAGTCATCTCTGTTAAAATATATAAAAAATAAAAATAAAATTAAAAAGTATTTTAATTTTAGCATAGAATGAATCATACTGGGATATTTAACTTATTGATGTAACCTCCAAATTAAAGCACATACAGATAGGATGTTAATATTGCATTGACCTCCACCATATATTGACTTGATAGAAGCATATTTTCCCACTAAAGCAATGTGTTGTATGCTGCCATTAGCTGGAAAATTGTGACTGGGAGATGCCAAAACTACCTTTTAGTTTTGCAAAGTAGGTTATTAAAGTTTCATATTGGTTTCAAAGCAGAAAGTGAGCAAAATCTGTCTCAGTTATGTAGGGTTTTGCCACTGATGTTAAAGGAGTCTGGTTTTGCACACTGTACATGCTTTAGATCAGCAAAGCATGCACTTTTGTGGTAAATTTAAATCAGTAACCCCACCGTAGAAGGACAAG
Source organism: Nettapus auritus (assembly GCA_011076525.1). Classification (NCBI taxonomy): domain Eukaryota; kingdom Metazoa; phylum Chordata; class Aves; order Anseriformes; family Anatidae; genus Nettapus; species Nettapus auritus. Next base: position 35,380,705 of record CM021767.1, on the reverse strand, counting down.
TCTGTTGGCCTTCTACACTGGGGTTACAGCATTGGTGGATAGGGAAGAGCAGTTGACACCATCTACCTGAATTTTGTACAGAGCATTTGACGTTGCCCTGTATGATATCTTTGTCTTTAAATTGGAGAGATGTGGATCTGATGGATGGCCCATTTGGTGCGTAAGGAATTGGCTGGATGGTCGCACTCAAAGAGTTGTAGTCAACAGCTCAATGTCCAAGTGGAGACAAGTGACGAGTGGTATTCCTCAGGAGTCAGTATTTGGACCTATGCTGTTTAACATCTTTGTCAGTGACATGGACAGTGGGATCAAGTGCACCTTCAGCAAGTTTGTGGGTGACACCAAGCTGTGTGGTAAGGTCAACACGGTGGATGGAAGGGATGCCATCCAGGGGGACCTAGACGGGCTCAAAAGGTGGGCCCATGTGAGCCTCATGAAATTCCAGAAGGTCCTGCACCTGTGTCAGGGCAGTCCCAAGTTTCCAGTACTTAAAGGGGGCCTACCAGAAAGCTAGAGAGGGACTCCTTGTCAGGGAGTGAAGTGATAGGACGAGGAGCAATGGTTTTAAACTAAAAGAGGTTAGACTTAGATTAGATATTATGAAGAAATTCTTTACTCTAGGGGTGGTGAGGCATTGGCACAGGTTGCCTAGAGAAGTTGTGGATGTCCCATCTCTCGAAGTGCTCAAGGCTAGGTTGGATGGGGCTTTGAGCAAACTGACCTAGTGGGAGGTGTCCCTGTCTATGGCAGGCGAGTTGGAACTAGATGATCTTTAAGGTCCCTTCCAACCCAAACCATTCTATGATTCAGTTTAAGATTCTCCAATTTAAGAATCACTTGGACAATGATTTTATTATTGGTAACACCTTCCTTTTTAATTGTTTTCCCTTCAGAAAGGCAATGTTATTTGCTCATACTTCCTGTAAACATAGAACTTACCCTCATTTAGGACTGAAGAGGTAGGCAAGAACACAAGAAGATGAGACAAAAACCTTTACAAAGTTTGATACCTCAACTATAAAAATGTGAATTGACAGCTTATTGATTTTTGGTTTCTCCTACAACGTCTTCCATTTTGCTTAATTTTATGCATAAGAATAGTTTTAGCAGACGTAATTTATAAGGCTAAGCAAAGATGCAACACTGGGATTTCACGTTTTTTGGTGGGATGAAATAGCAGTTAGTTTCAAATCATCTCTCCCTGATAATCTAGAGATAAAATCTAATCCCTGTGGGTTTTTATTGTTATTTTATGTGGGAAAGAACAAGAAATTTCTTTGCATTTTTCTTGCTTTCATTAAAATTTGAAAAACAGTAGTTTGAAAAAAAAAACTCATGAAAAATGAGTTCTGTCTTAGCAGCATCCCTTTGGCCTGTCCTATGTTTCCTTTACAGATGTAAATAAGTACAGTTAAGTATATGCAAAGACCATAATTGCTACATGTTTAAAGAATATCTAGAAAAAGTTTATGATCACAGTTGGGGAAAACTGCACATCATAGCAAAAAATTTAATTTGGAGGCTTACAGAAATTTTTTTGGCAACTTAATCAGTTGCATTTGTTGAGTGGCTGCACTGACTGTTACAATGACAAAGCAGGTGGGTGTTGTTATCTGGCAAAGTGGCAAAAGATAGCTTGATATCTTAGAGCAATTGAAATTGTTCTCATAGGTCAAGAACATCCTAAAAACACTAGGATTTTCTTCCTCTGTAGGAATTTACTTTGTGTTGTATGTTCTAATGGAATGTGTACACTATGATGCATATCTCCTTCTATCCTACAGGGATTTAGCTTATTCTTGAGCGTAATAATGAAAAAAAGGCTATGTTTTATCACTTCTTGTAACCAGAGCTACAAGCCAAAGGAATAGTGTCCCTCTAGCAAAGCAGAGCATTGAGGTTAAACACCTCATAATTCTTGGCCTCTACGTGAATGATTTTTTTTTGTTGCTGAAAAGTATGTTTTGTTATTAGATGAAATGCATGAAATCTTCAGTTTCTTCCAGATCAGCCAGGAATTATTTAACTTCAGTAAACTAATGCTTCTTCAACTTCTCAAGTTACTTGCTAGAAGAAAATTCTAATTTCTCCACTCTTATTTAACTTAAATTCAGTGTGGTTTTTTTTCCACAGATAATTTCTTGATATTTTTTTTTTCAGTAAGCACAGTTAATCTAACATTTTGGACTCATCTTTAAATGAAATACAAGAGGAAATTAATTTTTTAATGCTTTTTTTTTTGTATCACTATTTAGACACCTGTGGTATACAAGGTGCTTCAGAAAGAAGGTACAGTTTGTGTCCTCTAGAGTATTCTATTTCACAAATATGCTGCATGTTTTTATGGACATGATGCTATTTGCATTGAGAAAAACAATACATGCCTTTTATGAATAGCTGCATGAGGAAAGTAGAATCAAGACTAAGCAAACATACAGTGTTTGTCCGTACTGCCAGAAGCTAAAGTTCTTACAGATCTACTGCATTTGCTCTGGATCCCATTTTACTAGAGTAGTTGTCGTGATTGCCCCTGTGGCTTTGCTCTCTGCAGTACTCTTGGGGATCACTTTCCATCCCTGTGACAACTTTTTCAGTTGCCTCTATGATAAATAGCTGCAAGCTATGCTTTTATTTTCAAAACTTTGTGGACCTCAGAGCCAAAATGGCAAAGGCTGTCAATCTGATCAGTTAGTTTTCTCGTTTAGAAAACTGGACTCTTCCCAATCTGCCAAGTTTCTGTCAGAGACCATTTGTTTGAGCCCTGAAGTTATGGTCCACTGTTACTGTTTGTAATTCAAAAGCAGCTGAGCATGGATCTCGGCTGGATGTACTGTATTTTTCAGCAGTTGGTACTTCTTCATCCAAGACCAGTTTCTGCAGGGAAGTAGGAGAAATGGCTGCAAATACTGGTGTTTATCTTTTTGAGATGCTTGTTGCCCATTCATCTGAAAGTCTTCAATAAACTGCTTGATGGCAAGTAATGGGATGAAGAAGAGCTGTGTGTCGTCAAGAAATGCTCATTCCAGCAGCAGCCGTCTAAACATCGGGAAGCACTTCTTTACAGCACAGGTGGTGGAGCACTGGCGCAGGTTGCCCAGAGAGACTGTGGAGTCTCCCTCCTTGGAGACAGTCAAATGCCACCTGGACGTGGTCTTGGGCAACCTGCTCTAGGTGTCCCTGCTTGCGCAGGGAGGGTTGGACCTCCAGGACCTCCTACTTCTCTTACTTACACAGGAAGCATCTGCACTGGCAGTTTCAGGTTTATCTGTGGTTGTTTTAGTTGTTGCCTTATACCTTAGAACAGGGTGCAACAGTCCCAGTCAGTGCCTTTGTACTGCTTCATATCTGGGGTGGTAGCCCAACATGCGTTCATTTCAGCTTGAAGTCTGACTCATTCGTGGTTCCTCCAAGGAACAAAGGGGAAAAGTCCCTCTACATCTGAGCTTCAGTCTCTATCTGCACACTGTGTAATAGAAATTAATTGTGTCTAAGTGTCATGAAATAACTCAGAAGCCAAATATTTAACTAGGGCTTTATTCAGAATTATAATAGGGATTTAATGTGATTTAGGAGGACGCTGTCTAGCTAAGTTAATACAAAAGCATATTTAGAAATGTATTGACCCTCTTTAACTGACTTGATAAAACAAGTTACTATATAAACAAGTTAATACACTTAAAACAAGTAGGCAGGAATGCTTGTGGTCAAAAATTGTACTAGTATCATTTTCTACCTTTTACTTTACTGATAGCTGCCAATGCATTTTAAATGTTGCTTACTTCACAATAGGTAAAAAGCTCTCATCAAAGTATGCTTCAAAACACAGTCTGTTTTCCTAATTTTCTGTCATAGCTACTTTCTGCAGCTTTTCTTGCATCCATTTGTGAAGCAGCTGGCATTGCTTCTTTTTGGTGTGAGGTGCAAGTGGTTACATTGATAGTTTTTTCACAGTTGAGATTTGTTGAAGAAGGACTGCAAAAATAATGTCTTGGAATATCTAGGTTAATTGTATTGTCATCTGTTACATTCAGGTTTGTATTCCTCTGAATCACAACAGACAAGCAAAACAAATGCACTGCATAAACAATAAGCCATCCATCATTTTATTAAGTGTTAAATTCATTTGGGGCAGTTCCATGCTGAAGGAACATGCTCATGAAACAGTGCTTTTAGACAATAATGCTTGTCTAATATGCAGTCTGGTATTATAGCAACGCTTTTTAAAAACACCACTCCTCCTTTTCACCATCTTGCAGAGAAGGATGCTAGTCAGCCAAATACATTTAATGTTGAAGAACTTAGGAGATTTTTAGCCAATCTATTTATCTTTTCATTTTGTATTTCCTAATTGTGTGATGCTCGAGCTACTCTAGCCGTTAGGAAAGAAAAGCATAAAGCAAAGTGTCTGTTGAGTAGAGATGAGGTTTGCAGTAAATGGTAGCAGAATGTAGCCTCTCCTTTTATTCCCCCTTAGCATAGTTTATACTGGATTTTAATCAGTGACTGTAATTTATGTAATACCTTTGTTTTTGCTAGTCCTGTCATAAACAAATGCAATTGTCACTTTCTGGTATCCAACTTGTGAGAACTAACTACAAGGGTGATTCAATACAAACGTCAACTTGGCTTTTGTCCCAATGCAATTATGAAATTCACCATTTCTTTCTCATGAAAACTTTTTTTGTTGTTGTTGTTCTTGTTTCTTTTTTTTTTGTCTAGACTTTTTTAGAGCTTGGGGTGTTATTTAAACTAAGTGGAAGTATAATACTTCAAGAATTAGACACAGCAGCTTTAATTAAGTGGGAAAGATCTGGTTTTACCATGCATTTCTGTATTTTAGAGCATAACTAAAGAATTTTGTGCATAGTTTTCAGGGATAACTTTTCTTATTGACTGATATAATAGAGTCATCACAACAGCTGCAAGGGATTGGTTACACTGCTGGAATTCACTCTGGTCTACACAGGTTTTTTTAATGCACGCTTTTCGAAACAAAACAGTTTGATAGCAGGTGTGACCTTTAACCCTCCCTAGCTTTGAAGAACTTAATCATCATCATTTGTTCAGCACTGAATATATTTTGCAGGTGGAGGAAACAGAGGGAAATGTAGTTTGGTTTTGATGGGAAGGAGGGAGGGTAAGAAACAGTTATGTTGGTGTTTTTACTCTTTTTATGTAAACCAAATCAGCCAAAGTTAACTTTGGAAGTCCTATAAAACAAATTTTAAATTCTGTTGCGAAAACATGTTCTGCCATGTAGTTACAGAGACATAATTGAAATGGGTGATAAAGTTCAATGAAGATTTAAGACGTGCACGTTTACTAAGATTTTGTGTGCAGAAGGGACTGGAAGAGCAGTGGAAAAAGAGAATATGTAAAAAGATACATTAAGAAGGTGCCTGCATCATCCCCAGAGCAATACCAATTACATGTTGGTCCTTCCCAACAAAATTTTATCTCACCAGCTTTTTTAGGAGCTCAGATGATTCTGTGGCTGCTCTGTACTTCACGGTCTGAGCAAACCCTCAGGCTTGGGGGATTGCGTAGTGATGTGGACACAGCTCTCTGGATGAACCAGATAACCCTTTACAGGCTCATGCAGATCACTGTAACAATCATACAGCATGGTGTGAGGTGATGTGGAGAGTGGTGCTATGCCCTGTGCAGAGGAAAACATTCCCTCTGTGGGAGTTAATTATCAACTAAAGCACCTGCTTGTTTTTTCAACCTTGTAGATTAACTTTGATGGAAAAGTGGCACTAAAATTGACAAAATCCAAGCATACAGAAGGCAATTTTATTCTGCCCATATAAACTGGAATTGCCATATACGGTTCTATACAAGTCAGTATACACCTGAATTATGGCCACTGGTGCTGTAGTTGTGGTCTTTGCTTGGCTGTTCTTTGTGCTAAATAATTGCATGGTATTGTTGCTTGTGGTAAACTCTATTATGGCACAGATGAGAAAGAGACTTGCTTTCACAAGTAACTGAGCATATGTGGAAATACAGATCTTTAAAAATAAAAGGCAGAAATTAATCTTTAGGTCACTGTATAAACAGTAAATGTTCCTCTCTAATCTGGAAACCCAAAAGCATATCTTGTAATTACAAAAATCTGTTTTCTGACGCGGTAGTTTTATCCCTTTCCGTACAGGTGTGGAAGCACAGATTCAGTTAATGTTCTTCATTGGTGCTGAATTTGTCCATGAAAGGTTTCCCTGTTTAAGCATTTCTCTTCATATAGAGTCCCATTACAACTCCCTTAAGATTCAGGTTTAGTGGTTTCCAACCCCAATACCTACTTTCTTTTTGTCCGGTGTAGTCTGTGTTGAGAAAAGTTTGTTTTGTGGTTAAGGTTTTAGTTAGGATGATGAGAAGCCTCCTGAGCCTGCCACAGCTTCTCTTTCAGCCTCAGGCATCTTACTGTTGCAAAACCATTTCAGAAATTAGTTTATTTGGGCTTCTGTGAATTTTGGTTTCTGACAAGTATGCTGTTCTTCTCTTGGCACCAGGAGAACCAGAGAAATTTTTGGTATTAGTGATTAGAATTAGTGTGATCAGTATCTCTGAAATACAGATTTGTGCATGTTGGACTACAGACTAAAAGTTGGTGATGTTTCATAAATTTAGCCTTCATTTCTGTGGCTAAATTTGAGAGAAAATTCTTGTCTGTACATTTCCTCAAACGGAGTTACTGCAACTGCAAATTGTGCGTTCTGCTTTCCTCATCCCTTTCTGCAACTTCCTCGTGGCTGCTAGGAGCAATTTGTACTACTCTGCTACCTGCATTCGTGTTCCACTTAACATCTCCACTACTTGGCAGGTTGGAGCAATTCCAGACAGCAGTGGGTTACAACTAATAGCAATCTGTTTGGTTACAGTTATTTCTTATCAAAGTTAAATTTTTCTTGAGGAAATACATATATGTATACGTATGGAATCATAGAGTCATTAAGGTTGGAAAAGACCTCCAGGATCATCTGGTCCAACCATCCAGCATCCACCAATGTAACCCAGTAAACCATGTCCAACTTTTCCTTGAATAGCCCCAGTGACGGTGACTCCACCACCTCCCTGGGCAACCCATTCCAATGCCTGATTGCTCTTTCTGAGAAGAAATGTCTCCTCATTTCCAACCTGAACCTCCCCTGGTGCAACTTGAGGCCATTCCCTCTAGTCCTGTCACTAGTTATCTGTGAGAAGAGGCCAACCCCCAGCTCCCCACACCTTCCTTTCAGATGGTTGCAGAGAGCAATAAGGTCTTCCCTGAGCCTCCTCTTCTCCAGACTAAACAACCCCAGTTCCCTCAGCCTCTCCTCACAGGACTTGTGTGCCAGGCCCTTCACCAGTTTCATAGCCCTTTTCTGGACCTGCTCCAGGGCCTTGGTGTCCTTCTTGTACTGAGGGGCTCAAAAGTGAGCACAGTACTTCAGGTGCGGCCTCAGCTGAGCAGAGTACAAGGGGACAATACCTTCTTGCTGGCTAGAGTATTCCTGAGACAGGCCAGGATCTTGATGAAACATTACATCACAGTTGTATTTGTGCTCTATTACCTGAGATACACAATGAATTAGGATATATAGAATAAAAGAGGGCTTAGCATCAGTGTTAGCTGTGCTAGTTTAACTTTTTCTTCCATTCTCTCTGCTGAAGAAAGGGCTAACATGAACTGTACAATTTATATTCCTCTGTCAATTATATTTTTATCATACCTTTTGCTATCATGTTATTTTGCAGCACTTTGAATGTTTTTCTGAAGGCACCTCTTGTTGCGTTAGGAGCTGTTTTACATGATACTATACCTCTTAGTTGCTGTAACAGAGTGTAGAGTTTGAGGCTCAGTTTTATATGAATTATTTCCCCTTGACCCTTACGGTTGCTCTGAATTAGATAGAGCCTAAGCAGTGCTGTCATCTAGGACATGCATGGTTGTGGCTACCTATATATATATAGGTAGAATATATATATTCTAGTGGATATGCCAGAATGTTTATTCCCCTGGACTACAATTGCAACCCAGTGTGATGAATCTTTTTCTTCAAATGACGGCAAATTTTGAGCACTGAATTAAGCTTTAAACTTCTGTGAAAACCTTTGGAGGGTCCAAAGTTTGAGCTGTTAATCCAGTGGTATGAAAATACGCAAATCTTCACTCTTTTGGAGACCTCAGTGCAGAAGTACCAAGTGACCTGTTTTATGCAAGCAGCTGTTTCTTAAATCGTTTCCTATACTTTTTAAATAAGTAGTATTAAATATGGCCATGATGGTAAAACAAGTTCATAACTAAATCAAAGCTGTAGTAGGACTTCATGGGATTTTTTAAGTGAAATGTATGCTGGACTTGCTGATCAATAGCTAACAAAATGAAGTGTTCACTGAATAGTTGCGGGTATGAATAATTTGCATTTGGGTTTGCGGTCTCCTCATCAAGTTGTTTATATTACATTTTCAATAAAAACCAGGAACTTGAATAGAAAAGTTATTTTATATAGGTACTTTTTGTCATACTACTCTCTGTATTATGGTAAGATGAAAATTCTGGCCAAAATCATTTTCTGTAATGGAATTATGAAGGACAATTAAAAAGGTTCATGAATTGCAGTGTCAGAACTTGGTGTTTTGGTTGTCCTTTCCCATCATATGCAAACTTTCTCATGATTTTTAATGGTATGGAATTTTTGTCTTGTTTATTTGGTCTTTTGTTGAAAACTGGAACAGCCTCTTAAATAGTAATCCCAAAAATCAGCTGCATAAAATTCCACTTTTGAAAACCCAGCTGTCTTTGTAGCTATAATTATTCTCTGAATTACATGTTTGCAAAGGCTCAATTGAGCATGATTGTATGCCTTCTAAAATAATTCATATTCTGAAACAGCTGATTTTTATCATTTAGTTGCTTATCCATGTATGGAAAAAATTAACCAAATTGGCATGTACACATATATTTCATATATTTTCAATTACTCTTTTTTCCCCCTTTTCCAGGCCAGCCAGACCATTCAAGTTACCAAAAAGGTAAGGTATAATGCCATCACAAGACATTTACAGAATCAGAAAGACATAAAGTGATCATAAAGTTGTTATGCTCCACGCAATGCAAGAGTAAGGGACATTTGAAAAAAAACAGTAGGCAATCAGAAATGTTTATATTGAAAGTTCTTCTTAACACAGTGGGTAGTGGATTTCTGAAGAATTTAGTAGAATTGATTTACAGTGGGTCCCTAAATAAACATGGAAAGGTGTAGCCAGGAACACACCCCTTGACATCCCTAATCAAACAGCTATGAATCCTGTGGGAGCAGGAAGAGAAGAGACCACAGAAAGTGGCCTGAGTAGTCTTTCCTTAAATAGCTTCTCTGGGAGAGGCTTTTAGAGACAAAATACCAGGCCAGAATTTTAAAATTATGCAGAATGCTTTTCTGGCAAATATCTTATTGTAATTTTTACTCCAGTCATTGTCATTCTTGTTCTATACATGTACACTGTCAGCAGAAGCTTAAAAACTCTGTGGCTTATTACTGTTCTGATTAACAGTTATTCTGAGAAGCAGCTTGGTTGTGTCAGCGAGAATGATAACCTGACAGAAAAGTTCAGAAAATTCCATCATAATGATCTTCTCTGTTTCCTAAAACAAAAGCAGAAAACCCACACAATCAAGAATGCTAGGTTTGGACAGCATGTGCTCTGAGGAATGGCAGGATCATAGAAAACAGTAGAGCAACTTACCTAAGTGTTCATGTATCAGTAATAGCAACAAGAAATAATTGCAAGAGAACATACGTTAAAAACGTAATCCACCTGTAGAATTTATCTTCAGTAAAAAACAGGCTTGTTCACTGACTATCTAGTGTGAGTTGCATAAATCTGCAGTAATACAAGTGCAGTCACACAAATAGCCATTGCTCGTGTATGCTGTATTGAATTTATATGTGATATGTTTCTGTCTCTTTATGTGAGTCTGAGCAGTGGTTTAACCTGAGTATGTCTGCATATAAGTGCTGAACTGAGAAGCTTGACACCAAGTTTATGCGTTATCTTAAAATGGAAGGGAAAGCAGAATGCTACCTTTTTTTTTTTTTCTTCCTCCTTTTTAAGAAAGTGGCTGGAGTCTAGATCACCTTGGGGTAAAATGCTTGAAACCAGTCTTTAGTGGTGCCAAAATGGTGAAATTAGCCTAGATTGAATTACTTATTGAATCTCGTAAGCATTTTTGTTTAAAACATGAAGAAAAAATACTCCTTCATGTGTGTGAAGTATCAGGATGAAAGAAATTAGTGGAAACTGCACATATTTTCAAACTACAACCATTCTAACAACTAAATGGAGAGCAGTGAATGAGTAGCCTAAAAAGAATTCAGTCAGCGTCATGGATACAAAAAATTCATCATGTAGTGCTTCAGTATCTTAGAAAGAGAAAAAAAAGCTAGCGTAATAACATCACAATATGCCCGGTTTGTTGTGCAAATGTAGTTTTAATTAGGCATCAAAAAGCACGTGGCATTATCCCAATATCAAAAAGTGCTAAGGTACATGCTTAGCACTAAGGATGTGCCTTCTGAATGGGAGTGATGCCTTGACTAAGGAATAGACTTGGAAGAGATTTTTCTCTTGGATTTGAAAATTATCAGACATGGAATCTAATTCATTGGCTTTTCACAGAGAAAATGTGATTACACTAATTTTCTGGCTTTTTAATGGGTGAAAAATAAAGTAACTGCCACGTGTTTAGCCACTCAGAGGGAGACAACATCTGGGCTGCCTGTAGGCATCTTGGTTGGAACCAGAGCCCTCAGTGGCACCAAAGTATGTACAGGCAAAATGAAAATGGTTAGGACTTTTTTCATGTTCCAACTCAGGTCAGCTTTGTTTATCTGAATTCCAGTGCGTGATGTAAGAAGCAGGACAGTTGTACAAGTATAAATGAACACTTGCTCTCTTCTGTATGTAGCTTATTAACTGGTTAAACAATTCACCTAGGACACATTTTCTTTGGCAGCTAGGGTCTGAAGGGCTGCTCATGTGATAATGGAAGCATAGAAACAACATGACAAAGGGGTAAATCTGGCACCAGTGAATAGGAAAATATAAATAATTTAGGTAGAATTTTATGACTTCAGAGCAAAAATGTGTAATAGCTAGTCAATCTAGCACTGGGTGTTTATGAAAATATTTAATCTTATAAATAGGAAAATTCTATTAGGTCATTTACTTCACTTCTATTTTGTACAATTGCTCATTTGGCAAGCTGCCCCTTTGTGATTCACTTTAATTAAAACTAATGCTTCAGATTGCTTTTCAAACTTTTGCTAATTAACCTGTTGTGTGAGACTGTAAGAATTATTCCACATTTACCAAATGGGATATTGGGATACACCCAGTGCTTTGGACTCCCTTGCTCCTTAAAGCTGTGCTTAGACCCCTGGAGCATACCATCTTCCACGTGCTACAAAAAGTCAGCAATAAGCTTGCTCACTGCTGTTATTATTACAGTTAGAAAAATGGGAAGCTTTTGCTGGAGTGAGGAGCTGGGCATTACATCCCATCTTAGGAATGGGATGGAGAATTTCTTTACAGCAGATGATCAAATTGTGATTAGGTAACGGGTTGGCCTGAGACCAAAAAAGAAACAATATTTTAAAATAGTAATACAATAGTAGTAGATAGTACAATAATATAGCTCTGCTGTAAACTTGCTTTCATGTTACATTGCAGGCAAGTTGAGGAGGAAATGGGGTATAAATCTTCTTGATCAGTATTTAGTGTGTACAGAGACAATCAGTGCAGAATGATTCATAGTCTACAGTTCTTTTTTTAAATGCTTTTTAAACTTTGTGGGACTCTCAGTACTCTTTGATCCCCAGATTAGACAATGTTACCCTTGAAACATAAGCTGCATGAGTTCAACTCTTCCCTTGAAGAAAAAATGTTAAGGAATTAAGACTTCTGGGTTTCGTTTTCTTTCCTGATACCTTTTGTCAACTTAACAGAAATAAAAATATCTTCCAAAAATAATGAAAATTAGATTTGGTTATAAAACTCTTGCACTCTCGAAATTGAGAACATACTGGGAGTTAAAGTCCAAGGATATATGTTATTCAAGAAGACTAAAACATTAATGCTGATTAGTTTGTGTCATGTTGCAACTCCCTTTCATTTTTGAATTTAAAACAGATTTTGTGGATAGTTAGAATATACGTTTTGAGTATATTTTTTAAATGGCAGTTTTAAATATAGAGGAAATGTTTTATTTTGGGTTCTGCTTTAAAATCTGTTTTTCCTCTGATATTTTTCTTTAGAAAGCTGAAACTTTCAAAGAAGAAGCTGATGTTTTCTATCCTGTTTTTTTAACAAAACATTTATTTTCTAGTGGTCCCAAAGAAGGATAATATCCACGCCAGAAATTAAGTGTAATGTTAAGGAACAAATACTAATCTCAAAAATTTGTGTTTAGATTTAGTCTTCATTTTACATATGTTTGTTTTTCATTTTTAATATAAAATGTTACATAAATGATTCCTATGGCAATTTAAATTCCTAACGGGTACTGAACAACAGAAGTATCTATTTCAGTGGCCCATCATTAATCTCCTCTGTAGCAGTATGAATAATATCTTAGATTAAGACTGCATTTTTCCTGGGTCTGATATGAAAAGCTTTTTTTTATATACAGATAGAAAGCTTCAGGAGGGAGGAGGTTTGTTTGCGCGTGACTTTCTTTTCTGTAACATATTTTTCTCTGCTGTTCTCCATGTAGCTATGCTGCGCTGATAGCTGACTGGCCCGTGGTGGTCCTGGGCATGTGTACTGTGTTAATAGTGGTGTGTGCACTAGTTGGAATATTAGTTCCAGATCTTCCAGATTTCTCTGATCCATTGCTGGTAAGTGAATACTAGTCACTTGTTCTGTCCAATAAGTATTTTTGGCTTGATGTTTTTTCAATGTTAGCAGTAAACAGTGGATGCAAGTATAGCAACTGGTATATTCCCCTGACGTTTAATGTGCCTGAAAAGATCCCCTGTACTTTGAATCTCTTTGGGAATCAATTTCCATTGAGTTGCCATCAGCAGTAAGCTTGCACAATCAAGCTTTTTCTAACAAATCCATGAAAGAAATGAGATGTTAAAGAGCCTGGCAATTCCTTTAGCAAAAATAATTTTAAAAGTATTACATTTTGACATTGGTAACAAAGAGAGGTAACAAAGATGCAGTTGCCATCAGAGTGTGTTATCCATGAGTTTGGATTAGTTCTGCATGTTGTCATTCGAATCTTGTGTGCCCCACAACAGAACTGCTGTACATTGAATAATGTAAATTCATCCCAGTTTTAGATGTATAGCACAGTACAACACAGACCATACGTTCTAAATCAAGTTTAAAAGAGTGAGGGCCAAGATCTATTAAAGGAAAGGGTATTCTAAGTGCCTTCTGGGGATGAAATGATATCCATATTGAAAGACTGAAAGTAATCTATATCAGATTCTGTTAAATACTGTACTCATTTCTTATTTTTCTTGAGCTATTTTGCCCATTGGTAGCTTTTTTGGAAAAAATACATTTTTTTTCCATCCTCGAATATGGATATGCTACTCCTGTAATTTATTGTTATTTGTATTATAGTAGCATGTATCTGTACATATCCATATGTAACGGCTGTTTTCTGAAAACAGTCAAGTTATTCTAATTATATTTCAAAGTCAGTTTTGAAATGGAAGACTTGCCTAGTTCTTGGAGAAATATATATATATATATGAAAGTTTTTAATCATGAAGATCCTTAAAAAAGATGGTAAAGATCATAAAAATCAGTAAAGAGTTGTAATTAAGATACAGAAGAGGACATTGCAGAACACTATTACTCTGAAAAGTAAGTTGAACATTTAGTAGAATAAATAATCACCATTTCTCGGGGAGACAAGTAATATGTGCAAGAATTTGTAATCCCTTGTCAGTTTATGTAGTTGGTCATTATTTTGTCAAACTGGCCTGTCATAAAACATTTTACATTTAAAGCAGATGCCTGGAGTAACTATGCTTCATAATGAAAACTATACATCACTTTGGTCATGTTTCCACTTTCCTTTTTTGAGCTAAGGAATGAAAAGTATTAATGGAATTTTATAATACTCTTTCTTAGGGTTTTGAACCAAGAGGGACAGCGATAGGACAGAGACTGGTTACATGGAACAATATGGTGAAAAACACAGGGTACAAAGCAACACTTGCAAATTATCCTTTTAAATATGCAGATGAGCAAGCTAAAAGGTAAGAATTTGTATTAAAGATTCATTTTATTATATTTTTTTTGTGTGTGTACATAGCACTTGCTCTAGTACCCACTGAATTTACTGTATATAGTGTCAATGGTTTCAATACATATTGGATCTAGTCATCTACAATTTTCAAGGACCTAGATAATTCCCATCATAAGATTTTAAAAATACTGTATCAGCTTTTTAAGTCTCTAATAACAAAAAATGCAATGAATGTTTCAGTTCTTGAATAAAGAAGTCACATTGTAATAGAAGAGCTACTAAGATGTGTAACTCGTATGTCTTTTAATGATTTCTTTGGTAAAGTAAGTTAAAGCCATTTATTCCATTTCAGTCATCAAGACGACAGATGGTCAGATGATCACTATGAAAGAGAAAAGAGGCAAGCAGAATGGAACTTCCACAAGGATACCTTTTTCTGTGATATTCCAAGTAAGTGGAGAAATGATGTAAGGAGAATGAGCTTCTGCCAGTTGAATCGTTTCTGAGCTCTTCTGTCTATTGTATGCCTGATCAGGAAAATATTTTTGCTTAGTATATTCATGATAAACACCTTCTTTAGTGTGCAGAAGCCTTTGAAGTTATTGGGCTAAAATGTTATATTCTATTGATTCTTCCCAGGAAGCAATTATGTCCTTAAAGTGGTTCCATTTCCTGTAAAGATATCCTGTTGTTGATAATGCTGTAATCACTGTAAGGGCAGTGTTTTATGTATGCCTATAGACATAGCACTTAACTCACGCTGGGGAAGAAGTTGTGTTTTGTCTGTGCCATCAACTCTTAAAAAAAAAAAAATAAAACCACCTAAAACAAATTACTTTTCCTCTAGATGTTTATAGGAGATTCTTTCCTAAAAGACATCCACAGATCATATCCTGCGCAGAATTTAGGCTGTTTTTAAAAACAAAACAAAACCAAAAGATCTCAAAACCACCCAAAAATCCTGCAAATTCTTCAAGTAGTAAAGGCTTTTGAAAATCTTTAAGTTAAACTGGAGGACAAAGAAGTCTTTATTAAACTGTTTACAAACCATAATAAGACAAAACACTGATAAGTCGTGTTATGGCAAATTACACGCATTAGCAGATGTAGATCTTGCCTTTATTCAAAGAATGCCTACTTGGGCTCTGTTGCTGCTACTTGTATATATGAGGACTGATAACAGAACACAAAAACATAATTATGAAATTATTTCTTTATATTATTGACCTGAGAGAGAAAGCAATGAGCAGTAAAAACGGGTGAAAAATAGATTTATTTATTTTTCAGTTACACTGAGGTTTTACATGTAAAGCGAGACAATGTGAACAATATCATCATTGTGAGCAGAACCAAATTAGACTGAAAAGTTATTTCATAAGGAAGAGGAAATGTATTAGAAACACTACTGAGCATTAACTACAGTTTGAAGCAGAATTAACTCCTGCCAGCTATTTCTGTATAGTCTCATTCTTTCCATTACTGTTCCTGCATAGTCTCAGTTGTGTCAGTCGTGAAGGAATTATGCTTCTATGGGAGTTTCCAGTTTGTTATGTAAAGAAAACAGTTGTTTTCCTCTTGACCCGTATTGGTCATTGGTATCTTTCTTTGTCTGCTCTAGGATCAGCAAATTTCCGTTTCCTTGATCCTAAAGCACAGCCAGAGATCGTAAAGCACTACCACTGAGTCTTTTCACTGCAGTTCTGTGAAGGGCAACAACTCTGCATATTCTCAGCAGTGGGAAAAAATCAGCCTTCTGTTTTTGGGAATATTACAATTAAAGTGATAAAGTTTCTTAACCCAAAGTACAATATATTGTTACTCAGTACCATATATATGCCTATGTATATATGTTTCCCTTGTCAGCTATGCATAAAAGACTTCTGCCACTAAGTAATGATTTCCTTTCTTGAAAGCCGTCTTCTAATAAATTATTTAATTTTTAATTTAAGCTGTATGTATCTAAACTGTAGAATTATTTAAAATGGCCTTACGGATTTCACAATCTCCACTGCAGTCATTTGCTTCTAAAGCAAAAAGTCTTGTAGAAACATCTTTATAATTATTATTTATATTCCTGAAGGTCTTACTAAATCAGCCTTTGATTTCTATTATCTATGCACTGCCGTTATGCTATGCCAAGAATTTCATAGTTTGCTGATTAGATCTTCTGTTGTTGGATTTTTTTTTGTTTGTTTGTCACAGTTAAGAAGATAGCTTGCTTGAATAGAAGTCTGTAGCGTTTCTAAGTGGTATATAATATTTAGGATGCTTAATGTGCTTATATTTACTATAAGCACCTTAAGGAAACTGAAACTTTAATGTGGACTAAGTCTTACAGATAAATACCTTGAAAAGGAGGGGGATTCCCATGACCTGAAAAAAAATTCATTGGCATCATTTGAATGGTGGGATTTCACATCCATATTTGATGTCAGACACAACCAAATAGTCCATAAACCATCCTCCTGTAATTTCAGGTGATCGCTATTCACGAGTGGTGTTTACATCAACAGAAGGAGAGAATTTATGGAATTTGAATGCAATTAAGTCAATGTGCAATGTAGATAACTTGAGGGTAAGTAAAGATGTTGTATTATTATTTAATATGCAGATAGAAAGCATTTATTTGAGCCTTATTTTGCTACCCATTGTCATCCAACAGTATATGAGAACATTTGACATTGTTCACATCCTTGTAGAATGGTCAGTCTCTGTACAGAGGAAGCTAACAAACAACAATCTCTACAATTAGATTATACAGAGGAATTTATTTGTTTTTGCTACTAATGCCATCCAGAATGGGGTGGAGGAGGATTACTTTAGAAGTTTCTATGCAGAAAGGACTATCATAACTTTTTCTGTTTCCTGTCAGAGTATAATTCCCTGGATTTTTTTTCTTCTTTCCTATAAAATAGTTCTTGCATCCTTATAGTATATGCAGTTTTCTCTGACAGCCAGTGGGTCACTCAGGTTTATGGGGTCAAAAGAAAATACGTTGGCATTTAGACATCAAAGAACACGGATACAGTAGCTAGAAATATAGCCCAGTTAATTACATCTGGATAGTGATACTGTAATAATACTTTTCTTTTTAAATTTAGAAAGAGGAAAAAGATATTTTGGACTTGTCTGGCTGGCTCCATTGTAATTTTTCTTGGGCAGTTTAAGTATGGATTTTTTCTTGTACTCAGTGCCTTGCATAGCCAAAATAACTATTGTAGCAACCAGGTTCAAAGGCTACCATAGCTTCTGTTAACATATGTTAGAAAATTTAGCACACTGATTGAAATTAATGTCTGGTTTCAGCTTATAGAAGTTAACTGACAGGCTGAAATAAAGTAAGCATTCAGATGATACATTTGTAAAATATAAGTTTGTCATTGCTGAATATGAGTACATTTTTTTCTTTGAACTGCTGAGTAACTATAAATTTTTGTGTACTGGTGATTTCATATGGAAATTAAGCAATAAGTTTTTCTTCTATTAATAATAATGCATTGATTTCCTGGTAAGATACTTTTTTTTTTTTTTTTTTTTTTCCCTCCAGAACAAAAATGATAACAAACAATATATCAGATTTATTTCATGAGGAATACTTTAATTATTAATTTGATTGCACCTCAGGCAACTGTCTTAATTTAGCAAATTTTCCATACTGCTTTCACTGATAGCTAGCATTTGTTTGTTTAAGATGTTGAGCTGTAGTGAAATGTTGTATAATGAATCTCCCTAGAAGTCTGCTGACATGCATTTTGTTCTGGTTGGCCTCTGTTATCATAAGTGGTTTTTATCCTCACATGGTCATAAAATATTCTTTATTTCCCCATCAGAGATAATTGCACTGACAGGATGGCCTGTGTGATTAGCCATTATCTAGAAGAAAGTATAATATTTAAATTAGTCCAGCTCCATTTTAAATAATTTGAGCTAGGGAGTAATCAGATGACTGGTTCAGTCAGGAGGTAAAGTTGAGAATAACCTTCTGCAAGGGTGAAAATTGAGAGTTAGGGAGGAGATGCTCATCTGTGTGATTAACTGTAGAAGTTCAGTCACATAGCTGATGCAGGCAAATTGCAGATACCGGTCATTGTAAAACAATGCTGTCTGAATAAAAAATAATTGTGTAAGAAAATAAAGACAGTTAATTACCTCTGAAAAACACTGTTTTCAATGCTTACATTACTTCTGATAACTTTTTCCCTCCCTATACATATACTTTTATAGTAAAGTGTTATTTCAAGTATGGCTTTACATTTTGAGAGAAGCATGAAAATAAAAAAACAAGCACCACACATCTTGACTCATAGATAAATAGCTCATCCTTCAGAATAAGAGCACCTGAGAAAATAAAATGTTGTCTGCTTCAGCTACATCCAGAATGGTGTAAATATTTATAAAGAGTATTTGTTGCAGATAATGTTTCTATGGATCTTTATTGTAATTTACGTATTTACTTGAGAATAATCAGGCACATCAGCTGAGCACAATAGTGCAGCATGATAGTGGCTCATGCTAGTGGCATGATGGTCTTTTAGCTAGGTAGTTGACAAACTGATATGGTTAGGTGTTTTAATTATTGCTGATCTATATAGGTAAATGTGTAATAATAATGAGACAGGGTTGAGAAAAGGCTGAAGCTTTTTTCCGCGTTTTTTTTTTAAATGCTTGCTATTTACAAGTAACATTTCTAAACACTTCTAACAATTTCTGAGCGTTTCTAACACTTTTTAGAACTCAAATGAAGGGCTGACATAAGTCCCACTTCTAAATGTGAAGTTCTGCCAACAACCAGTCTGTAGAGAGGAGGCTGACTAGCACTCTAGCTATCAGAAGGAATTGACACTTCTGTGGCCTTTCCAGTCTTACAGAATCTCCTCTGGCTGCAGTCAGTTTTGTTGTTGAATTCATCACTGTTGTGGGTCAAAATTCTGTTTCTGTTCAAATTAGTGGCAAAGCCTTCTGTGTTCAAAGATTGGACACTGTTTTCTGGAAATGTGAACCTTAGTGTTTATGTAATTTTTTAATTATAAGCAGGATTTCAGCACCACCTAGTATTTGTTTTTAATATGAGCTAACAATATATCCCATGTGATAATTGTATTCCCATCTGCTTGTATCTACTTTAACTGTATATTTTGCTGACAGTCAGGGGCTTCATTGTACAGCTGCTCAGCATATGGTAGTCCTATAATCTTCATGGAAATATTATATACAAAATAGCTGTAAGAAATGTTTTAACTGCTTGAATGAGAAGAGGCCTTTCTTTCACCTGGTAATTGCAGGATGTTTTCCCTATAAACCATAAACAGTTATTTTATAAACTTCAAAGACTGTAAATGATCTTCTCAGACTGCTTCCCCAAAAACATGTATTTGTGATTTCCGCCACTGCATATATCCATTTGGGCAGATCTGCCTATAGACGCAGCACGTGCACAGGTTGCACTGCTAGGTTTCTATAGTTGTTCCAAAATAAATGGAAATCTTGCCAGTGGCAGACCAAGTTTGGCAACAGCAAAATGGCCTTTGTGATACCTTTGGATCACTAACAAAGCCCAATGCTACAATATATTAACATTTTACACAGTGTTTTAATAAGCTATCCCAAGCTAAATTTTGCATTTTAATTTCTCATTTCCAGCTGCCAGCTCGTGTTACTTTATCTTTGGCAGCAGTTAACTTTACCGGTGAATGTTTATGGCCTGCAGCAAGTGTTGAAGAACAGCATATAACCCTCATTGTCCTGTTTTGAACTTGAATAGGCAGAGAAGACAATACAGTCCTTTCCTACCAATTTGCCTGCCTGACCCAAGGGTTTGCCTATTATATCCTCATAAGATAAACCTGGAGGTGTGCCATGAAAAACACAGATAGGCTATTCCAGTGCTTCCTTTTGTGTAATAGGTTGTTCAGTTTTTCCTGCGTTTGCATGTGTGAGTGTTTTTATCTGGAAACAATCAAATGTGAATTATCCTGGTTTTTTGGAATGCCAGTTTGTTATTGTTCAGAAATCAGTTGACAAAATTAAGTCCATATTAAAGCTTTTATAACTGTCACGAGAATCCCCAAGTGCAAGGTTTTGTCTGCATTATAAATGATTGCTAATAATAAACCCGTGCAATTTTGCTAGAAAAGCAAAGTAGCATGTTTTGAATTGAGGTGATCTAAAATATACAAGGATAATGATTTCTGGTCCCAATCCTGTAAACTCTTAAGCATAGAGCTTTAGTGACTTTATTAAAATGTGTTCATTATAGGCAACTTGATTAAGACTGAAATTTTACGTGTATCTAAGTATTTGAAGGATTAATTCTAATTCAGCACATACAACAAGCCAGAAAGTTTTGTGTAGCAGCAGACATTAAAATTTTAAGACTTAAGTTCCCTCTGCTGCATACGGAATGAGTTTTACCAACTTGAAAAAATTTCCATGATTTAACATTGTTACTTAGCGGTTTCAATTTTACTTAAAGATGCTTTAATTTTGCCAAAAGAGTCTTATGGCAGTTTAGTTAAGTCCTACACTTAGTAGTTTCAACTAAATCTGGAATATTCTTAAAGAAGACTGTCCATATACCAGATTAACCAGATTAATCATTGAGCTAAGGAGATTTCTTAACCAAAATGTTAAAATTGGTATCATTTTCATAAAGCTCTGATAGAAGTTCCACAGCTTGGGACATTTACTTGAGCTGACAACAGAGGTTCCCCTCGCTGTGACCTAGCTCTATGCCTCGTCTGCATTTGCCACTGGTGCCTGGTTGTCCTTGTAGCTTCTCTGGCCTTCCTGCTGCATCTTTCTCTGTTCCTTCACTCTGATGCTGATCCATGGGACTTCTTCCCATGGTGGGTGCAGTGTTCAGAGGCATGACTACCATCTCTGTGCAACAGCACTTATTTTATGGGACTTTATGCTGCAGGTGAATTATGCTGCGCCTTGGAAATTCCTGCATGACTTGGGCAAGCAATGCCTAGGCAGCATGCTGACCTGTTTGGGAGAAATGTCTGTCAGCTATACGAGAGCAAGGAAAAACTCAAAGTGAGGGTAGTAGAAGATAGGTGATGGTAGTCATTGTAAAAGCTGTCATGTCCTTTCTTCTGGATGGTAAATCCCTGCTTCTCCTAGGAACATTAATATGTGATTGAAAGCAGAATGAAACTTTGTTAAGATATCGCTGATTGTCTCTTTTCAGGACTGTAGTATGAGATAATAGAAGAGAATTAACCATCCTCAGTCTGGAAAAAAAACTTAGTGCATCTTCAAACAATAGAAATAGAGTATTCTTAACTCTTCTTAACTCTACGCTGTGTTGACAAGTCAGAACACTGAGTTACTGCTGGTTCAGTCTGGTGTATATAAAAGGACACTGATCAAAACCAATGCATGCAAAAATAGGAATTTAAGATGTTAACACAAAAGGACTGTAAAGTGAATTTTTATCACTTAAGGATTTTTTTTGTGTCTGAATGTTTCTAAAAATTCAGATTGTTACTTCAAAATGAATTTTTGACTCTGCCTGTTTTTGTACAGATCAGATCCCATTCCCAGTTTGGCGATCTGTGCCAGAGAGCCACCGCTGCTTCGTGCTGTCCCAGCTGGACTCTGGGCAACTATATTGCCATTCTAAACAACAGGTCATCGTGTCAAAAAATTGTAGAACGAGATGTCTCTCACACCCTAAAGCTGCTTCGCACATGTGCCAAATACTACTACAATGGGACCCTGGGGCCGGACTGCTGGGATATGAATGCCAAAAGGAAGGACCAACTGAAGTGTACAAACGTGCCTCGCAAATGTACCAAGTACAATGCTGTTTACCAGATCCTTCACTATCTAGTGGACAAGGATTTTCTAAGCCCAAAGACAGCTGACTATGTCTTACCAGCTTTAAAATATAGCATGCTCTTCTCTCCAACTGAGAAAGGAGAAAGCATGATGAGTATTTACCTAGACAACTTTGAGAACTGGAACTCTTCTGATGGTGTAACAACTGTCACAGGGATTGAGTTTGGAATAAAACATAGTTTGTTTCAAGATTACCTATTGATGGATACTGTGTATCCTGCCATAGCCATTGTAATTGTTTTATTAGTTATGTGTGTATACACGAAGTCCATGTTTATCACGCTGATGACTATGTTTGCAATAATTAGTTCCTTGATTGTTTCTTATTTTCTTTATCGGGTAGTATTTAATTTTGAGTTCTTTCCATTCATGAATCTCACAGCATTAATTATTCTTGTTGGGATCGGAGCGGATGATGCTTTTGTATTATGTGATGTTTGGAACTACACAAAATTTGATAAACCTCATGCTGGAACTTCTGAGACAGTGAGCATCACATTGCAGCATGCTGCTCTTTCCATGTTTGTTACCAGTTTTACTACCGCTGCTGCCTTCTATGCTAATTATGTCAGCAATATCACAGCAATCAGATGTTTTGGTGTTTATGCCGGCACTGCCATATTGGTAAATTATGTTTTGATGGTTACCTGGCTACCTGCTGTAGTTGTATTGCATGAACGGTATCTTCTCAATATTTTCAGTTGCTTTAAAAAACCTCAGCAGAGGGTATACAACAACAAAAACTGCTGGACAGTGTTGTGCCAAATGTTCCACAAGATTATTTTTGCAGTCTCAGAAGCATCCAGGATATTTTTTGAAAAAGTTTTGCCATGCATTGTTATCAAATTTCGTTATATTTGGCTTTTCTGGTTCCTTGCCTTAACAATTGGTGGAGCATATATTGTGTGTGTAAATCCAAAGATGAAACTGCCGTCATTGGAGCTCTCTGAGTTTCAGGTATTTAGATCTTCTCACCCATTTGAACGATATGATGCCGAATACAAAAAACTTTTCATGTTTGAACGTGTCCACCACGGGGAGGAGCTCCACATGCCTATTACAGTAATCTGGGGTGTCACTCCTGAAGATAATGGTGACCCTTTAAATCCTAAAAGTAAAGGAAAGCTGCAGCTAGATAGCAGTTTTAATATTGCTAGCCCCGCTTCACAGGTTTGGATTTTACGCTTCTGTCAGAAGCTAAGAAATCAAACATTCTTTTATCAGACTGAAGAACAAGACTTCACAAGCTGTTTTATTGAAACATTTAAGCAGTGGATGGAAAACCAGGACTGTGATGAGCCATCTCTTTACCCCTGCTGCAGCCACTGGAGCTTTCCATACAAGCAAGAAGTTTTTGAGTTATGTATCAAGAGAGCTATAATGGAGCTAGAAAGAAGCACAGGGTACCATTTAGATAGCAAAACCCCAGGGCCTCGCTTCGACCTTAATGACACCATCAGGGCAGTGGTGCTGGAGTTCCAAAGCACCTACCTCTTCACACTGGCTTATGAGAAAATGCATCAATTCTACAAAGAGGTTGACTCATGGATTTCAGATGAGCTTAGTTCTGCTCCTGAAGGCCTTAGCAATGGTTGGTTTGTAAGTAATTTAGAATTTTATGATCTTCAGGACAGTCTTTCTGATGGTACTCTTATTGCCATGGGTCTTTCAGTTGCTGTTGCATTTAGTGTAATGCTTCTTACAACGTGGAATATAATTATAAGCCTTTACGCAATAGTTTCAATAGCTGGAACTATTTTTGTCACTGTAGGTTCTCTGGTTCTTCTTGGATGGGAGCTGAATGTGCTAGAATCTGTCACTATTTCTGTGGCTGTTGGCTTATCGGTAGACTTTGCTGTTCATTATGGAGTGGCTTACCGCCTTGCTCCTGACCCTGACCGAGAGGGAAAAGTGATTTTTTCTTTAAGCCGTATGGGTTCTGCTATTGCAATGGCTGCACTGACAACATTCGTAGCTGGAGCAATGATGATGCCCTCTACAGTGCTGGCATACACACAGCTTGGCACTTTCATGATGCTTATAATGTGCATTAGTTGGGCTTTTGCAACGTTCTTCTTCCAGTGCATGTGCCGATGCCTTGGTCCTCAGGGCACTTGTGGCCAAATCCCGCTACCAAAAAAGCTGCAGTGTAATGCCTTCTCTCAGACCCTTTCAGGAGCCCAGGGAGGCAGAGGTCAAAATAAATCGCATCCCATTAGCAAGTATCAGCTGGACTCCAGAAGTCAAAAACCAGAAATGGAGCATGAGCACTATGAGCTTGAGCCGCTGGCATCACAAGCTGGTATCTGTAACCCTGCAGAGAAAGTGACGTATGAGGAAACTCATATTTGCTCAGAACTCTTCAGCAGCAGACCCCAAAACACCTGTATGCCTATGCATTCGGTATATAATAGTGAAGTGAGCAAAAGCATAAAAAACGTTGCTAGTTCAGCTGTGCTACAGTCATCTATCGACCAACATGCTCTGTGCCCAATTTTCTCTCAAAACAGGCAGTGCAGCTGTCCAGATCCGTATAAACAAGTAGCAGTCAAGTGGAGTCCGCACTCCTGTCAACAGCTCAGCGATCACTTTTGTTACCAGTGCTCTCCTTCACCTGGAACTGTACAGATCCAAAACCCTGTGGGTCCCATAAATGCTTTACAGCAAGCTGCTGAAGGTTTTGTGCACCCAGTCCAGCATGTCCTCCACTGCAGTTGCCTCCAAGGAAGGCTCAAAAGAACGATGACGCAGAACTCACTGCCTAAAAATTTTTTCCTCCAGTCAGTGCAACAGTTTCAGGCACATCAGAGAATAAACAGGACAGACTCACATGCTCACCAAAACCCAGAGGAAAATATGAGAACAGTTCCAAAGGTAATGAGTTCCTCGCAATTTCTCTGCCGCAGTGTAGGTCCTCTCATCGTGCATTGCTCTGAATGTGAGAGTAGTGTGTCTAACAACCACAAGGGATTCTGCCAGAAGACAGACAAGTGTGATGAAAACAGTGGCATGGAAGCAAATGGGGTCGAAAGCAAGAAAGCCTCTATTTCGAAGCAGAAAAGGAAAGCTGAGAGCAAGATGATAGATCAGCGTTCTTTGCAGAATGACCAGGTTTTGAATGCTGACCAAAATGATGAAAACCACCTGCTGAATAGGTCAGCGGGAGAGGCTCACTGTGAAGGTTGCCATGAAAATTCACACTGTTGTAGCAAGGCTGTGACAATGAAGTGCAATTCTGTTGATTGTCAAATGCCAAACATCGAAGCCAATGTGCCTCCAATGTTAATGCGCCCAGAACTTTCCAATGAAAGTTTGTTAATAAAAACACTATAATAAATCTTTAATTTGGCCACTGTGTGTCTTTCTTAGAGAAGTAGTTTAAAACATTAAACAAGAAAGTACTGAGTAAATATTGAATTAAAATTTACATTTTGGAATGAAAAAAATACATATTTTATAGAAGAGTAACCTTTATATATTTCATAAAGCCATTATATGGAGTAAAGCCTGATGTCTAGATTTTTTTATCTGTAACTGTAAATAGGATTACGCTTAACTTAGTTTTTGCCCCAGGCCATTAGACTTTGGATTCTCCATATAAACCATCTCAATAATATAAAGCATTGCAAAGAAACTCTCCATTTGCTGAAGTCAGGGCTTGAGAGATCAATAATGTTTGGGATGAAGCATGGCTGCTGCTTTTTCTGAGTACATTTCCCTCATTCCACTGCTGTCTTACAGGCTTCTGTTCAGACCATTGGGCACACCTTGGAACAATGGCAGGGCTATAACTATTCATTCAGGATTGGAAGACCAGGCAGTGGAGTGTGTGTGGGGAATATTTTTAACTATTAATCCTAACCAAATCCTAACAAAAATAAACTCTTGTGGAGGTCAGCTGTGCTCTCACTGCCATTGTTATGAGTCTATGTATATAGTGCAGTAAAACATTTTAAACTGCCCTTTCTGCAAGTTACTCTCTAGACCTACTATTAAATACTAGATAATATGGGTGGAAACAACAGTAAGTGAAAGTTACTTACTTCTCAATGATGACGAGAGATGTGTAATTCATGTATATGACATATGTAGCATCAGGAGTTATAAAAATGGGCATAAAGTGCCTTGTAATACTGTCCTTATTCCCACAAAGCATGTAAATGAGAAGTAATACTGTAGAGAAAGCATAGTTAAAGCATGTGTTCTAGGCTTACTGTCAGTAGTATCAGATAAAGTCAATTTAGAAGGCTCAAATGCATGAAGTAAAATACCGTGCTCTTGAGTTCTGTTTACCCAGAGAAGTTCCAAGACGTAGTTAGAAATATTGATATAAACCCTGTGACTGAGAAAATGGATTTGAGACACTATTTGTGTAACTACAGTGTTTACTCAAATGACAGATACCATTTGGTCATGGAGATGCTAGCTGGTCTACATCATCATTCAGAGACACTGAATTTGAGAGGTGGAACTGTATAGTATGTCATAATTGGTATGTACCCTTGTGCTGAATCTCTCTGTAATGGTTTGGTTATGCTGATGGTGTTAATTTATTTGACATAGATATCAGAAGATAGATGTCATAGACTCTTGTGATATCATATACTTAGTGTGTTATGAATCATTGGAGGAAAAGCCTGGCTTTTTCAGTTTCAATATTCATAGTGAAGGGACATAGAAGATGGCTACCAAACCACTTTGGTTTGGCTGAGGGTAGTGATGTTAGTTGCTTACGTATCCCAGTGACTGGAAGAGGGTAAAAGCTTGAACTCTACAGAAAAAGCTAAAATGATTTTACGTGGTTTAAGTAGTGTTCTTTCCTAGATACATAATAAGATATTTTTTAGGTCTTTTAAAACTCCTAATTCAATTTAGAGCCAGATTCCTTCTAAATGTTTGTAATGAGAGCGGTTCAAGGATTTTCTATGCACCGCAGAGAAGAACTAAGACTTGCAGTGCTAGTAATCTAAAGAAAATAAAAAGGTTAAGAAATAAAGTGGCCTGTTGCCATGCATTATTATCCAGCTTTCTCCTTAACCATTGCACCTGACCGAGTGCAATTGCTGTGAGGGGTGTATGTAACATACTAGGCAATAAATCCATTAGACAACAGTAAGCCTCAAAGAAACCGATATTTTGATAGTTTAATTGACCTTCAGCCAGACCTTTCCAAAGCAGCATGTAACAAGTAGTGCCTGTCACATCAGCCATCACTCACAGCTGTGCCTGTGAGTCATGGGCCTTGGGGAGGTCCTGGTTAGTACCTCTACAGAACATGGGACATTTTGAGCTAGGGAGCTCAAAACTGAGAGTTATTCTGAGTGAGCTTTCCATAACTGCGTTCCGCATAAGGACGCCCCTTCCTATGGTTTATTTCCATAACTTCATTCTGCATAAGGAGACCCCTTCCTATAGTTTATATTAATAAATGTTTTTTATAATGGTAAGGTAAGCAATGAAGATTAACGTTGTATTTTCATTATAATTTATAGGTTCTTAAAAGTTGATACAGTTAATAATAGGGGCAGATAAGGAGTTGTGATGTGATGTACCCTTAGATGAGATTAAAATGAGCTAGTGTACTTGGCTAATGAACGGTATCACTGTTGTATTTGTCTTTTGTGACTTTGCCATTGCCTCCCTACTAACCTCTTTATTCTTTCTAAATCAGGTAGCTGGACAAGAAGCCATCATGGACACAGAACAAGTTTAATAGTTGTTTGTGTGTGTGCACGCACATTGTCTCTGTCAATTCATGCACAGCCTCAAAATTCCAGCCAGCACAAGACTCTTGGAGAGTGTAAGAGAATAGGAGCTGGTTCCAGTGAAGGCTAGTGATGTTATGCATTACCCTATACCCAGAAACTCATGAGAGAAAACAAATGATAAAAATTAAGTTTTTATAGTTTTTATGAGCAAGCAAGGATAGATGAGATCCTGTTCCACTGCATGCAGTCTTAGCAAAGAGCACTATGTCCTGCTAAGACATACCTTTGTAAGAGTTGCCAAAGATTGCCAAGTCCCAAGTGAAGCTGCTGAGCTTTGGGTACTCTAATTTTCAGTATTTGATTTGCTGTTGCTGGGGTTTCACAGTGAATCTAGATATGCATGCGGTGTGCTGCCGAAGTGTGGTAGTGCTTCTCTTGCAACCTGCACACTTGGGGTAAGGGTGCTGCCAGGTCACTACGTAGCATTTCCTCCATGAAGTGACCAAGTTACCGATTTTCGATGTATAGCTTTATTTCTGTGGCTAATCCGTGCTGGGGAGCTTACAAGATTGGGCAGGGTATTTGGTAGTTGTTCTGGCAGGGATGATACATGTAGCCTGGGGCATGAAGACAACTGAAAAAACTCAACACGAGAAGACTTTACTGTAACTTGTACATGCAAGGCTCTAAAGTTACATCTCTTTGATTATCCAAGGGAGTAAAGAAAGACTTTATATGGGAAGACAGGGTTCTGTTTGTGTCTCTGAAGTTGCTAGTGCATTTTCTTCAGGAACAATCTGCCTGAACCAGAATCTTTCTGAGACTGGAGTTTGCATCTGGGAAATAATAATAATAATAATAAAAAAAGCTGTTTAACACATTAGACACCTTAGTTGTCTGTGTTGGCCTTAGTCTCTGTGTTTCAGGTTACAGTAACATTTATAGTATGGGTAATAGGCCGATTAGTTTAACAACAACAACAACAAAGATACGGTAATTTAAAGTAAGCCCTTTAAAATATTATACCACACTCAAAATCCCTCTGAATGCAGCAACTTCATATGAAGTGTTTGTAGATGGGTCAGTAGGTAGCACACTAACATAAAGGATTTTTAGAATTATGTAATTATACCATCATGTTTTTTAAGAAAAATAAAATCCATCATTTTGCGATCATCTGAAATCACTTTAATTTGTTCTTTATTAACTAACGTGATAGTATTCCTTTAAAATGCTTTGGATTAGGAACACCTCTAATTTTGCCATATGGAGCCCTGGCAGTCAGTCCAAGAGAGGTCTAAAAACACAAGTTGACAAATGACAAAATTTTAGCACTGTAAGAAATGTCAAATGTGATCAGAACTGAGTTTCTTTATACAGACAATGTTATACTAGTTAATATAGGTAGCAGATGGCTGATTCAAGCCAAAGTCACACTGGCTTCATTGAATCAGACCTTAAATTTTTTCCACATGCTGGCAAACTATATTAAATTTTACTTCTGCCAGTAATATCTGAAGTGCCTGTACATCTAGCATTTGATTTACAGTGGTCAGCTGGGACGCTGTACCTCCCTAAGCATTGAGTATTCCCGGAGTGTTAAATCATGCTTGCCTTTACAAAAAAAAGATCAGTCTAAGTAAGTAAGAGAGACTGCAAGAAAGACAATAGCTTTTCTGAGCGTGTAATATATCTGCTCAGATCCTGAATTTGGATCCAGTCTCGCTATCACAAAACCACCCTCACGTTCATGTCGTTATCCTTTGGCTGCTTACTCCATAAGTAGTATCAGCCTGGCATCAGTCATTCCACTCTCCTCCTATATCTCACCTTCTCACTTACATTATCAGAATAAGGTCTTGGAAGCCTGGAGAGCCCATAAAATAGATGATGCAGAGCTCAGACAGGCCCTGGTGTTGACTGCAGTTTTTAGGTACCTCTGTGCGACAACTACTGGCTACCAAGTAGTCTCACACACTGAGGACTCTGCTGTTTCCCTTTACTTGGCAGCTTGTGTTCTGAGGGTTTTTTTCTAAGGTCTCCACTTCAGAAAGTCTCATAGACAAGTACTTCCTGAAGACGCATAATTTTCATCTTGATTCCTGAAGTGTATTAAAGATAATATGTCCAACTTAGATTTGACTTTTTTATGTTTTGATAGATGTCAATTTACCTTCAAATGGGTAAACACATTTCGGAGCAGCAGCTGGTGGTTGCTTTTATTGAAACTGTGGTGTTTAATAATGTGTGTTGATTCTAGTTCCCAAACCTTTACTATTAATCAAAACTTGTGCTGATTTGTATTAAAAGCAATAGGGATAACCCTTGTTCTCTTGCTATGCGCTGGTCACAATGGTTGTAGTATTACAAGTTGAACTCTTCCAGCAATGGGTCTTTAGACCAAAGAAAAAAGAGACATAATGCTTTTCTAAAGCATTATGAATTGTAACATAAATGACAGATAATGACTTATTCTCACCTACTTTTGTGGAACCTTATTTTCACACAAAGAAACCTAAAAAAAAAAAAAAAAGTTATTCAAGAAGTATTAAGTGAAACATCATAAAATTGAAAAATGCTAGGATTACAGTGGCTTGCCAGGAGGTAAGCTCTGCTACTTTCTCAGTTCTATAAGGACCTTGTTTAATATGTCCCAGGTGAGCAACATACTGCTGTAGAAGGAGAATTCAAGAAATTCTCCTCTGACATCTCTTGATGGTATCACTTTCCAGCGAAGTTTGACAATGTGAAATAATTTTAACATCACTGGAGAAAGATAACCTTACCAAATGTGTCTTAATGGAGACTATCATTCAACTGTAGCTCTGTCTGGCATTTCCATCTTTTGCAGCTGAAAAGTAATATGGAACTTGAACTAATAGATTTTAACTGCAAGGTGCTCAAGCCCATACACGAGA
The DNA here is from genome assembly GCA_011076525.1 of Nettapus auritus. Lineage (NCBI taxonomy): Eukaryota > Metazoa > Chordata > Aves > Anseriformes > Anatidae > Nettapus > Nettapus auritus. The sequence goes on along the minus strand of CM021767.1, from coordinate 35,349,980 downwards.
ATCTGAGACAGCTCCATAGGTGCACTGAATGACTTAGATTTATGCCTTCGATTAGTCTGGCTAAGATGGAGTGGGAGACAGAGAGAGAGGTACCCCAAATCTTTGTTTGCATTGAAATGTTCTTGTACATAATACAGAAGGACTAAATAACTTGAAAATGTGTATAAGCTGCAATATTTAAGACTACAAGAGCTCTTATGATCTCAGAATAATAAGCATTAAACACAGCAGCTAATAATAGCATGTAAAAAGTGATTGAAGTAAATTGTAAATTTCTATGCATTTAAAATAGTGGTATTTGAAAAGGATGCATTTCATGAACCTGCAATAAATGTTGGTGCTCATTCAAGATGACCAGTAACTCAATACCTCCAAACAGTTTTTAGTGCTATAACTTTGATATACTTCACTTGGCATCTGTCATAAATGTTCACAGGCCAGTTAGTGCAGTGAATTCAGACATTGCAAATCAGGACTTTGCACAGAGACTGAACTGCCTCCTAAATGAGCTGCTCAAAACTGGGACCATCTCTAAAAGCAGTGTGTGTGTGCATCTGTCAGTCTTTTGCCAAATGATAACTTACTACGGGCAGTGTAGTAGGGCAGTTGAAATCTGTTTGTGTTTATCCCATCAAAAAAGAAGCTGATAACTTTGACTAGTACAGATGTTTCAAAAGTCAAAAGGCTTCATGATGCTGTGTAGCTATAGCTGAAACTGTGTCTAAGTGCGTGGATATTTTGGTGGTCCAAATACACACTTGGATTTTCATAGCTAAGTTCCTGGCTTTCAGACCAATTTTTTCACTTCACCCAGGTTACACATAAAAAGTGTCCTGATCTGTTTCTGTTTTGGTGTGCTTAAAGAAATACTATGCTCTTATGTTTAAATTCATATTTACTTTAAATATATAAAATCTAGAATAATATTCCCCAGTCTTAAACTCCTATTATTATAAACTGATGTTTGAAGTTGTTATCAGTACTTCAGTATTTTTATATATAGTCTAGCACTGCAGAGGCTTATAAACTCTGTTTTCATTTACCATTTTTAGTGCTTCATGATTGTATTTCATGATGCCTTTAAAATAAAAAAGTGTAAATGCTAGGTCTGCACACATAGATGATTCAAAGTATCTACAGTTAGATTTAAAGCTCCCTGAAACAACTGGCAGAAAAAATAACAACTTGACCCATAGTAGTAAAACAAAAGCACAATATACTTCATTGCTAGTGAGTGTCTACACACGTGCCTCGTGTCCAACTTGCCCTTTTCACAGCCCTCCCCTCAGGACTACCTCCACCTTTGTTCTCCTTCCCAGCCCAGCTCTGCTTTCCTTGCAGAGCCTGACCACGCAGCCTAGAGGCCACAAGCTGGTTATCACACCGCAAGGGGCCAACTCATTTGGAGGGGCTGCAATTATGCCTTTGTGTGCCTGGTTTTTAAATACACGTTCCCAGACACAGACCTTGAATACGACACTATTATATCTCTCCTGGTTCTCTGACCATGAGAGAGTGATCTATCTCAAGCAGCAGAGCAGGTGTGGTAGCCTATGCAATGGGGGCTGTGTGTGTGGGGAGGGAGAGCACTGTGCCCCCTTGAGGATTAGTCTCCAGTCCTAAGAACTCTCAGCAATTTATCTTTCTGATATTAGGTCTAAATTTGCCTTTTGTCCACTGTCATTGTGCTGCTCTGTGTGTTACTCCCCCTCCTTCGGGCATCCAAGAGCAGCTCCCTCCTGGTGCTTGTGTTCCTCAAATCCTTGCAGTCGTGCTGCATGCAAAAAGGCCTTGCTGCAGGAGAAGCCTCCCCCTCTACTTGCGTACAGCCTTGTTGGAGCCCCTTGTCAGTGGAAGAGAGCTGGCAGGACTCATTTATTTAAGTGTCCTTGCCCCATTGATGGCTATTGTTTGTATTGTAACCTCCTGTGCCACCTGGGGACTGGGGATGGACCGGGGCAGCACGAGCTTCTGGGAGAGACTGTAAATCTAAAAGGCTGCAGATTTAAATCTGTTTTGCCTTCTCACTGTGCAAGAGCTCAGAAATCATCCTGACATCCAACATTTGTTCTCTCATTCCTGTTTTTTGATACACTTTAGCCTGAAAAGCCTGACTGATGTGAAACCCTGCTGGAGTCTTCAGCTTTCACACTTGCTCTTGTTTCACATTGTATTTTAAGATAAGGAGAGCAAAGACTCATGTCAGATGTCACTGCTAGTGTCTTCCCCCTTCCTTCCACCCAAATTCATGCTATCTGGAAATGGGTCCACCCTTCCTTAGAAAACCCAGACAGCAAGGAAGCCACAGCCTCTTTGTGTTTTTACATTTAGATGTGCCTAACTGAATTTGGATTTCCTCAAAGCTATCACAACTCTCAGAATGCTGTTTTATTTTTCCGTTTTCTTTTTTTTTTTCATTTTTCTTTAGAAGGTTTGAAGTCTTATTTCCAGAGTATCCAACTAGATAAACCTTGTTTGTAACCTCTCCTACAGTTGAGGGGAAATGCGGAACATAGACTGAAACTGTGCCAAACCACTCTTGTTCTCAGCCTCTGATATTCCTTTTCCACAAGAGAGTCACTGATCTGAAGTTGGTGATTTGAACTCAGATCTGGCTCCCCACTAGGAATTTTTGCCATATGCTGAAATGGTTCAGTAAAATGAGATCAGAGAGCTCTTGACACCCTGGGTGAGGATGCAACAGACAAGAATGCCAGCATCTAGAGCTGATGGCTGCCACTATGTGGGTGTGCGTCCTGGGCTGTGATGTCCTGCTTGAAATCCCTGTTCTTACTGTAGAAAACACACAAATTAGAGGTGGAACAGAAGCTACTGACTATGTAATAATAATCTGAGATGTACTCGCACTGTCTTCTTCAGACATCCAGTCCAAGTGCAACCTCCTGGAAACACTTGTGTCTCTTCCCAGAGACTATCCAGGGAGCCCAGGATCCTAATTTAGGAGCAGTGAATTGTACCTAATATGGAACATCTCCCTTGGAAGGTCTCCAGAAGCTTGCAGTGTCTTTCTGACTAACAGTGCAACATAGTCTTTTTCTTTCCTGTTAACTAATATATCAGTGGGTTGAACCTGCATTTGGAATAACACAGGAAAGTTGAAGAAGCAGAAGAATAGGTGAAGTATTGTCTTTACTCTCTGCGGTACCAAGCTTGGCAAAGGGTCTACTTCATTTCCATGGATTTTTTATTTGACCAGTCAAAGGAGAGGGTTGACATTCTCACTTGGGATACTCACCCTGTGCCTCTGGTCACCACAAGACACCAGAGGAATTGATCTGAGATAACACAAACTCTGAGCTGGCTCATTTATTGTGCCTTCAGTACTCACATGTCTCTATATGCTATGCTGTGGTCTTTAACGAGAAATTATCTGATAAGTCAATGTTGTCTTCTGTTAGAGGCCATCTTGTGTAATATTCTTTAGTATTTGCCTTTTGGAGATAGAGGACCCCCTTTTCTGGAAACTCATTTCATGATAGGGTAGAATCAATGCTAATGGTAGTTCCTGGGCCCAGTGCTTTGAGCCCAGCTCTTGTCTCATCTTCCCTGTACTGAAGCTTTAAGCCTAGTACATCTTGCTAAATGTCAACCATCAGCAGCAGTGAGCTGGTTTGGGACAGTTCAATTCCATTGATTAATTTACTGTTCCCATTTGTTTGTTTGAGTAGGTTTTAAAAGGAAAAGGTGTGGAGTTTAACACAAGACACCTAGAATCATAGAAGCATAGAATCAGTTAGGTTGGAAAAGACCTCTAGGATCATCAAGGCCAAACATTATCCTAGAAGTGCCAAGTCTACCACTAAACCAGGTCCCTAACCATCACATGTACATGTCTTTTGAATACTTCCAGGGATGGTGACAACTGCTTCCCTGGGCAGCCTGTTTCAATGCTTCACAACCCTTTCAGTGGAGAAATTTTTCCTAATATCCAACCTAAACCTCCCCTGGTGCAACTTGAGGCAATTTACTCTTGTCTTTGCTGCTTGGAAGAAGAGATTGACCCCCACCCCAACAGAATCAAATAGAACCTGGTAATACTTCTTTGTGCACAGTATTCATATTAATCAAGTTTAAGCTCTTTGCTTTTTTCACTCTAAAATACTGTATTTACAATTCAGAGTCTTCCAGTATGTAAATACAGATAGCCTTCTCACACACCTCTGTACTTAGATGTAGAAACCATCATTTAAATCAGGTTTTGAACAAACCTTCTCTGAGCACAGAATTTACAGTCATCTTTTCTCGTAACAAGGGATGAAGAAAAGTAAGCAATTTTCAGTCAAAAACAGTTCTTGTAAAATTCTAGCATCGTATACATAGATGTAAATGCCTGTATAAAAATAAAAAATAAATAAGCAGGCATCAAATCAGCTTGTTTTAAAGGTTAGATATGGTCATAAAGGTGAAGATGTTGAAAACAAACAAACAAAGCAACAACAAGAAAACATGTTCTTATGGTGTTTACTTACAGTGCTTATGCAGTTCAAGCTTTGAAACACGCCAGCATACTTTCCTTGAGGAAGCTCAGGTTTACATCAGTTTCTAAAAATGTCATCTTTCAATTCCAGCTTTCTAAGAAAGTTTGGCCTTCCTTCCATATGCAGATCTGGCTACAGTATGTCAATTCATTCATTACTTCCAGTTTGTGCTACTCTGATTTGTTTTATCTAAAGATGAATTTGAGGACGATGCACAGATTTCAGTGGAGAAAACACGCTTGCCTGTCCCTCTTCTCTAGGCTTCAGGCCACAGTGGACGCCTAAAGCCTTCTCTTGGTCACTTCCCATTTAGTTTCAATACCAATATAAGGTACTGGTCTAGTTTTTAAATCAATAAATGGTTCAAGGTTCAGCAACATTAGAAGTTGAATGTTAATCTATGTTTGAGCACAGTAGCGCCTGTACTCTTCTAGGACCACACCAAGCACACAGCCCAGGTGTATACATTTTATTGATGACTGATGAGGAAAAACCTCTCAAAAGATATCAGATGGATCCAGAATCAGAACTTCTTGAGGATAGGTTTCAGAGCTTCGTTAGAAAGCTTTTTCATACTTGGGTACTTAAACTGTGAACTTCTTCCTAGTACTTCTAAATCTCCAACCTGCTTTTCCTCTACTAAAATGTTCATCCCAAGCACAGAAGAATGTTGTCCTTCAAGAGAGAAGACTGCAAGGCGCTATATGGTATTTGCTTGATCTCTGCATTATTATGGATAGGACAACAATAAAAAGAGTGCCAAAATAAGGCTGGTTGTTTGGTTGTCCAGCATTTTTAGTTCTGCATTGCTTCTATGGCTCTTTGTGGTTGTTCCAGACTTTAAATATAAATATAAGATCAACTCTGAAAGGCAAGGATATTACCAGAGAGGCATAAATACATGCAGTAAGGAGAGCCAGGTAAAGAATATACATATTTACTACTCCTGTTTCAGAATTCACACGGCTCCAAGAGAAGACTTGGGAGTTAAGTTACATCTTAACTGTGATTGCAAGACTACTCTTATTAAAAATTATGTAAGAAATAGAAAGACAAGCCTAATTTTCAGATGATGGGTTGAATCTGCAGCACTGGCAGAGTGGTGAATCTTTCTTCTGCCCACTAAACAAAGTAGAGACAGAATTAGCTGCTCAGAGGAGGAATAAAAGCGATGTATGCAGAGGCAGATGAACTGAGCCTGAGTTGTGCATGTGCTTCTGAGAGTGTCTATTACTACCTTGTTGTGTAGTGGGCTTCAGTGCTTTACAGTTGAGTTAGGAAGTCAGACTTCACAAAGGTGCCTTGCAAGACCTACAGCTAGAACAATTAGAATTAAACAGTGTGTGCAGAAAATTATTGTAACTGCATTATGAGTTCTTGGTGGATAAGCAGACAATATGCTGGGAATCACCTGTAGTTCATTAACAGTCACTTATGAATGTGTTGGCATGAATTACAGCAAACCACCACATTTGGCTCATCTGCCAGCGTTTAAAGAGGAAAGAGAAAATACATTATTTTACATTAATCTGGATTGCTACCTTCTCAACTCTTTGTACTCTTATACGAATTTTCAAGGGAAGTGAGGAAATGTTTTCCATTCCAGTGCTTCCAGTTGTGGCTGCCTCAGAAAAGGTTTAAATTCTGATAGTGTTCCTGTTGTAATATCATTGAAGTGTTGTGTGGGTGAGGGTGGAGAAGCTATTTTTTTCTTGACCTCAGTTGGTGATCAGTTTATCCTCTTGAAGCATGATAGTCGCTATCTTTGGTCATTTTTCAGTAGCTAGTATGATATTAGATACTATTCTTATTCATACAAATGTCTAACCCAGCTTTTGTTCTCTAAGCTGGTTCTGCCAGAGGATATCCGAGCTGGAGAGAAATGAAGAACAAGGAAGACAGTGTACTGATGCAATGTGACTGATGTTGTGGGCCATGTGTAACAGCTCTTGCAGGTTTTTCCTGCCCTGGTTTCCTCTTCCTGTCGGTACTGAAGTTAATGAGGATTTGAAATAATTAGTCATTACTGTGTTTGTATAATAATTATTGATATTATGAACAATGAAGTTTTTAAACACGCGAGATACTGACATTCCATCAGGAAATTTTAAGTGCTGTCACTGTGGGAGGTTACACAAAATACAGTGCAAACAATGTTTGCTAGAGTGACATGGGGAGTCAAAACCTTCCCTGAGCCTTTATAGCTTAAGAAATTGTTCTAAATTTTGCCAAGAAAGCCACTTGTCTAATAAAGCAGTTTCTGGAGTAAATCAAAATCCTTGCTGCCCTTAGGGCCTCGCTGAGATGTTCTCAGATACCAGCTGCATGAGAAATGAAAATAAGTGTGTCTTTCTGACTGGCTGCTGTTCTACCTTTTCTTTCCATCAGCCTGCAGAGAATTAACAAAGTCAAAGTTCTACGATGTGCATGGAGTTGTCAGAAATCTCAATATCTGGGAGGCCTGAGCTTTAAGTGAAAATGCCAGAACAATGGCTGAAGTAGAAAGCTCTTAAGGAAAGCACAAATAAAATAAATTTTGACAGTGAAATTTTGATGACAGAGAAATTAACTCCATATATCAGCCCTAGAAATTACTGACTTTAGTGTAACCGGCCATGGATTGGCAGTAGCAAGTGTTAGTTTTAGTCTGGTTGCCATTCAGCATGGGATACCAGGCACTAGTAAGAAATACAATAAGCACTGTGCTCCTGTAAATGTTACCTTTAAAAAAAAGAAGCTGGAGAGATAATAAGAAATAAAAGTCTTGTTATCCACTTGGTTTTCAAACTGACGCTGAGTGATACTCAAATTCAGATACTTGGACCTCCAGAATTAATATTTAAACTGTTATTACTATGATTTTGTTCAATACAGCTTGGAAAATATAGAAATGCTCTGTAAAACTCAGAGTGTTATTTTAGTGCTTATGAAGTAGGGAAGAAATTACAGGTGAAAAATGGTTTTTAAAAGTGTTTTAATTTTGAAGACCTTTGTGTATAGCATAAGCACCTTAATAATTCAAAATATCTCACTAACATTTTCACAGAAAATACCCAGGTTTCTATGTGGCTCTGTGTTGTTTCCTCTTTTTTCTCTCTTTTCCTGAATCTTCCATTTTGCCTCAGAAAAAGTGAAAGAAAAGTGATTAAGAAAACACAACTGAACAAAAAAAGGACTGTAAGGCTGAAACATGTTTAGTTTTATAGGAAGACGATTATGACGATCAGATGCTTGCTGTAGAAAGTAATATTTTACACATTTTCTGAAATGAATAAAACCTTCAATCTGATAAGGTTAGCTTGTTCTGTCTAAGAACTTTGATCTCTTTTGTGCCCCTGGCTTTTGTGCAGCTTTGTCTCCCCTTTGTATAAATCACAGACTGTTTTTTTCACTCCAATTTGAGAAGAATGTCAGGTATGCCTGTGTCAAATTGTCCACATGACCTTCACAGCTTTAAGGCACACACTGACACTAAGTTGCCTTTGTGTCACAGAGCCTAAGGTATCTGGTTTATCTCCATTGCTTCTAAATGTAAAGTCACCTTCTATGCTGATTTTTTCAGCTAACTTTTTAAAAATCAGTATCTGTCCAAACTACTCTGCTCTGCCATGTGTGTGCCTAACAGCATGGCAACACGAGCCCCCACAAACCAAGGCCACAGGTGACATACAGCTCTGGTGAGGTCTGAGCTCATGTCAATTTTAGCACTGTAGGATTTGAAGAAAAATACCTTTCTCTCTCCCATACTGATGAACTTTGTATGTGGAGATGGCTGAATCTCCAGAATCCTTCACCTTCTTTTCTATTTTCTTTTTTTTTATTATTATTTTCTTTTTTCTTTTTTTTTTTATTTTCTCTCAGGAAAAGTTTCATCTTCTTTTAGGTTATGGCATCCCCACAGCCTATCAGTACTTAAAAAATCAAAGATCACTACACAGTTTGAGTGAGGTTATTTGGGCATTTTCTATTCTCATCAAGATGTTCAGAACATGGTTCCAATTTCCCTTACTATAAACCTGCATTCTTATTTGTGATTACCATCTTTTCTAATATAAAATTAGACTATCCCAGTGGTAGCAGTAGTTCTGCTTCTTTGTTAATTTCCATTAAAAAAAAAAAATTAAATTGTTTATGATATTTTGCTTAGCAAAAGCACTTTGAAATTTGAGACATTATAAGAATAACTGCAGTGCAATTGCTTTTTTTTCTTTTTTTTTTCTTTTTCTTTTTTTTTTTTTTTTTTTTTCCTAAACAAAGCCTCCTTCCCTACGAAGCAAAAGCTTTTAGAACTTGAGAAGAGAGAGGTCATGAAGACCAGAGAGTGAAACTGCTATCAGAGAAAATTATGTTCCCCACTGATGTGTTTGGTGTGTCCACCCAGTCCTTGGCAAAAACTGAGTTTAATGACTAAGTGAAGCAAAAATTAAATTATTGGATTATTCTTTCAAATTCTTTTTATTTGGATGTTCCAAGAGGTGGTTAAAGCAAGAAACAGAAGGCCTGTGATTCTGGCCTCGAACCTGGCTTCTCCGGAGATTTGCATTGTTTATTTTCTCTGTGCCTTACCTCTCAAGTTTGAGCAGTGGGAAGGACAATGTTGACAATTCAGAGAACTGAGGAAAGTTTAAAAAGTAGTCTGAAACTGTAGGTTGCTATATAGCACAAATCATTGATAGTTTCATCCAAAAATCATCCAGACACTCCCTAGTTATTGAAGGCAACCTACCAAAAATCTCAGGCTGAAAAGTTCCAAAATCTTATCACACAAATGGAATGATGTGGCCATGAAGCAATGGAGAAGAAATGTGTAGAGTTGTGAGCAGAATTTCATCTTGTCATTGCATAGTTTTGGTTCCAGAGCCATCAGGACTAAGCTTGGTTTTGACTGCATCTTCAGATTTGTCTTCCATTGGAGCATTCAAACCAATATCATGGGGGTTGAAGAGGTTTGTCCCTCCTCTCCTCTCCTCTCCTCTCCTCTCCTCTCCTCTCCTCTCCTCTCCTCTCCGCTCCGCGCGTCTCCTCTCCTCTCCTCTCCTCTCCTCTCCTCTCCTCTCCTCTCCTCTCCTCTCCTCTCCTCTCTCCTCTCGTTTTCTTTCCTGCATGGATTCATTAATTATTTCCCAAAATTCTGTAGTTAATTTCATTTCACACCTTGTACCTCACAACTCTTCAAATTTCTTAAATAGCTCTATGCAGCATTGTCATACTTGGAGAAACGTGTTAACTTAGGTTCATCCCGTATGTCAGATAATGCTTGGAAATGAGACAGAAACCACTCGGCTGGAGTTTGACTTCTTCTGCATGATACTAATGCCATATAAAAAGAAATTATAGGTGCAGAAACACTTGCATGACATAACTGTTCTCTCCGGGTACTGGCACTTAATTGTCCTGTGAATTCACCTTGTCCTATACCTGTCTATGTGTTTAGCTGTTAGAAACAGTTTTGTAGTATGTGCAAATGGAGTCACAGAAGCTATTCATGTATAATCCAAAGCCAGATATGGTACTCAAAACTCAAAGAATTTTGCCTTTAAAGTGTCCTTGATCAATTACCTGATTCTTCCAGTCCCAATAATAGCTTCTCTGATTCTTTCTCTGAAAAATGAAGTCACATTATGAAATTACATTAGTGTGCATTGAGAGAGTACCAGTTATCTGATCTGACATTTTATATATTGATTGAGACTCTGAGAGGCAAGAAAGTCATGATTTATAGCAGTACAGTGGAAAACTGAGAAACAGATGAGGTTAGGCTACAAAATGTGAACAGTAAATGGGAGCTTAGCATGCTCAGCTCCTGCAAAGCACAGGCCTGACAGGGCTGCTCTGTGATCATATGGTGTGTGGTAAGGAAGGATATGAGTTCTTGTTCCACAAATCAAGTTTAGTTTGCATAGCAGTTTTATTTTTCTGTGTAGCATTACCAGCATATATGGAGTGAAAACTACCAGTAGTAATATATAATAATACCTAATCCAGAATTTCTTATTTATAGGTCTCAAAATCACTTCAAAAAAGCAAATCAACAGAGAAGTCCCAACATAACTAACCTAGCAGGTCTGCAGGGGAGCTGGGACAGCCTGCAGCACCCATGAGCCCCATTCCGGAGGTCAGTCCTTTGGGCTGCATAGTACCTAACCATGAAAGCAAGGAAGGGTGATGTCACAACTGAGTTGTTGCCCGCAGTCAGAGATAGCTGGTCAAGCTGCATATAACTTAAACTGTTTTGTGTGTCATCTTTGGTTTTGTCAGCCTGTCAACTTTGGCCACTAGGGAAGAGCACAGGGTATCTTCTAGGGGAGTTTTTTTTGTTTTTTTTTTTTTTTGTTTGTTTGTTTGTTTTTTTTAAGATTTTTGTTTTAATTGCTATTTGCACATTCTTCTCTTTGCCGTTTTTCAGCTGCAGGGAGATCTTGTTCTATTTTAAAAGCTAGGGCAGGAACTTGAGGCTACAGACTGCAGCCAAATCAAACAGGAATCTCACCAACCTAATAGAGGGTGGCTGATAATAAAGGCTATCTTCCCAAGACTTTAAAGCTCTGTTCTTCCAAAGACACTCCCTTATCTGAAGCCTCTGGCTTCCCATGAGAGGGTATAAACATCTCCCTATGCAGCAGGGTACCCTTTGACATTAAGAGGAAAGTACAACTCAAGATAAGTTGAAGAGGCATTTATGTCTAATCTCAGTAAGCATTCAGAGTCTGTGAATGTCTTTTTATCCTGAGTTGTTGGTATTTTTGTTTGTTTGTTTTGTTTTGTTTTGTTGGTTGCAAACACATTTTGCTTGGAGTTTTATTACATCCTTCATGGCTTTTTTTTTTTATTTTATTTTTTTAGCTGAGCTGTCAGTGCAGTACTTGTTTGGTTGGAACTTGTGTGTTTACTTGGCATCTTCAGAATATAAAACTAGTGCTGTTTACATGGCTTCCATGTAGCCAGTTCTCATAATATTTTAAGGCTCTGACTAATGCAGCTTGAGAATAAATGTTTTCTGACTTTAACATTGTACCTTGCAGGAACAAGTTTTGACGTTTTTTGTTGTTGTTGTTGTTTGTTTGTTTCATTGGCAGAGGTCTCAATTTTGTCAGTTCACTGCTATTCCTCATTAAGATGTTTTTAAATAAGTGGCAACATTTTTAATCTTTTTTCCATAGGTGTTAGGATCCTGTCAGTGAACAGCTTATAGAAAGCCCGGCTTGGTTTCATACAAATGCATTAGCATATTCATGTGACTGCTGCCCACACTCCTGCTGTAATAATAATCTCCTTTTCCAGGAGTGCTGGGCACCAATGTGCTTTCCAAGACATGTTCAGGGAACCTTGTTTCATATCCCTTCTCAGTCCTTGCTTCCTGAACACCTTTCTCCTGGCTAATTCAGAGCAAATGGGATCTTATTCTGAGCCTGGCATTGTCCTTAAGGACTGGCACTGAACCATGTGAAGCACTTGGTGTCAGCCAAGGGCTGCACACTTTCCTCCTGCTGCACTCTTGACTAGAGTCTGGCTGCGAAGATACTGGCAATGAGATTTTCAATCCTAGAAGCAATGCCAGAGCTAGCTGGGAGCCAATCTGAGAGAAAACAAAGACATTTTAGCATCAGATTTACCCCTGTGACTTAGCAGTGGTATCAGTGGAAGCTTTATTCAAATGCTGCCTTGAACCTTCTCCTTCTGCTACATGAATGAAGAGTGGGAGTCCCTCGTGTCTTCTCAGTACCCAGGCCCTTCCACACCAGGTGTTCCCTTCCCCCATATTCCAGCCACTCGTAAACTACATTCATTTACTTTGATAGGAAAACTTCCCTCGAGGTTCATGATGCGAACCTGTTTTTAGATAAAGCACATATATTCAGCCACCATAATTAACCTTCCATTTTAAAATCTCAGTTTTCAGATCAGCTCCCTACAGACTAATTTTTCTGTTTGCAGGAATGCATGAGTGATGCACAGATGCTCTGTCGGGATACTTCACCTGTTCATTAAGTTTGATTAGACAGCATTTACACTTTGCCATATACGAATGTGCCACTTTCTAACATAATTAGTCTTCCTTCAATTAGAATAAATGGCTGTTTCATTACTTTTAAGTGGGTCATTAAAGTGCCATTCCTGTCTCATGCCTCTGTAGCTGTCAAGGGTACCTTCACACTCCTTTTTGCAAAGTCAAATCTAATTTCAAAAGGCTAATGGAGAAGGTAGTGTACAAGGGCAGATGTTGCTCATGACTCCTGCTGAGAGCAGTTCCTGGGTAGTCAATTTTCCTGTGTGCTTGATACTCTGATTTACTGACAAACAGAGCTATTTGATAAGGTGCCTTTTGAAGATGTTCTTGGAGGCATCCAAAAAACAAACAAACAAACAAAAATTATTTAAAATACTTCTGTAATATGTAAATATTGAAATGTTTAAAATAATCTTCTGTGACCATATGAATTCCTGTTATGAATATGGAAGTATGTGGTTGCTACAGGGAAAACACAGAGACAGTGGCTTATCAAGAGCAATCCTCAGATCCTTGTTTTCTCATCCACACACTCATTGACAAAGATGTTCTCTCTCCAGGGGTCGTGATATTTTCTTGGAACCTGGGTGTAGCAGCAATTTGTCTTTCTTAAAGAGTCTTTGTAATTCCTGAATCATTAGATAGTACAATGCTATAAACAATTTTCTGAGAATTGGAAGGCAGATTTCTGGCCCACATCAGAAAAAATATGATTCATATTTTGGGAAGGCACAGAGACATCTTTTTTGCAAGGGAGATTTGAGAGCAGTGAGTCACCATGGTGGTTTCTTTCTGGTAAATTCTTCTTTTTAGATATGGAATCCATAGACAGATGCATATTTTAAAAATGCTTAAAGTCACATTGGCAGAAGAGTCATCCTTACCATTTTGGATATTATAAATCAGAAGCGGGCCTAGGGCTGACATCATCTGAGTCTCAGGGCTAAGATTTTGGAAAATAAAGTTTATACTACTTCATAGCTTGCTGTGGAATTAATCTACTTAAGATGCAGTAAAAATGCTTTTTTCTAAAACTAAAATATTTATGGAACTCCTAGGTTATTTTTCTATTATTGAAACTGGGTCAGATCTTGGATTGCTAAAACAAACAAACAAACAAACAAACAAAAAAAACAAAACACTTTTTTCTTTGCATTTTTTCTCAAGTTTACTCTGATTCTCAAGTGCTTTTTCTTTTTCATCTTTCTCTTTTTCTGCTTTGTGGTCCCTGGTTCTTATTTTACCACCACAAAATTGCGTAAGATTTCTCCTACTCAGTTCATCTAGGTTACATCCATCAAGATTTTTCTCTGGATCTCATCACAGGTGACTCATCAAAGCCAAAGCACCCATTAATTAGTCACCATGTTACTGATTATGTTTGTTTCTGGTAAGTGTATTAGCACAGAACAAAAATTGAAGATGCTCTTCCCATCCTCAAAATCAGTAAACATAGTGGAGGTGGGCTTCAACCGTTATCCTCTGCAGCCACTACTGTGTAGTGGTAGTTCAAAACAAAGAGAGTAGTGACAAAAGACAAGTGGGAGCTAGATAGGAGGGATTTGTCTTTTTAGGAACTTTAGGATATGGGAATTTTGATAACCTTGGTGTTAAAGCAATTACATCTCACTTCTCAGACTCTTAACCTCCTAGGTCATGTTTTCTCTATCAAACTGTGAAGAAACACACAGAATCATGTAGTCTGCTTGATCTCTTTTGATACACACACATACATATATATATTTAATTTCTGAATAAGTGAAGTTAATATGTGAACAGGTTGAATATGGAAATATTTGCTACTGCACAACATTTATCAGCCTCACAAAAATCTGTGCAACTGCTGGGTTTCTGAGGGAGGCAAGCCTAAGTCTCGCCACTTGTGACAGAAGTTTGCATTGATCCCAGATTATACTTTGAAAACTGATGTCTAAAATGCCTGCTCTTTTTGCTGTGGATTGTGTTTTGGTGGTGTAGCAGCATTCAGTGAAGATTCTGGCTTCAGATACATGGCTTAAGAGAACAGAATTATATTTTGTGGTAGCTCATGAAGCATTATCAATGGATGTATCCTGGAGCCCTTCTGATGAAGGTCTGGCCAAAGGTTCAGAGGTTCAGGCAGGATATGCTGTTTTGTCATGCCAATCAAATATAGTCAACAGGATATGGAAAATACTTCAACCTGAGTTTAAGGGCTACCAAAGGGTCACTGGAAATTTCTTCTATATGTGAAGTATAGATTGTATCCCTCCAGAGAGGCTCCTCCTCAGCTTCTTCCTTGAATCTTAGACAAAGAGGTAAAGCCAAGGTCAAAGAGCAGTGTTAAGAAACAGAGTGTTCTGCAGTCATCTGAGAAGCAACAGAGCCTGTAGAATGGCAGAAGGAAGGGTGAGGTTTTGTCCAGAAGAATTACTGCTGTGTTTCTGCAAAATGTAGGGCCTTTTTGTGGATTTCATCACTTGTTTTTTTACCTCATGCACGTGAAGTATGGGCCATGTTTTTGATAAATGGCCTACTCCCAGGGTGGAGAACAGACATGAGAAATATCCCCTTCCTCTGGAAAATGAGAAGGGAGAGTGGTTAGGTGCAACTATCTATCTTCTAAAATATTTTTTTTTCTGCAGCTATTCCTGATATATCCCTAACTTTTAGTGCCAAGTCACTTTCATAAGCTTGCAAATAATGAGTACATGGAAACCTGAGGTGAGTTCTGGGATCTTTCCTAAACTTTGGACTCTGCAAGGAGCCTGTGGAGAGTAACTGAATGGCAGGAGTTGCTGTTTCCTAAGGACAGTATCCCTGGTGCTACATGAAGTCAGTCAGCAGTGTCTGAGCAATTGTCATGCTGAGTGAGAAAGATAAAGGTGGTAGAGTGGCCACTCTCACCTCCTGGTTATGTTGTTTAAAATTCTGATTTAAGTAGCTTCTTAAGTCTAGCAACTACAGTATCAGCAGGAAAAGCTGACCCTGGCTGCTATCCCTGCTAAAAAGCTGCCTTTGGCAGCTACCAGTAAGTATGCTGGAGCTGCGTAAAGAACTGTAGCATCTTACATGTTTTTCTTTCTCAGGTTTCTTGTGACTGGGCAGCCCTTTTATCTTCTGATAATTTTAGGACTGTGTTACATATGCTGGCATGGTGGAGTCATGCAGAGGAAGTGTCAGCCAGGCTTTGTATCTATGTACTTTATAACGCTGTAATGTGAATGCTAACTCTTTCTGTATATGTGGGCCCTTCCTCCACAAGACACACAGTACAGGCAGTGTGCACCTTGTGGTCAACCAGCTGCAGCCTGGCCTGCCTCTCTCTGCAGGGACAAGCTAGAGGATGACTGGATCAGTCTTCCCAAAATGATTTACTACAGCAGCTCTCAAGCATTTTATATGCCTTCCTCTTTATCTCTTAGTTGCAGGTAGCTTATTCCTCTCCCACAAAGTGTATGGTACATATTCTGACTGCATACATGTCCTAGTGTGGAAACTGCCAAATACTCTAAATATTGTAAAATTCCAAGACCCAGTCCAGGACTCTTAAAATAGCACACGTTTAAGCAAATATCCTTTTTTTTTTTTTTTTTTTTTTTTTAACAGCCTTCTGATGTGTATGTTGGGGTATGAACGGAACTGCGGATTGCTCAAGTGTCAAGGGGGTAAATGCGTATATACCCAACTGAGACTATTATGAATGAGTCTCTTCAGAGAAGAACACTGATGAAAAGGACACTGTTGGTGAGAACAACCACAAAAGTATGAGCAAATACTCAAAAGGAAGAACACCCAGGGGGAACGGGTTCCCACTTTCTAGTGAACTACATTATTTTGTTTTCGTAAGTCATTCTAAATAGGAAAGATTTTCCAGTTTTAGCAACCCAACCAAAACAGAACAAAAAAACTCATCTGAAATCAAGCCTGCCCTCAGTTAAAGTTCTTCTGGGTGTGAAGATAAGTACCACAGAAATGTATTTCCATGACTGCAGGACAAGCAGAACTCTCTTAACAGGGGATAAATTTTAAAAAGTTAAGCTTTCATCTGTCATCTTTGTTTACATTGCTCCATCATTATGATACTTAAAAGCCTCAAAATTTTTAATGTATTTACCACTACAGCACCATCAGGATAGGTGGATGTGTTAGTTTCCCCATCAAAAAGATGAAGAAAGAAGGCAATAAAGATGGTGACTTGCCTAAGATGCATTCAAAGTTGAATTTGTCACCTGCGTTACAGGTTATTGGCTTCTCATACCATTATTTACCTTCCATTTAGTCCTTGCATCTACAGTATGAATGGATAGTGAGTTGCTAGGGACTATGCCCTCTGTAGTAATGCAGATCCCGATCCCCTCTTTCTTCATGCTGGAAAATTCCACTAGCTTCAGATACAATTTTCTTGCTTGTTTTTTCTTATCTTGGTTCTTCAGCTCTCAGATCAGACTGCAGATCTTTTGCAAACTGTCTTTTCTTTAAGTGATTTGTTTCCTCCTCAGCCTGGACTTAGGCTAGGAGAATTGCATAAAAATGGGGAACAGGGCAGAAATCTTACTGGGCTTTTCTAAAGCCTGCCTCCAGTTTTAGGAGCAAAAAAGTAGAAATTCCTTCATTATTTAAACTCTGTTATTCCCAGCTAGAGTCTGCTCTCCATCAAGTCAGATTCCAAACTATTCCTGACACAGAACTGTATAAACGGAGGGGAGTGAAATTCAGCTAGCTTTATACGCATCTACCCCCAACTCCCTGCTCTTGCTGGGTATGTCCTTGTAGAGTACAGAGGGATCTTGATAAAGGTATTGTTTTGGATTTCTCTTTATTCACAGGATCTTGTATTTTTCCTCATGCCAGGAGTTCTGTCAAGGGCAGCACTGGCTGCTGCAGTTGAAGGTTGTGCTGACACCTTCTTAAAAATCAGGCCTCTGGCAGGAAAGGCATAGTCCAGACTTCAGAAACTTCCTAGCTTAGACATGAGGAAGGGCTATGATGAATCCATGAGTTTTCTCAGAAACCTGGGTAATTAGTGTGGTAGACATATCCATGTAAATGGCTTGTAGATCTTTTCTAGCTCATCATCAGTATATACATGTTCCTGCCATGCAGCATACATGGCTCACAGAACTGGATAGTCCTTTGTTGGGTGAGTGCAAATCCATTTGCAATAAAAGATGGTCAACAGTATGGAAATAGAGAGGTGACAAAAAGGAATTGCAGAGCAGTTAAAGTTTGAAATTAAGGAAGCTGACACTGAGAATTGCAAGATGTTTTCATCACGAGTTGGAATGTGTTCTCTTTGCAGTTTGTTGTGTTATATGAGGATTCCCTGTTTGCTTCACTGCTCTCCATGCAGGCTTGACACAGCCTGATAATGCTGTTCTTGTACTCTGGAAGCTTGCAAAAAGCAAAAATATAGATGATCAACCCAGTGCAATGACTGCTCACTGCTCTTTTTTTTTTTTTTTTTTTTTTTTTTTTTTTTTAAGAAGCTGGTGAATTGGTAAAGATTAAAATACTCTAAACAACACTGTAGCATTTGAGACGCATTAAATAGAGTGAAACCTCTTTTGGTACTTACTGATATTTACATACCATGTAATTATTATTATCATTGAATATCCTGATTTCCTTTCTTTGAACATCATGTCTAAACAGGAAAAACTAACCTTCCTGTTTGGAGAATTGTTAGTTTCAAAAGGAATACATTTTTCTCTCTTACTTGAAGCTTTCAAAGATTTTATTTTTAATACAAATGGAAAAGACAAACAATAGGCTACCTTTAAGGAAGGAAAACCGCATGTCTGAAACAAACATAGTCTGCTATGAATAGACAGTTGATAGTCTTTGCGTTACAAAATAATTCATGTCACACCTATACACTGACTTTTGCATATCAGGAAAGGAAATGTAGACTTATTTTTGGCATCTGTATGTACACAATTCAGAAAGCAAAGGCAAGGTTAGAAAAGCAAGAGAATCCTTCTGTCAGTCTCTGTGCAAACAGCAAGAGAGAATCAGTGAGGAGTTGTATTGGCCCAACAGTAATGCCTACAGATACAATACATGGTTGACTAAAAAGGCTAAATTTAATATTTCTGGTACTTGCTTGGCATTGAATGTTCTCTTTGGTTCGTGTCTGTGCTCACAGTGGCCCTCTGGGTAAATCTCAGCTCCTAAACTTTGCTTTTGCAACTTTGTTTTGTTGAAAGAGATACTGGTTGAACAACATCTGCAGTTCTGCTCCTTTGTATGGAATCCTGATGGCTGCCAGGAGCAGCACAGTGAAACTAAAGACCAAGATGCTCAGCTTATCTTTACAAGGGACAAAACAGAAAACAAGTAACTAAAAGACACATGTGCAAAAGTGCTTGTACCCAAAAAGCAGAATAAGCTGTTTGTCATCCCACAGCCACCTTCTTGGAGACTGACAAGCAGCCTAATAGAATAGCCACCATCAGAGGCCTTGTAAGAACTACTGATGTAAGTTTGTCTCTGTTGGATGTTTTCGTATTGTTGTCACTTTTTCTGTTTTTTTTTTTTGTTTTTTTTTTTTTGTTGTTTTTTTTTTTTTTTAATTGCAGTCAAGACCATAGTTTTGCTGATCCTATTTATCAGCAACAACTACAAAAATCTTGCAAAACTAAAGGACATATGTGATGCAAGACCATCATCCAGAGAGAGTTGGAAAGCCCAGCCTATGTCATCTTCACCACCTTCCTTAAGCTGTTCATTGCTCAAGGTCTTGTATTCATGACTTTCCATCTCATGATCATAGAAAAAGTGTTAAGATGTGGTCTTCTAGGGTCAATACCAGACATTTAAAACTGTTTTCTAACCTGTGGTGTTTTGTTTTGTTTTTAATACCAGACTTCTTATTTTGGAAGCCTTATTTCACACAACTGTGTGCTTGCTGTTGGCAATAATATATAGTGCAAAGAAACCTTGCAAAAATTTGCTAGTGCTAGTGTTATTTCAATTAAATCTGCCTGATGTATGAGAATTCTGGTTAATCAGGTTTGCATTCTCAGACCCTAAAGAAGAATCTTACCATAGAATCACAGAATGGTTTGGGTTAGAAGAGACCTTAAAGATCTCACCTGGTTCCAAACTCCCCTGCCATGGGCAGGGAAGGGACACCTCCCACCAGACCAGGATGCCCAAAGCCCCATCCAACTTGGCCTTGAACTCTTCCAGGGATGGGGCAAAAACAGCTTCTCTGTGCAAATTCTTCCAGTTCCTCACCACCCTCCGAATAAAGAATTTCTTCCTAATGTCTCATTTAAAATCTACCCTCTTTCAGTTTAAAACCATTATACCTTGTTCTATCAATACACTCCCTGATACAAAGTTCCATGATAAAGAGATTTTGGTCCTTGTCTTGTCTTTGCTTGCTTCAAGGTTCCACTTTTCATGGAATGGAAGTACCTTTTTAATGGCAAGATGCTTAGACTGCCATATGTGCCTTGCCTAACTTTGGTGATCTCCTAGATTCACATGTGCTGCTTCTGCTCCACTTCCAGTGTTTTCTCCTCTCACTCCTGCCACTCACTTGTGTATTGCTCTTCATCTGTAAGTATTTTGCCAGGTATGGATCTTGCTTTGTGATTTAACTGGACTGCTGAAATTCACAGTTCCAGTGAGAAGAGAACATGTTAAAGCCATTGTAAAATAATCAGTACCACATGAAATTGAGAAGGTGGTATACAATAATCTGAAACCCAGATGGTCTCTGGCAGTGGGAAGAAGGAGAGCTGTCATGCTCAAAGAGACTCAGAAGTCAAAGAATGAGCTGAGTTAATGATTTTGTACAAGAAAGGCAGTGTGATTCTGAGCAACATATGGATGAGTGTCCCACTCAAAAAAGTGAACACACTGTAGTCTTATCTGTGGTAGCATTCGCCACAGCTACTGTAGAGCTATTGGGGTGGGAGCAACGATGGATACTACCTGTAAATGAACAAGGTGATAGCTCCAGCAGCATGCTGAACAGTCTGTCTGAAGAGGGATTAGCAAGTGGGATTAGTAAATATAACTGGACAATACTTTGGTAAGCCTAGTGTGCATGTTGGATGGGAAGGGAAGCAGAAACCTGGCTTCACTGGACTCTGACAGGTTTGCTAGCTGTAACTCTTGAACCACTGCATTGACTGCTTCCCCAGTTAATGTTTATAATATATGTTGCAATGGTCTTACTATCAAATATCTCAGCTGATATCATGTGGCACTAAGTCACTGTCTGAATATTCCATGTGTTGCTACTGTGAATAAATTCACCAGTTTCTATCCTAATAACTTATTTTAGAGACAGTGTCACACTTCACACTCTATTCTGGACATTCTCCAATGACAACTTAATGTCTTTCACTAGGGAAGGTGAATAAAACTGATGAGAGTATCCTTAACTAAAGAGCCATAAAATTCTAATAGAGCAGTAATGTTCCCAGTGAGCCTTAAGGGAATCTGATCAATAGCTATGAGGTTGAGGCTCAATTTATGGCATTAATTCATCAAGCATAGTCATTCTCCATTTTTGTACAGGATGCTTCTGTGATTCCTGCTGAGCAGAGCAGAACAAAGTCTGTACAAGCCCTTTCTTGACAATTCCCCAGGCTTTGTCATACAAGAGGAGGTGATTCCACAGCAGTGGTAATTGAAGTCCTACCATCTATTTGAAGTCAATTTTTTCATTTGATAGGACAGACTGTACCAGCTGGGAAGACTGCATTTATTCAGAGTGTCTCAGGCTTGAGGTGTTTTCACAGTGAGTAAAAAAATAAAGTTATTTCAGATTTCTTGAAAATTTCACACTGGAATTATTCATAGGCCTATTAACCACTCCACAATCAGGAACAGTTTGGTAGCATGTTCTCCAAAAATCTCTTTACTTCCTTTTGTCAATCCCTTGCAGTAGAATTTGCAAGGAGCAGATGGAGGCTGTGCCACTTATGTTTCTAAGATGCCTCTGTGGTATAAGGATGTTTTCCCAGCTGCCCCTAACACAGTTTTAATTTCTTTACGCTTCCAAAATGGTATGTATATCATATGGAGGTGTGAAGGCAGACAATGAAATTTCATCTGAAGGTTTCATTACCTTTAAGTAAAAAGTCAGAAGACTGAAGTAAATGCGAGTTCAATCTAGCCCCTTCCACCAGTGCCATAAGCAGAAGAGAGAAGCATTTCAAACAAAAAAGCAAAGACTTTGTTAAAGACATATTGGCAATCTCTGTATCTACTCGTGTGCAATAGTTCCTGCATACACAGGTTAGCTGAAATAAGTTTTAAGTACCTGAAGTGACAGGTGTGTCTTGTAAGTACACAATAAGGTCCAAACTGGAGAGGGCTCTCAGTTAGCACTTGACCAAAAATGTTTTGTGACAGTCATTCAAATATAATTTCTTAAACATGCTTTTAAATTTCCCATCTCTTACACTATATACAGATCCATCACCTCGACTTGCACACGATCTTGATTGTACAGATTGATTCCTGCTTTGGCTGTCAGTAGCTTGGTAAGCTTCTATTGAATATATATACATAACCTCTGCCTGAAAAGAATGTCTTTAAATATTTGCACTGGCTGGGAAAAATAGAAAAAGTTGGACGCTTTCAGAGACCTGTAGGAAATGCAGAGTGGTGGCTTTCATTACAGCCCACGGGGGCCCTGGGAAGCCGGGACTGCCGGTACTTTTACTGACTGTGCAGCAGCATTTCGTCCCTAATGTCAGCAGCTGCGGTGGACTGGAAGCAGGAGGAGTTCAGGACAGCCTTAGTTGTTACCCAAGCCAACAGCGACACCCAGGGCTTCATGAGCACAGTCCCGTCCCTTTTCTTAATCCCCCTGCCCCATGCAAACGGCAAATTTTCCCAAAGTTTAGCCCTTTTCTGTTCCTGAATGACAACACGGATTGAGAAGAAAGTAATATTTTGCTGTAGTCATTGTATCAATAGAAATCATGCATCTTGTTACATTGAGAGTAAATTAGATCAGTCACAGGCACTTTGTTAGTCAAACAGCTGCATTCTCATGAAGCATACTATAATTTATTGCTTCTATGAAAATAGTTAAGATGGTACTATTTGTTTGCAGCTAAGGTCAAGATAGCCAGTTTATAAACCAGTCCACTCCTGCTTCTTTTCTACAGTGAAAAAATCACCCAGCCCATACTGAACTTATTTTGGTAAGCCGTTACTGAATACATGTACAAAATCAGGTGAACGATACCATCAAAGACTGTGTCGCAATTAAAAGAAAAAAAAAAATGGGTGCAGGTTTTATAACAGTGCACAATTGTCATTGTTTTGGCTTGGATAGAGTTAATTTTATTTGAAGAGCCTTGTATGATGCTGTGGTTTCGATTTTTGATGAAAATAGTGATGATAATACTGATGTTTTCAGTTGTTGCAGAGTAGTGCTTGCACAGAGCCAAGAACTTTTCTACTTCTCCTGCTGCCCTGCCAGTGAGGAGGCTGGGGGTGCACAAGGAGCCAGGAGGGCATGCAGCCAGGACAACTGGATCAAACCGGCCAAAGACATATCCCATACCATATGATCATAGAATGGCTCGGGCTGGAAGGGACCTCAAACATCATCCAGTTCCAACCTCCTGGCATGGGCAGGGATGCCACCCATTAGATCAGGTTGCCCAAAGCCCCATCCAGCCTGGCCTTGAACGCTTCCAGGGAAGGGGGAACCACAACTTCTCTGGGCAACCTGTGCCAGCGCTTCACCACCCTCTGAGCACAGAATTTCTTCCTAACATCTAATCTAAATCTCCCCTCTTCTAGTTTAGAACCACTCCCCCTTGTCCTGTCATTATTTGTTTGAGCTGAGTCACTCTCCATCTTTTTTATAAGCCCCCTTTAAGTACTGAAAGGTCACAATGAGGTCACCCCAAAGCCTTTCTTCATAGGAGAGGTGCTCCAGTCCTCTGACCATCTTTGTGGCCCTCCTCTAACAGATCACCATCTTTCTTGCGCTGCAGGCCCCAGACCTGGATGCAGCACTCCAGGTGGGGCCTCGTAAGGGCAGAGCAGAGGGGAACAATCACTTCCCTCAACCCTCTGTCCACTCCTCTGTTGATGCAGCCCAGGATACAGTTGGCATTAATTTCTGGGCTGCAAGCACACACTGCTGGCTCATGTCAAACTTTTCGTCCACCAGAACCCACAAGTCCTTCTCTTCAGGGCTGCTCTCAGTGAGTTCTTCTCCCAGACTGTACTCATGTCTGGGATTGCCCTAACCCAGGTGCAGCACCTTGCACTTGGACTTGTTGAACCTCGTGTGGTTCACATGGGCCCAAACCTCAAGCTTGTCCAGGTCCCTTTGGATGTCATCCCTTCCTTCTGGTGTATCAACTGCACCACTCAGCTTGGTGTCACCTGCAAATTTGCTGCACTCGATCCCACCATCTATTGAACAATACCAGTCCCCGGACAGACCCCTGAGGGACACCACTTGTCACCGTCCTCCACCTGGACACAGAGGCATTGACCACCACTCTCTGGTCCACCTGTCAAATCCATCTCTCTCCAATTTGGAGACCAGGATGTCACATGGGACAGTGTCAAAGGCTTTACAGAAGTCCACGTGGATGACATCAGTCATCCTTGTCAACTGATTCAGTCACTCCTTTGTAGAAAGCTACCAGATTGGTCAGGCACGATTTGCCCTTGGTGAAGGCATGCTAGCTGTCTCAGATCACCTCTTTGTCTTGCATGTGCCTCAACATTGCTTCCAGGAATATCTTTTCCATGACCTTGCCAGGCACAGAGGCGAGGCTCACCAGTAATGATGTTATGTTCAGCAACAAAAGGTGGGGTAAAGAAGGAATAAGAAGGGGACATTTGGAGTGATGGCATTTGTTTTCCCAAGAAACTGTCAGGCGTGATGATCCCACTTCCTGGAAGTGGCTGAACACCTGCCTGCTGATAGGAAGTAGCAAATGAATTCTTGTTTTGTTTTGCTTGTGTGTTTTTGCCTTGTCAGGGGGCTTTGTTTCAACCCCGGAGTCTCACACTTTTACCTTTCTGATTCTCATCCCCAATCCACCTGTGGAGAGTGAGCAGGTGGCTGTGGGGTACTTCAGCTGATTGCCAAGATTAAACCACATTAGTGACAGCTCAGACTTTTATTCAAATGATCCCGAGCAACCCCCTGAAGATACACACCTGAGCAAAACAGTGATAAAATAGAGAGTAAATAGACAATTATTATTCCAGGGGAAAAAAAAAAAAAAAAAAAAATCAAGTTCCATTGAAAAAAAAAAAAAAAATCTTAGAATTGATCAGGACACAGGATGTACAGAGAAAAACCCAAATGACATACAAAAGTTATCTTCATTTTCCACCCACAGAATGTGAAATCTGCCTAGCACATACTGTGCTATTGGCCATATCACTGGTGTACAGCCCGTGTGGCTGCTGAGGTAGTTTCTTGTTTGCTTTTCAAGAGGGTTTGTTTGGTTTTCCAGGCTTGCTTCAGATCTGAAGGGAGGGTTCATTTTTCTCTGCAGGGCTGGAGGCAGCTCAACCAAGAAAGTGCCAGACTGAAACAGCAGCAAATGATGTAGCCCAATGATTGTAGTTTTACCAACAAACAGAGAAGTTGTGAAGGGGAAGGGGATGAATTAAATTCAAAAGTTGTACATTGCAGTTGAGAAGATGTGGATAATTTAATAAAATTAAAAATAAATAAGATCTGTGTAACACCAATTTAAAGCATAAAGGTTTAAAGCACTAATGCTATTTTGATACAGGGCATAAAAACTTACAGAGTTCAGAAAGCACAGGAGAAAGTAATCAACAAAAATACATTAGGCTATACATTAAAATATATGTGAGTCATATACAGGACAATGGACTCTTTGTCCAAAAAAAAAAAAAAAAAAAAAAAAGTATGGGCTTCCTCCCTTCCTCCTCTCACTGAAACAGAGACCTGTACGTATGTAGCACTCTGTAAATAGTATTAAGTTGTTTGAAACTAAGCATCCAAAATGTGAGAAATGTGAGGCATTTGTGATTCATTAATTCTTCTGAAAATGGGTGCCATAGTCCATACAATAATTGCACTTCCTTGTATTTGCTGTTGCTTTCAAGTTGTTTCTATGTTTAGTAGGATTAAAACTGAAACAGTTATGTTTCTACCTGCTTCTTCATGGAAAAATGAAGCAAAGCTTCTGTTTCTTCCTGCCATGGCACAGCTAAAAGAGGGTATCTGGAAAGCCAGCAACCCATGCACTGTCAATGTGAGAGTGACGCTACAGTCTGCAGCTCTATACCATTGACATTTCTTTGCACTTTTTTTTCCTTCAGAATTTGGCAAGAAAGGTTATTTAAAAACCATTCTATATCTTGATAATCTTCAGGCCATCGCAGATACTGACTTCTTTGTAAATAGATACGAATTGGTTTGTGCTTCATCAGTTGATACTGAGAAAGTGATCCAACTACTACCATAATGAGGACATCTTTCAGATCACTAAAGTACCTGCTCTGGGCAAAATTAAAGGCTTGCACACACCACCCATCTTTGAGAAACTGTCTGGTCACAATGCAAATTGTTTTTCTGCTGTTCCAAATGGCATCACGAATATTGTTGATATGTTCTTCCCCAGGCAAGAAATCTCGTTCCTCAAAGCACAAGGTAAATCTGTTTTTATCAAAATACTGTGAATCCAGGTGCTTTAGCAAAGAATTCTGGACCCATTCAAAATCATTTTTGCTGTAGCACAAATATGCATCATACTTGTATTCACTTGTGTCTGCTGCTGGTGTATGTCTGTCTATCAATTTTTTGGTGATAGTTTTATACCAGACAAAACAAACCCCCCGACAGCGAGTGAAAGTGATGGCTGCCATTAAAAACATTAAAAGGGTGATGGACGTGAAGATGAATACTGTGAATCTGAGTTTCTGCTGGAGTTCATCTTCCTTGCAATCATCATATATCAGAAATGACAGTGGTACCCCTGCCAATGTAGGTGGGTGTACACAGTACCTGTCAGACTGTGAGCCATCTAGAGTTACATTGGTTTCATTTAGCCACACTATTAGGCTCATTAAATTACAATCACAGACATAGTTGTTATGTGATATATCCAGAATACTCAAAGACATAAAGACTTCAGGCTCAGGGGAAAAAAGCTGGTTTCTAGACAAGTTTAGGTATCTTAGGCTCTGTGGAAAAATCCCAGGAGAGAGATGAGACAAGAGGTTGGAAGCCAGATTAAGTCCTGTTAGAGATATTAGGCCTCTAAAAATTCCTTGTGGAAGAGCACTAAGGTAGTTGTTGTTCAGATGTAGAGACTGAAGTTTGGACAGTGGCCTGAACACATCCAAACATATCTCTCTCTCCCAAACAAGCTGTAACATGTTTTCTCCTAGATCCATAAAAATTAACTGATTATTTTCTATAACAGTAACACTTTTCTCACAATAAGAGAAGCGATTCTGTTTTAAGAAGATATACTGCACACCTGGAACTTGGAAAAGAATATACAGGTCACCCAGATCTGCCAACCAATTTCTCTCTAATTCAAGATAAGTTGCAGCTATTGCTGTGCCAGCTACAGACATTAACTTATTGTCACCTAAAAAAGCATATGTCAGATGTGGAAAGGAAGGGAGTTTTTTAATGGCGTTATCTCTGAGATTGACTGTTTTCAGATTTACTAATTTACTGAATGATTCTTGACCAATCATCCCAATATGGTTTTGCTCCAAATCAATGTGCATTACATTATGTAGCCCCTCAAAAGTATAATCATACAACTCACCTAAAAGATTACTTGCGAGATTGAGAGTTCTTAGTTTTCCTAAGCCAAAAAATGCTTGCCTTTGGATTTGATTCACCTTGTTTCTGAAAAGATTTAGTGATTCCAGATTACCAAGGCCTTTAAAGATTAATGAATTGAGAGAGAAAATGTAACCATTGGAAATATCAAGCACACAAAGATCACTTCTTGATAGCCCTGTAAATGTATGCTCATCTGGATTTTTTAAGTTATCGAATCCAAATCCTGAGCCCATTATATGAAAGCTAAATTTTAAAGTATTGATTGGAGTCCCTTTAATGGCTGTACAGAAATACTGGACTTTCTTTGTGCTCCAGCCATTCTGACTAACGTCCAGTACGTTAAATGTAATATTTCTGAAAGGATTTGGGCATTTGGCCCAGACCGTTTCATCAGTCTTATACAAACTAGTAGAATGGAGGCTAAAAAATGAAAAGTGTTTTCCTTGGAAGCTGGTAAGATTGCTTTCACACAGGTTGGATATGTCATTGAATTTCAGGCTCACATTTTTCAAGACTGTTAGATTATAAAATAAGGAATGAGGCTGAAGTTTTGTGATTTGGTTCCCTGAAAGATCCAATTCTTCTAATGAACTCAAATCTTGAAAGTAACGCTCCTCCAGGATGGAATCTCCAAGTTTGTTGTGAAACAGTCGGAGTACAGTCAAACTTTTCAAGCCCACAAAAGCATCAAGATCCAGCTGAAGAATCCCATTTTGTCCTAAGTCTAAGACACTAAGGTTTGGCAGGTTTCTGAAAGCTTCTTTTCCTATGTTAACATGAGAGACAAGTTGTGTTCCAATTTCCAAAAATAACAAATGCTCCAGCAGTGGAAATGAAGATGCAGTCACTTGGCTGATATAGTTGAAACTTAGCAAAAGCTTCATGGTATTCTTTGGCACAGGTGGAATACCTGTGAGGTTGCAGAAATAATACACGGAGACTTGGGCTTCTGAATAACAGCTTCTAGATGCACATATATCTGTAGCTAGTGATATTCCAAAAACAAGTACTATCTGTTGATGTAACATCATGAATCTGTATGAAAGAAGTGAAACTAGTAAGCATTAATTTTGCTACTGACTATCTGCAATAACTTGTATAGCAAGGTTTTAATAGTTGTAGAATAGAAGACTAATGTAATGCTAAAAATTACTAGTGACTTGTATTTATCCTTTCTCTGAAGTCTAATAAGCATCATCTGATAGTCTCAGAAACTGGTTCCTATGAGACATGAGCACCTCTGATATGAAAAGTAATTCTTCTGATCTGCATCTTAAGGTCAGCACCAAAACCCCAATAGTTAACTGACCAATATCTTGGTCTAGCTATTTAATTTGCATAATGGAAGTGACAACACTGGTATATTAGCTTAATTCCTTAATTGGTGATCCAAACAGGTTTAAACAGTTTGGATTACTAAAGTATAAATGCCATCATCCAGTCATCAGAACAGGGCAGGCCAGTGCTGCCCTTTCCCTCAGCTCTCTCCTTGTGAGGACAGTGATGCTATCTGGAATGTAGGTTGCTGTAACACAGCAGTGCCTAACAGCCATGAATTTTTAAAAGGGGAACTTCATTTAGGGCTCTGTGACTCTGAGATTAACCCTGCAATGTGAAATTGTTCTTGAAAAAGTGGTAAAATAGTTTTAGAATAGGCAGGTGCAAGGCTAACCGTGAAGGAAAAGAAAAATGTGGTAGTCTGAAAGCAGTGCTGCAAGATGTGAAAAACTACATTTGATGAACTGTAGATTGCTACGTTATTACAAAAAGGTACATAACATAATTTATGCAACCCAATGATGAATACATTTATTAATTCATTCACACTCTGGATTTTCCAGGCATTATACCATCTGTTGGCCTGTCTCTCTTAGACATAAATCTCTTCAAAGCTAGGAAAGTCTTTTTCATTGAGCATGTTACAAAATAAAGCAAATTATTATCACTAAAGTAGTTGTTTGTGTAATGTAGTTTAAAAAAAAAAAAAAAAAAAAAAGTTAGCTAAGGTTGCAACCATCTGCCTCTCCTTTTTAAAC
This sequence comes from Nettapus auritus, assembly GCA_011076525.1. Taxonomy (NCBI): domain Eukaryota; kingdom Metazoa; phylum Chordata; class Aves; order Anseriformes; family Anatidae; genus Nettapus; species Nettapus auritus. The sequence continues at coordinate 35,320,664 of CM021767.1, read as the reverse complement.
AGCATTATTTGAAATGATTTACTGACTGACAACCCAGTGTAAGGTTTTTTCTGACCTCCAGCACAATCTATTTAAAAACTGGTAAATGTGAGTCCTTGTGGAAGCAAATCTCCTGATGGCTATCTAACAGCTACATGGTAAATCTATTTCAGAGAGGAAAGAGAGTTGGGCTTTGACCCAGTAATTGAAAAGAGGTAAATCCCATTAATTATTATTCTGATTCAAGCACGCTGCTCCTTTAAAGCACAAGTACAGAACACTATGCAGAATTTAGGACTTCAACTAAAAACATCTTATGCTTGTTGCTGTCATGCAAAGTGCACGGACTTCTAGGAAATAAGAAGTATGTCAGTAGAAACCAAACTGATATTCATATTTCAAATACCAAATGAAAGACCTAGCCATTTTTATAGACTCTTCAAATAAGAATTACAATGTAATAATAATACAATTAAATCTCATTAACTTTGACATGATCTCACAGAACCTAACATTTTTTGTTGATGTTCTCAAAGTCATCATGTTATGTTGAAATCTGAACTTGCAATCATCTAACTATTAAGATTACTAAGAGGAGTCTGTAAATTTTCACCTTAAAGGCTCAAATTTCAAGTGGGAAATACATACCATACAGTTTTGTATTTCATGTTTTTATCATGTCTGTTTTTAAGACAGTTTCATGGTTTGGGTCAAGACTTTGTTCTTGAATGTGAAAGAGATGATGAATACAGGATAGAGTGCTAAATTCCAAAGTTCTGACTTTCACATTTCATTCACATTTTGTCTCAGTAAAGTATTTAGGATTTGCTCCAAATAAAAGCAAATTACAGGCAATAAGGATCAAAATCCTTTTAAGAGATTTTAACTGCATCTGTGGGGAATTATCCATAATTCTACAAAATAATTATATTTTTACCCTCTTTTTGACTTAACATGCACTGTTGAAAGCGGACATTATAAATAGCCAGCTATATAATATTAAAGTTACTACAGGATATTGTAGGTTATTTTAAAAAGACACAGCTAAACATATAGCAAACAGATCATTATTTTACATATGTTTAAATTCGATTCCAGGTATTTGCTCAAATACTATAGCTGTTTTTTGTTGTTGGTGGTTTTTTTTGTGTGTGTGTTTTTTTTTTTTTTTAAGTTTTGGCAAAGACATAACATTAGCAAAACAGGTGACATGTAGAAAGTACTTTGGAAATCAACATTTAATATAAATATATACCAACTTACAACAAGAAAAAGCTCACAATATTTAGAGTGGAGCTATGAGAAAACATTGTTTATTATTCTAAAATTAAAAATGTACCTTGATTTTTACTATCAGAAAAAAAGGTATAATATTTTTAACCACTTCTGCTTTTACATTTTATCTGCTTCTCTATATTATTGTAAATACAAATCTCTATCAGTCTCTTAACAGTCCTTATACTCCGCTTCAGCTCAGGTTTGGTGACAAGGAAGGTTTAATTTGTAAAATGTTTGCTCCCTCAATGTTTTCTGCAAAAGCTACTATCTTTTCCCACAGATCTTGGCTCTTCATGAGTAAGAGCAGGATGCTAGCAGTGTAATGCCTGTTACTGTGCTTGTGAAGGCAACAACAATTTTTAATGTAATAGAATCTCCCTATCTAGTACTTTACGCAACCCTTTACCATCAGGTACATTAGTAGCAATAATATAGGTACATTAGTACCTATAACCTTTTGGGAAGAATATTTTCCCTACAAAATGACCGTCATCCCATTCAGTTACATGCACGTGCATGGAGATGAAGGATTGTATAAATGCTTAATTTGTTATTGAAACATGGAGCAATGAAGTTTAGAGAATGAGAGCTCCGTGTGTGGGGTTTTGTTTCATTCTACTTCATTTATGTCAGAAGGGGTAAGCAGTAAATGGAAAGGGAAAAGTAGCAGGAGGAAGAGGAGGAAAAACACAGCAAATGCTTTTGGGATGGAAAGTCCTTAGCAGGTCAGTTTCTAAGCAATGGAAAGAACTTTTACAATGCAAGGTGAATATTCAACCTATATCTAACATGAGCAAGCAATGCACACAGAATGCAAATACTGTAGTTTTTGTCTTGGACTCCCTAGGAAGTGTGCAACTGGATCAGTGAAGGTAGATTCAGCTCTTAGAGTAGTTTGGAACTGACCTATACCATTGTACTACCTTTTTAAAAATATATATATATTTTTAACATGGGTTTAAATCACCTAGAAACTTTCACTAGCACAACAAAAAAGGAAGGGAATTGACAGTACCTGAGTGGATGCTGTAGTGCCACCTGTCCTCAGCACAGCTGTGTACACCTTAGGACGTCGTCAGAAGCTGTCAGTGAGCAAGGCCTGAAGTATAGCTGAAAAGAGGGACTGAGACTGTCACCATTTTATGTACATAAGTCAGGAAAAAGTTAGAATAACAGCTATTCCATGGAGAGTTGCAAAGCACTTGCCATTTCCCCACCCGTGTCCCCAGCAAAAATGCACTGAGTCCACATAAATAAAGAATGGGTTATGTACCCTATTTTTCTCCTTGCTGATGGCTGTGAATGTTCACTTGCTATTTAAAAAGTGATACGAAGGAAAATTTCAGTCTCAGAAGTGGTTTTGCACAGCTTTTAGTAGCATGCTTACTCTCCTCAGCAGCACCTCCTGTTTCCACCACATAACGTAGGTCAAATATGAACCAGCACAAGCCAGTTCAACTGATATGCACTTTTGTACTCCTGAAAATAATCAGCTGACCTAAATAGTTCTGAATTTTCAGCCAGAGCTTTTGGGGAACAAAACTCTCAGAGGTGCTGACTATCTGGACAGGCTCTAGAAAAGACCAGTTTTATACAATTAACAACAAGCTTTAAAGAGTTTAAGATTTTTTTTTTTTTCAGTAACATATTGCAGTGACCATGATATCCTCCTATGGTGAATTTTCCTAGATGACGACTCAGCCAGTTAGAGGAATTGTGTTGCCCACCACAAGAACGGGCTGCTTGAAATAATTCCATACAGATGAAGTATTGTGATCAAGAATATTCATAATTTAGGTGAGGGGGATGTGGTCAGCAGATAAAGACTAGACAGAGGTAAAGCAGGTAAATATTTATTTATCTGCACATGCACATACAAACACACACACACCAAAAAAAGAGGATGCAAATTGTTAGCTCATGCTAACTTTTACAAAAACATATAGGCCATTTTCTGTAGGCCACTGGATCACAGATGAGTGTTGCATATATATAATAAAGGTACCAATAAAGTGCTCCATGCAGGCTCCCCCAAGAATGTAAAGCTGTTGCTTTTTCACATCAACCTCCAGAAGGTCTGTAACTGCTGTGCAAGGCTCCTCAACCTGAGGTGCACCTGGGTGAGTGTTTGCACATACCGGAAGCAGCAGAAGGACATGGTGGTGCTGTGTAAGTTGACCAGCTTCCCAGAAGGAAGGGCCTTTTGGATCAGATTTTGGGGGACTTGGCTGCCTAAATCCTATTAAGTTCACATGAATAGAAAAATTTGCTTTTCTCAATCTCATTCTTCAGTTCCTGGGACCCTTCCTGCCATACAAATGAAAGAGCCTCCCTGTTCTGTTATACCTCTATATCCAGCCATGCCACAATTCCACAGAGAACAGAGTCATTTCTACTTCTTGGAGGAGTGCCGAACAAGTTAAATATCCTTACCTAATATCCTTACATGATTTTCTTCACTCATGGTGACACTTATGGACATCTTTCTCAGAGACTGGTTAGACACACTGACTGTGAAGGACTATCTGTATTTGTTACTTGGTAAAATTTCTTAGGAAAAAAACAAAACAAACAAACAAACAAAGACCTTCAAAGAGCACCCTCTTTCTTTTAATCTCATGGTAAGCCTGCTGCTGACAAGGAGTTTGTTTAAAATATTTACCTAGGTCGTAACAGAGATCTTAAAAAATACATCACAAACAGTAAGTCTTTGTTCTTAGATTGGCCAGATAAAGGACAACTGTTATTGTGAAAGTATGTATCGCTGCTGCTATGCAATTAGATCACATCTACCCACTGAAGAAAATAAATAAATAAATAAATAAAAAACTCCAAGCTTTTGTCCAGGCTCTAAGTCATCCCAATAATCCCAATATATGCATTTCTGCTCATAAAAACTGTGCAATGTAAACAAACTGTACATATGGGACCTGCCTAGTCAATTGCAACCTAAGATGAATAAGAATTCATTAGATGACTAGTGAATGTGTCCCTTTGAAGCCCCTGAGCCTCTCCCTTAAGATGCTAGGATGCTTGACTCAAATACAACATTTTCCAACTTAAAATCAGAATGCATATTATAAGGCAAGTGAGTACTGAGACAGTTCTTTTCATGGGTGGGGGACCTAAGGAAAGAAGGCATTATGTGACCTGATAGAGCAGAAGGACCATAAAAAACAGCCACTGGTTTGGGTAATCAGAAGCTACATATCGGACGTAATTATCTAGTTCCTATTCATCATTTAGATTAATTTTGATATCCCCTCAGATTATATGATGAGATGCAGAGAGCATGATTCCTCTATTCTTCTTCTGTTATTACGGTTCTTTAAAACAACGTGGTCTCCAGAAGGACGGGGGGGGGCGGGGGGTGGAAATGAATATATAGCCTAAAGCATTCTCTGGTCCGTTTCCCTGGGGGACAGGAGCAAACCAGACAGACATGAGAGGGGGTGCTGTAGCCCCAGACTCCAGCTCCTGGAACTGTAACGAGTGTCTCCCTCCTGAACAGAGCCAGCCTGCTTTTCTGTGCTTGAGCAGCCAGCTGGGTGGATATTGCAGTGAAGGGACCAAGTGCCGGGCACTGGTCCATCTGTCAACCCCAGTCTCTGTCACTGTGTCTGGCAGGGGATGATGTAGGCAGAGAGAGCCTCAAATAGAATCATAGAATATCCCAAGTTGGAAGGGACCCATAAGGATCATTGAGTCCAGCTCCTGGCACCACACAGGCCTACCCAAAAATTCAGACCATGTGACTAAGCTTGCAGTTCAAATGCTTCTTAAACTCCAACAGGCTTGGTACAGTGACTACTTTCTTGGGGAGCCTGTTCCAGTGTGTGACAACCCTCTCAGTGAAGAGCCTCTTCCTGACGTCTAGCCTAAATCTCCCCTGCCTCAGCTTTACACCAAGACACCGTGTCTGATAGGGGATGATGAAGGCAGAGAGAGACTCAAATAGGCTTGAGAAGAGGACCAGCAAGGTTTCTTATGCTCTTCCAGGTCATAAAGAAATGAACTTCTCAAGGCTTCAGTGAAGATAGTGAAGATTCCTGTTTTTTCAACTCGCTGCTATGGTTGCTTCGCAGCAGGGACACTTGCTCACTTGCACAAAGCACTTTTGCTCAAGAATTCTTGCCTCATACCCTGAATCCATCTTGACTTCTTTTTCTTTGAAAGTTAACATGTGATAGATAGCTGCCTGGTCTAGACTAGAAGCTGCCACTGCAGCGAAGCAGCATTTCCCTTGAGAAACCAAGAAATGTAGCTATTGTTTGGGCTGTATTTTTCACACAGAGGATTAAGCCCTTTCGTCCCTGGGCCTTTTTTTTTTTTTTTTTTTTTTTTTTTTTTTAAATCCTGTGCTAGCAGGATAATTAGAAGCAGCCAATTTTAAACTCTCACCTGGAAAAGATCGAAGAGATCATAGGAAGTAACTATCAGGAATGACAGCTGAGCTGGAGGTTGCACTTTTAAACTTACAGGAGGCCAGCTTTCAGAGAATTGACAGAAAAACTTGGGGAAGGGGCAGTAAATGTAGAAGCAGCATTCAGACTAACTCCTAGGGTCACAAGCAGAATTTGGTATAGCCTTACCTACAAAACTAATCTTTTTATAAAGCTAAGCAGCACTGTCATGCTAATGAGATCCTGGCCAAGCATAAAACAGCAGTAAGTAGCTGAAGTCAGCAAACATGACTAAATGGCCACTTGGAAGGGAAATGGCCCAGTAGCCACTCTTGCACTCCTGGGACCTAATCTGGGCAGAGTATTTATTAAGGAATTTTTATAAGAGCGTGGAGACAGGTGTTGGTAACAGATAACAAAGATGTTTGCTTTTGCAAGTATGTTTTTTAAAAAGCAATCAAAGTTAACAAGCTGCAAATGGCCAGTGACAAAAGAACCATAAATTTATTGAGAGGCAGACAATCAGTCTGCCAAGCAATTAAGTGAAGTTAAAAACCTTCACTCTTTCCTGGAATTAAGACGTTGTAATGATACCTTCTGAATTTATCTGCAACAGGTCTTTGATTAGAATAAATTTGAGTTAGCTCCAACTCATCAGTGGAGGAGCAAAAATGTGGAAATTGCCCTCACGTGTGCGGGTAACATAAGTTCATGCTGCAGAACCTGTTATGCAAAGGAGACATAGCAAGCAAACAATGTAGAAAAGTAGTGAGACTGCCTTGAAACAGTTACTGCATTGAGGAAGTCTCCAGCACGCTGCAACACCAAACCTTTCTGTATTATAAATACCTACTAACTGCGGAACACTGGTTATTTTCATCTGGAGGCACTCTCCTCCTCTTCTGTTACTGCACCTCAGTATATCCAGAATATCCAAGATTCATGTAAGACGTGTTTCTGCCTAACAGGGGAGGGTGCTCTGCACAGGGGACAAGGGAGGGGAGGGAAGAGATCTGCTCTGAGCACGTTTTCCACAGCCTGACTGCACACACATTCGCCCAGATGGCATCCCTAGAGAGCAGCCTGGAGGCCTCTTCTTGCTCTTCCTGTTACGTGGAAGCAAATTCCTTCCTCTTACTGTCTCAATCAACTTCTAGAGGTTTTTGCACAGTGACATAGCTCCAAAAAGAAGCTGAAGAATGGCAAAAATCCTGTTGCCAGTCAGGAGGAAGGCACATGTCCTCAGGCAGAGGACAGCGCTGAGTGAGCTCTCTCATGCCCTAGCGGAACGCTCCCAGCAATAAGCCACGGAACGAGAAGTGCGCAGTGACATCTGATTTTAAAGCAAACCCGCAGCCGCAGCCACGTTTTGGACGGTCGGAGCTAGAAGTACACCTCCAGCAAAGCACTCGCGCGATGTAGCCAAACTGGATGCTGACTGCCCAGCCCCGCCCGCCTCCCCGCGCCGCTGGGGAACGGAGCTCCCGGGGAGCTCTGGAGACGCGGGGCTCAGCGGGGAGCGCCCGGCCCGGCCCGGCCCAGCTCGGCTCCCGCAGCCTCCCTCAGCGAGCGGCCCCGGCCCACCCGCCGCCCCTGCTTACCTCCTCCGGCCCGGCCCGGCCCCGCCGCCAGCCGCCCGCGGTGCGGCCGTTAACGGAAACCCCGCGGGCCCCAGCCCAGGGCCGCGCCTCGGGAAGGCGCTGCCGGCGTTTCCCAGGCAGGGGCGAAGCTGGCCCCCGGCACCAGCTGGGAGAGCCCGGCGCGGAGCCGCACAGCACCGGCAGGGAAGCAGCAGGAGCCTGGGGTGTCGGTGGGGGCACGGCACGGAAACAAAACGCAAAGGGCAGGTGAAAGGCACGCACGGGAAGTCGGGGTGAGTTAGCCGCCGGCAGGTGAGTTAGCCCACGGGTGGGAATCCCGACCGGCCTCGCTGAGCGGCCGCTAGGTGCCGGGAAGGGCAGCCGGCTTTTCCTGCCGTCTTCCAGAGAGGCAATTCACCTCCCAACTCCCCTCAGCCTAAACAGTGTAAAAACTGTGTTCGTCGGCTGCTTGAGCTGTTTCAGCTGATCTTCTGACCCCAAACATCCCTGTCTCATATCTCCAGTGCTGCTTGCCCTGGGACGTGCATCTCCCCTAACCAAAGCCTGCTGATGATCCTCTGCTCACGATCTTACCCTATTTCTGATGGTCAGTCTGCTCCGTTTCCTTACACCTCAGTGCACTTACACCTCCAAAAGAAGTTGGGATTGAATGATAGTTCTGTAGCTGGACTGATTTGTTTGTCTGTTGCAGTAACTCTTGAAGAGGAATCTAAACTACAGGAGTGAAAAGAGGTCTAAAAAAAGATAAGGCATTTTTATTACTATATAGATACGTAGCAATTTAAGTTTTTATTTCTCATTTAAAGACATCTGGAAATTGATGCCGGTTGTAAAAGTGCCTGTTTCTTAGGTTTTGCGCTGGCCAAGCTAACTAACTTTTTAGCACACTGCTGCCTGGCCATACCCACAGCTGTGAGCTGGGGATGTAGTTGCGTTACATGGGAGAAATAGGTTCCTAAAACACTGGATATACAAATTACAACATGTTAACCAAAGCATGACCTAATCTGGACAGTTGGAAATGTGGAACCAAGGGTCATGTCTTAAGATTCAACTGTTAAATAAAACGAGTCTCACCTCTGTTGGGGTTTGCACAACTCTACGTCTGTTTTGGAGATGAATGCCTAAGACAGCCTATACTCACAGCTTCCAACAAGTTGTAGCACTCCTCTCCTACACCTACGCTCCGTGGTCAGATCACTCCTTCCACAGCCTCTCTTCTCCTACTAGGATCTGAACTCTGCTTCTGTCCCTGATGTGCCCTGATGTCCCACCAGATCAGATCATAGGATATCTCTATAGGAAGTTCTCACTTTGTACAGATGAAGCTGTTCTGCTTTGTGTGGAATTGATTGGGCCAGAAATTACACCAAAGTACCTGTCTTCTTGCTGCTCTTTTCTGTTGGTGTTGGTGTTTTGGTTTTTTTTGTTTGTTTGTTTTTACTCTTTATTTCTAATATTTATGTCACTTTCGTATTAGGTACTTATAAGTAATAATATTTATACATATTTTAATTGTATCATTGCAGCTCTTTGGTTACCTGTGATCTATTCTACCTGTAAAATCAGGTGAGAGACTGCAACACACCCAGGCATTGAAGCAATAGCTCAAAGGCCACTGAAAACAGGACCTGACTATCTGAAGATAAGTAATTTTGTTAAATTTAAAATAATTTAAATGAAACACAGGGAATCAGACAAAGACAGATCAGTTTAGGAAAAGTCCTATGAAATTCTGTCAGATCACATGGGATATTTGAAAAGTGTCTGTTTTGTGCAAATTTTCAGTGTGAGGAAATGTTTGAGATACTTATGCCAAAATACAGAATGCTGATTTTCTAATCAGTCCTGCTTTTCTCTCTCATAATTGTATAGATGGCACTTGGTGCCTGAAGTTCTGTATAATTTCAGTACTGATCTAAGCTGTAATTAATAGGAAAAGACAGTAAGGATGTCTGCCCAGCCTGCCACCCCAGCACTTCTTTGCAGGTGGTGACAGTAAGACCCAGCCACAGGATTTAGACATGTTTGCACATATCTCACCCTGTTTCTTGTGTGGATACTTCGCTTATAGTTCCCTTGCTTAGCTTGGATAGGTGGGAAACAAGTAGTTTTTTTTCTGTGTCCTGTCAAATCAGGCCTTTAACTGTTCATCCATATTCTTAAAAAGCTGAGATAGTTTATATTAAAATTACTGAATTAAGGCCTAGAACCCAGAAATTTTGGGTGTCCATTGAACCATTTTCAGATTGTGGGGGGGGAAAAAAAAAAAAAAAAAAAAACACTTCAGAAGTGTGTGAGAGGTAGCAGGTAAACAGGAGTGCTGCCTTTGGTCTTTGAGCATCTTCTATTTAATATATTTTGTACATTTCAGCACAGAAGCTTCTCACATAGTGGGGCATAGTATTCAGTGCTGTTTGTTGCACAGTCAGTGCCTACTAACAAGTAAGCATAAATTTACAGGAATTTACTTTGTGAAAGCTCTTGCCAAGGTTTGGGTGAAAATCCAACCTAGGACATTTTTAGGTTGATGCGTTGACTTTGTTTTATCACTGAACTATACTCACAAGTGAAATCTTGCTTCTGGATTAAATCCTTTTGATTCAGTTATTAAAAACCTCTGAGAGTTTAAAATGTGTAAATCACACAACTCTGTATAAAAGAAGCCAATATATTCAGCTTGTATGCTTGTGTAACTCATAGAGTAAAGAAACAGCTAAGTTGTCTGTTAAAGCATCTTGTTACTTTCTCATACTCCCCCTCAACACACACCATATTTTCCGTAGCACTGTACTGACATCTTTAAATGCCTTATTCCATAGGGAAATGTAATTCCAAATGATACAGATGAAAGTGTTGTGTTTTGTTGACAAAAGCAACACCTACACAGCCATGTCATGTTGTTCAGATGCTTGCAAGAAACGACTGAAGCTAAAGCAGAAATTGTCTTTCTGCTGCTTTATCTATGTAGAGATATGTTTCCTGCTGTATCTATGTAGAGGTATGTTTCCAGCTCCTCCCTTGTCTTACACAAGTCACATACACGTGGTGAGATAGATGCCTAGCAGGCAGGATTACATGCAAATGCCACTGCCTGCAGTTCTGCTGAGCTCAAGTCGGACACTTCTAAACTCTCTGACTGAGATCCCATTGGCACCATAACGGATTAGGAAAGATGTAAAAAGAAAAGATGTTCTCTCCACTGTGCACATGAAAACACCAAAAAATATAAGTAATTACTTACAAAATTTCACCGTGTCCTAGATATTTGCAACTTCTTGAACTTAAGTACTGAGACACTTAATTTTAAGGATATTAGTAATTTCAAGAAAATACCTTACATGAAAGTCCATTTATGAAATCCAATAAAGGTTTTAACAGATTTTGTAACAAACAGACATTTGTTTCATATTTTGGTAAAGACTTCAACAGGTTAATAGGCTGTTTATTGTTATGGTTTATTACCAACTATGATGTCTTCTGTGGTTGTGCTTGCAACATTTCCAGTGTACACCACTCCAGTTTCAACACGCTAATAAAATGTATTAATAATGTAAAATCTTTATAAGCCATCCTAAATAGCAACTGGGTTTTAATCTTTATTGAAGTAAGATCCAAAGGTGTTCCCCTTGAATTTAATGGAGTGGATCTAATACTGAAAAAATGTGGCTCCTTTGTGTGCTGGTTATGCAAACGACATTTGCCAGTTGTAATGAACTCAGAAAATGAAATTCTAAGAGCCACAGAAGGTTATGTATGGTGAATGACTAATGCCTTCTAAATTAAGATCTATAATTGTACTCTAGTGATTAATGCATTAAATTAGTGATTTCTTATATGTAAGACTCTTATCAAAGGTATTTCTTATTGTACCGCTGGGCTCTCCTCTAATGTATAATATGCAGGTGAAATACATGATCATTTCCCACAGGTTTCTTCTTAAAGCAGGCTTCCACCCACACAAGATCAACACTGTAATAAAGTCATTATTTCTGGAGACTCACATTTACATACTTTGCATAGATAATTAGATTGTCTCTTTACCTTATTAGTCTCAGTTAGAATTATCATGTTAAATACCAAGAATTATTTGATTTTTTTCTCCCACCTGGATTTCACAACAAACAGCCAAATATGTGATCTTAGTAAGCCTCCAGCTTTTTTTTTTTTTTTTAAAAAAAAAAAAAAAAAAAAAAAAGCCAAAGTGTGGGATGTTTGGAGTATTTGGGGAATTATTGAAGTGTTTTAGAAAGCTTTTATCAAAGCAGTGAACTGAACAGTTTGTCCACAGAATGGGTAGAATAAGACAAGATGCATTTCTATATGTAGAAAGATAATTATGCTCCATTTTTACATATAGAAGGTTCCAAAATGAGCCTCTACAAGTGCTTTTTTTCAGTTGTAGGTATCACTGATTTTGATCTGATGTTGGTGAGCTCCAGTCTTAGTGAGACTGAAGACTTCAGAGAGGCAGGTTTTTGCATTTATATGCCTTTGTAGCCTTGGCTACCACTGAGTTCAATCACACGTATGACTATGTTAATATAAGCAAAGAAGAGAAAGGAAAGATCAGCAAAGTTTGATCAATTTATGAAAGTGCTCTACCAGTCTCAACATTGTAATAATTCAACATATTATACTTGAGCTTAAAAATTCTGATATTTTCATTTTAACACATGTTGAAAAGTGGAAGCAGACCGAAGTTTTATCTGTTTAAATTAGTGTGGTCAGTTCTTGGTAAAACAGCTCAGGGCTGTGCTTACTGTGCTTTGAATTGTGAAAAATAGCAAAAAAAATGTGGAAAAGGATAGTGACTTGAAAATGATTCTGCCACTTGATTCTCTCAAAGGTCTGTGTAGACTGTAAGAGGAAAAATGTGCTCCCATACTTAAAACTGTAGTAGCTAGCCTGCAGACTATACAGCCCACACTGTCTGGCCTCCACAGCTGTACATATAGGGCACATATACAGATAGGGCACGTCCCTATTTTGGGCACAGCTGCCAGGCCAGACAGATGTAGCTGTAACTTCTGCCTCTGGCCACACAGAGTAGGAGACTTTCATTCAGGCAACGCCTGCCAGCCAGACATTATCCTGTTTCCCCTTTTCTGCGATAAAAATAAATAAATAAATAGATACATAATATAAAAGCTGACCTGAAAGCTGTTTTCATACTAATCTAAATGCCTTTCAGACCTTGTGACTGTACTAAATTGGTCTGTAATGGCTTTCCTGTTACTGTATTATCCAGTCTTTGTATGTGAGAGTACAAACGCACAAGCTCTGGTCTCTACCCACAGAAATGCCCCCAAGAATCACACTGTGCACACAGTATCAGGTAAAACAGCTGCTAAAGTGAGAGACCCAAAAAAAAAAAAAAAAATAAAAAAAAAAAATAAAAAATCCTGCAGTGTTAACAAAAAGAGAACAAAGGTAAAACAAAATCCACTGCTAACACCAAAAGAAATGTCTCATGAAATTGAAAATAACACATGCTGACAATATGCCAAGTTTCTGCATGTAACTAGGATTTAAAAGTTGGCCCCTCCAAGAAAGCCTTGTGAATCCTCTTGCACTCAAGACATCTATCATTTAACTTCAGCATATTCAACTGGGATGGCTGCATTGCTCCATTCGGACTGCTTTTCCAAATGTGAAAATGACAGCTGAATTGCCACGTGTCATGATGTGCCATTCAAAAACACAAGGGCTGAGGAGAGCATCAGAAAAAGCACAGCAAATCACTTTTTACACTTCTAGGAACACCATTCTTTCTAGGATCTTCAAAGTGGCTTTTAGCAAAGTACATCCTATCCTAGATAAAAGGGCCAAAGCATTTTTTCACATGGAGTGATGTCTGCAGGCATCAGAAAGATAATCTGAAGTCTTGATACTAGCTCATGTTCCTACTAAGAATCAACAAGAAGTGATCCACTTAGATTCAGCGAGGACAGGAATGTTTTGGGCAGCAAGCTGGTTTGCTCATTAGCAGGGCTTTAAACTTGGTGGGGGAAGGGAATGTACCTGTAAGTGATTCAAAGAACACCTGAATGCCAATACTTTAAGAAACAGCAGGGAAACACCTGTGAATCATCCCATAGGCATTAGGAAGGACTCCTCTAAAAAGGTGATGCAGCCCATAGCCCAGCTGAAGTGCATCTACACCAATGCATGCAGCAGGGGAAACAAGCAGGAGGAATTAGAAACCACGGTGCAATTATAAAACTATGATCTAATTGCTATCACAGAAATGTGATGGGATGAATCACACAGCTGGAACATTGGAATAGAAGGCTACAAGCTTTACAGGAGAGTCAGGCAGGGAAGGAAGGGTGGGCATGTTGCCCTTTATGTTAAGAAATGTATAGATTGTGAAGATGTGCAGGTAGCAGGACCTGTCACGGTGGCAACACAGCCCTCTATGGAGAGTGACCTGTCACCAGCTTCTTGTCCCACAGCAGATAATGACATTGTCAGGGGTCTTACCTGCCAGGAAAGAAAAACAGCAGTTTTTCTTGCCCTCATTCCTCCTCATGTGGTACCTGTTTTAACCAAGCTGTTTTTATGCCAACAGGAGGTTCTTAAGACAAGAATAACTGGAGAAAGATGTTAGAATGGGAGGTACCTCAGCAGATGTCCCATCGCTTCTGATTTCATCCATACCTGAGAGTCCACTGTGTTTGATATGAAATGCTTTTCACATTTGTATGGGCTTTTTTTTGGATTTTTCCTATCTGTTTTGATGTGGCAGCAGTTTCTGCTCATTTTGTACTATCAGCAAAAGCCCTAAAATACTGCTCTTATCTACACCTGTTCCTGCCATGGAAAGTGCTGTCTAAGGAAATGAAGGATGCTACAGAGGCTGAGTGGAGGCTCTGACTCACTGCTTATGAAGCAACCATCACCTCAGAAATCATGTTTGTCTGAAAATATCTTGCCATTTTAAGTAACCCCACAGGTTGCTGTTTTGTTGTTTGATTATTTATTTATTTATTTCCCTTTACTTTGTATATTTGAGATAAATTTTGTGCCCTGTCACCCTTGCAGGGCTATTGTTTTTCCTGGCTGATGTGCCTGCACTGCTGTCATACCATCCCCTGTGGGAGGCTGCTGCAACAGGCCAGGATGAGTCAGGAGAGGCAGCAGGCAGAAGACCTCACCCCTTTCTTTTTAAGCTGAAAAAGACCACTGAAACATTCCTGTTCCAGGGTCTTTGCATTGATGGAATTTTGTGGGTTAAGGCCCAGTACAGACGGGCTATCACAGCATAAAATTAGAGCCTATAGTTCTAGACTGCACTAAGGAGTAATGCTCAAGTAGAGCATTTCATGATTATCAAAATTTTGTGCTTTTTCCATTTCCTACCTTCTTCTTGGAATCACACAGGAACAGTTGTTTTTGGCATCTCCGTGTGTAAGTCCATCTACATTTGGAATGTAAAATCTATCACAATCTGCTTGGCATCAGCTCCCTTGTACATTTTCAGCATATACTTACTGCTCTCCACAGACTTGTTCTTCATTTCTTTCTCTGTGGCCCCACTAACTAAAGCCTTATCTCATTTTCCTTTTAAAGTCCAAACCACTCTCTTCACTCTGCAAAACAGAAAAATACTAATCAAATGTCAAAGGTCTTCAAACTGTTGTGTTGCAGTTTGTGATTATTATGCATGACTCTTTCTCAACAAAATGCCTGGGATGTATGCCTTTCTCATTCAGTAAACAAATCTTTTCCACTGAGCTTAAGTCTGTAATTGCGTGGCTGAGGCTGTTTCTTCTTTCCAGCAAAAGCACTTCTGAACACATCTTGTATTAAGCTTTGAGATTTAAACACAACTCTGTTTTTTTCTTCCAGGTTCCTGTGTGAAATAAAGTTTTTGTTTGTTTGTTTGTTTTTGTTTTGTTTCAATAGAATTTTTTTTGCACTGGAAAATTTCACTAAACTTTCATATTCTGAAGTGATTGTGCAGGCGTAACAGTGGCATAACATTGGGGAGTATGTTAAGCAGATAAGGGGAAGGTCCCTCTGTCCCAAAATAAGGAGGATAGCTAAGAAAAACAGGACAAGCAGTGTGAAATTGGTAAAAACAAAAAATCGCAGGCCCTCTAGTCATGAGAGAAGGGGAAAAAAAAAAAAAAAAAAAAAAAGGAAAAGGAGAAATTAACGTTTGGTCAAATAAAATTGTACATATATGGTATTGTAATAAGCACAGAGTAGTTTGTGAACCTGCAGTACTCAGCCAGTGAAGAGATGGGAGGAATCAGTCATTGGGCAATAGGGAATATAAGGTTATGATATACTTTTTCTGGGTGCTCCTGCTTGCAGAAAGCCCACCCCATTAATCATGAATAAAATAGCTTCACAGAAGACCTTGTCTGAGAAAATTATTGATGTATTTCTTGCATTTCTAATTTTGAACATGAGATTTTGCTGCCCTATTGTGGACTTCCTATTTTCCAAGGGTATGATTACTCTGAACAGAAAAATGAATATGCAGGGTCAACATGACCACATGCCTAATTCTAAACTTTTTTTTTTTCTTTAATTTGCTTGATTCATTTAGTTTTCAATGGTGTTCCCTTTGGCATCAGTGTTGACAATACTACCTCATGCAGCCAGAACTGAAGAATATGCTGATACAAAGATCTAATAGTACACTCTTGATAAAATATCACAGAATCACAGAATAGTCTAGGTTGGAAGAAACATACAAGATCACAGAGTCCAACCTCTGACCTAACACTAAC
This sequence comes from Nettapus auritus, assembly GCA_011076525.1. Taxonomy (NCBI): domain Eukaryota; kingdom Metazoa; phylum Chordata; class Aves; order Anseriformes; family Anatidae; genus Nettapus; species Nettapus auritus. The sequence goes on along the minus strand of CM021767.1, from coordinate 35,304,656 downwards.
AAATCTTCCACTAAACCATATCCCTAAGCTCTACATCTAAATGTCTTTTAAAGACCTCCAGGGATGGTGACTCCACCACTTCCCTGGGCAGCCTATTCCAGTGACTAACAACTCGTTCAGTAAAGAAGTTTTTCCTAATATCCAACCTAAACCTCCCCTGGCGCAACTTCATCCAATCCCCCTCGTCCTGTCACCAGGCACGTGGGAGAACAGACCAACCGCCACCTCTCTACAGCCTCCTTTCAGGTACCTGTAGAGTGCAATAAGGTCGCCCCTGAGTCTCCTCTTCTCCAGGCTAAACAGTCCCAGCTCCCTCAGCTGTTCCTCATAAGACTTGTTCTCCAGACCCTTCACCTTCCCCAGCTGCTTTGTAGACCTTCTCTGGACAATATATATATATATATATATAAAAAAACCACAAAAAAAAAAAAAAAAAAAAAGGCAAAGAAATTATTAAAAGTGGGGAGACCCATTCTACCAGAAACTGTAAAAACTGTAAATGTACCAGGTTGACTTGGGGCTGTAGTGCTCTCTCTCCCCATTACATGCAAGGTAACAGCCTCCCAGCTCTCTTGTGCCATCCACAGGATTGGCTACAGTGTGTGCAGATGTTTACTGCAAGCACTGCTGCTGCCAGAGACCTAAGTCCCATTGTCTTTTCTCCCTACATACCTCATTATTGGAAAAAAATGTTCCGTTTTACTTACTGCATATTCAGCCTTCTTTTGGGGTGAGACTCTGCTTTTTAAAGATATAATTTAATTTCTTGAGAAAGAATAGTCATGACTTTTCCTCCCTAAGATATTTAAAAGCTACATTTTTTTTTTTAATAGTTTATAGTTTTAAAATTATATTGTGGAAAAAAAAATACAAGGTGAATCAGAGTGACAGGTAGTTGTTCTTGCTACATCTGCTAACTGTGGCAATGCCCCTTGTGCTGAAAACCAACAGGCAGACCTATGAGTATAAAATCTCATTTTAAAAATGGGTTTGGGAGGCAGAAAATCCTCTCATGAAAATCCATCCGTGTTAATAGATGGAAGTAATTTCCTCTCTTCTTAGATATTCTAGAGCAGGCAGCTTCTTGATTTACATCTGCTGTCTCCTAGTGACATAAAATATGGTTTGGTGACACAGTCTAGATGAAGAAACTGAAGGTCACAGAACAATTAATCACTTTCTCCCTCATAATTTCTTACAAAGACATTGGGTATATTTAGGATACATTGGCTTCTGAAGATGAAGACAGCACTGCTGAATTTAAAAGGTGTCTCAGGGGATAATGGTCTTGCTTTCATTGAAATCACCTGGAACCTTGGGGTCCGGAATGGTTTAATGAAACTGTCCCTTTCTGCTGAACAACTGTCGGTGCCTACTGCTGCTGGAGACTCTCATTGACCTGTTGCATGGCACTATGCTGTGAAGGCTTAAATAATGATGGTATGATGCACCCAGTCAGCCTCAATTCACTGCAAATAGTGTTGCCCATAGGTTTCTGCCCAGTGCACCCCGCCAGTAAGCACACAGGGCTGAAATTCACACAAAGCTGCACTTGTAACACAAATGAAATCAGAGGGCTGGGTGGAGACTCTGGCTTCTGGTTTTGCTCTATAGGACTGTAATGTTAAACCCCAGCTTCCCGTGGATGGGAGCACATAGCCTTCCTTCTGCTTTTGGGAATCTAGATGGTGGGACTCCTGAGTGAATGTTCAGAAAGAACTTGTTGCTGAAATGGGCTCATTAGTCCCAGTTCCCATCCATTTTACCAAAAACTGAGAGCAGTGTGTATATACAGATCCTCCTGTCTGCAGCAGCTCCTACATTCTAAATTTTAGGGAACAGCAGACTGCTGGAACAGTCAGTTAACTGGGGAGACATCATTACAGGTGTGGCTTTAGACCTACTCCACTTGGTGATTCTCCCCACACTTTTTCCAGGAAACAGAGAGAACATTATCATCTAAGTCTTTTAGTAGATATGTCTATCTCCAATAAGATGCATTTGTGACAGGTCAACACAACATAAGCCTAGCTAAAATACTTTGCTCTTTATAGCTGCCACAATGTCCTGAATGCTGAGCTTCAGCACTCCTGGAGCTATATCTAAGCTATAAACTTGCTCTGATGGAAATGTCAATGAAAGTAAACCTGTTAAGTTACTGAAGTGGTTGTACAAAAAACAATAGACAGCTGACTTTGGTAGTTGAGCTAACCCTCATTTTTACTGCAGCACTTTTATAAAAGCCAATTATACCAAACTTCAGTAACATCTATATCAGTGATAGACTGCAGATATTTATAATCTTTATCAATGAACAGGTTAAACTAAGCTAAATTATTCTGACGAACTTTACAGTAAGTAATTAACCCTGAATTATCAACTACAGGCATCCATGGTTAACAAAAGAAATAACTGATTGCACAGTCATTAACACTAGAGCACCAAACAAGGCAGGCTAACAGCATGCGCTGCCATGGAATTAATAGGAGAGACAACAGTGGCAAGTGCCATCTCCTACAGGGTGGGACAGTTGCAGGGGGCTGAGATATCTGCTGAAAGACACTTGCTTTGGCAAGAGCAGCATGTACTCAGCAGTGGATAGATGGAAGTCAGAAGCTGGTGGTAATAATGAGCATTAAAAATAAATCTAGCCTAATTAGGAAAAAACAAACAAACAACAAAAAAAAACCTGACAGCTAAGCAACTGTTAACTAGTTCATTCTAGCAGTTATCCTGAGGATCAGAAATTCATACCAGAGCACCAGGAAATGGACAGATGAAGTGACCTGCTTCATACCCTGTGCTACCTAACTGGAGTATGTCAGCACCCATTTTCTGCAGCTATGAGCTCACCATTTTAGGAAAGGAGGGTGTCTTTAAAATCTCTAACATTGAGATTAGCATTTTGAGCTAATCCTTAAAAAGTCTTTGGCTATTTTGTTTGTATAGGGACATTTATTTGCACCTGTGAATTCTGGGCCAAAGAAAGCTGACAGGCTTGGGGCCTAGGCATATAGATACATCATGCATGTAGTAATGTGGGCTCCCTTAGTGTCCTCTCTAACAATTTCCACAGACCATTTGTCAGCAGAGTGAGGAGCTCTGTTTCCCTTCTTGTCCTCACTGCTGCGAACGTAAATGAGGAAGGCAAATATGAGGAACCTTGTTGGAAGGGGCGGATGTTGCCTGCTGGGCACTGCACTGCAATTAAGCAACTTATTTCACATCCCAGCATGACTGAGATGGCAGAATGAAACCGGAACAACAGTATTAGAAAAAGAGAAGGAAGGTCAAAAGATGAACAGAGAACTAACAGAAAGCAAGCACAGTAGAATAAAAACATGGCTCCAAAACAAAAGAGCATTTTGTGCATGGAGAACTGAGGACCGTTTTGCGAGCAGAAGTAATCTGACCATTAAGATGGAGATGTGATGGAAAGGGGCTGCTGGACCTCCCAAAACAGGAAGCTTGTCTTTCCTCCCTGTTTCTTGACTTTTATTTTGAACCTTTTTCATTAACAAAACAGCTCCCCCTTTTCTTACTGGAGAATATGGGGAACTTATTCATGTACCCCTCTGAGCTTTATTAAAATGTGTTTTTTCTTCCTTCTCCACATTTCTGGTTTGGATTTGTATGTTTTTCTTTTCTTCTGGCTGCACACCCTGACCTAGGATCCCTATGAGCCCAAGAACAGGAGCTAGAGATGTGCATCTTTCATTCAAACTACTCCTCATCTGACAGTTATGTGCTAAGCTGTGCTAACATCTGCAGCACAGCCCAGACAGGAACAAACAGCTTTTGTGTCATGGGAAGAAGGTTTTGCATAAACATGACAATGGTCTCTGTGCTCCAATGCCTGAGCTGCTGTTTTTCCTTGAACTCAATAGGTGTCTTCAGATAGTTGCCAGGAGAGGATTTACTTCACCTAATACACACAGAGTATTAGAAGGGCTGCATTCGTTTGACTGCCTAAGATAGACGCGAAAACCAGAAAATCCCAAATTTGGATTTGTCACAGAACAAAATTCTGAAACCATGAAAAGCTTCTGTTGGTAGAAAAGAGAAAATTTCTGGCTGTGATTTTGATAAATGCTGAACATTTTGTCCAATACCTTCAGTTTGGAATTAGCATACATGGGGAAACAGAACACTAGCCAAGTTCAGTTCTCAAGATGGGAATCACACGGGAAAAGAACAAGCCCCAAGAGTTCATGTAGTCCATCCCACCCCAGTGTCTTTCCTAGTACCCACTTATTTGAAATGTTCTTAAAAATCTCTCATGATAGAACTTTATGACAACTTTCCCAGACCATCTCTTCCTGCTTGTAACCATCACTATGGCTTTTTCCTATGGGTTTTTCCTATTATCTAACCTCAGTTTCTCATGCTACAATTAATCCTATTATTCTCGTCCTATTTATATGGATGATTCCCTTCTTCTTTGCAAAATATGCTTCCTACAGAAAACCAAATTTCTGCATCCCTTCTGGTTTTCTGTTTTTTTACGCACAACACTACACAACCTCTAATGTGACCTGTGAGGACAGGCTTTTCTAATAATTGTTGATTCTCTCTGCCTGGCTTCCTTCCAGCTACTTCACATTTTTCTTGAAGAGGAAAAAGTTGCTCAACATTTGACACAGAGCTCTAGATAAGGCCTTAGTAGTGTTGAGTGTAGAGATGAAGGATTGCTTCATGTATTTTATAAGTTACAGTTCTGTGTAAACATCCTCATATTGACATAGAACTTTTTCATAACAGCCAGGTCCTTTTGACTCATGTTCGGGTTGTGATTCACTCCCAGCAGAGCTGCTGCGAGACCTTGGATTTTCACCCTTCCCCCAGCACGCTTCAGGTCAAGCCCTTGTTGCTCACTTTTTTCCTCCTCCTCCTTTTCATTTTTAGAAAGAGCATGCCAAAGCCAGCTGTTGCTATTTATTCTTTCCTGGAGTTCCTACCCTCTCCTCCCTCTGCTGACAGCATGTGGGTTGTCCTTCACTAACATGCTGCTTCTCCCCACACTAATAAGGTTTTTCCTGGGTTTGCTTTTATTCGCATCCAAACAACTGAAGTGAAAACAGTTTATGATCTGCATGAGATGCACTCATCCTCCCATCTGGTTTCATTTGCATGGCGAACACGGTCATGACTGTACCAGCTCTCCAGTCCCTAAGGGCCCACAAAGCATCTAACTTCCTGAAGGTTTGTCTGCCATGGCTCAGGACTCAAGGTGACCTGAACTCTCTGACCAGGGCTGTGGGTGTCCCCGATCTGGCAGAGTAGCTGGGGAGCTGGGCAGGCTAGGGTGCAGCTGGGGGCATCCCTCAGCCCAGGGCATCAGCTCGTGGCTTGGGACATGAGTGTAGATCCAGTGGCCAGCAGATTTTCATGAGATTCCAGCCCAAAACAAAAGAAAAACTGAAACAGTCCTCTGTTCACTCCAGAAAATTCAAGCATGCAAAACTCTCAAACTCAACCACATGAGTAATCTCATTAAAACACCCTATCAAGAAGCCTTGAGAAAAAAAAAAAAAAAAAAAAAAAAAAAAAAAAAAAAGAGTCAAAACATCTTTTTCACCTTCACAAGTTATATATAGTACTGTACTGTCAAAGGGCTATCAAGCAATATCAGTACAATAATATTTTCTAATGTAGATGCAATTCTGCACTTTTAAAAATAAAAATGGTCTAACTCATAAACTTAAATTCCTTGAGTTGTCTTGTCTGATTCCCTTAGCAGAATGACTGCAATACAGTGCATACAGCAGTGTAAATCTATAGACCTGTAGAGCTTCAAATATTAACCAGAAACTCTCATAACAGGAATTAATGAATAGGCGTCATAAGAAATTACATTCTGCAAATTCTTAAAAGACTAACAAAGACAGATTTCATAATATTTTAAAGAGTACCTGCAGTAAGTTCAATATTTTGCAATGATGTTATGAAACAAAAACCACTTAACTGATTAGAAGGCTTGAGATGTGCTTCGAGGTCGGTATTACAGCACCCTTAGATTGTTTGCTGGGGTGACTATCATGAACTTCAGCTGGTAGTGCAAAAACCTCAGGAAAGCATGGGACCTAAAAAGAAAGGGGTGGCAAAGAAAGTACTAATACTCAACAGATACGGCTCTGGGATAAACCTGAAATTATGGTGGCAACTGAGAAAATTTCATCTGAAAAAATGGCAAATCTTATGTAAGCAAGAATGGAAGATAATATACAATATATAGAATCATAAAATCATCTTGGTTGGAAAAGACCTTCAAGATCACCAAGTCCAATCATCAACCTGACCTACTGAGTCCCATGGCTAACCCATGTCCCTTAGTGCCATGTCCATACATCTCTTAAATACCTCCAAAGATGGGGACTCCACCACTTGGATTCCACCACTTGGACTCCACACTCCACCTGAGCAGCCCATTTCAATGGCTGACTGCCCCCTCTATGAAGAAAGTCTTCCTAATACCCAATCTAACCCTCCCCGGTGCAACTTGAGACCTTGTCATCACGTTCTGTCACTTATCATCTGAGAAATGAAACTGACACCCTCCTTGCTGCACTCTCCTTTCAGGTATTTGTAGAGAGCAATGAGGTCTCATCTCAGTCTCCCCTTCTAAAGACTAATCAACCCCTGTTCCCTTGGCTTCTCCTCATAACTCTTTTTTTCTAGTCCTGTCACCAGTATCATTTCTCTTCTCTGCATACACTTGAGTAAATCAATATACTTCTTGTAGTGATGGGCGCCAAACTGAGCACAATAATATCCAAGGTGCGGTCTTACCAGTGCCAAGTACAGAGGGACAATCACTTCCCTACATCTGCTGGCCACGCTATTTCTTATGTAGGTCAGGATGCCATCGGACTTCTTGGCCACCTAGGCACACTGCTGGCTCATGTTCAGCTGGTTGTTGACCAACACCCCAAGGTCCTTTTCTGCTGGGCGACTTGCAAGCCACTCTTCCCCAAGCCCATACCAGTGCACAGGGTTGTTGTGACCCAAGGTCAGGACCTCACACTTAACCCTGTTGAATGTCATTCCGTTGGACTCAGGCCATCTATCCAGCCTATTCAGATCCCTCTGTAAATCCTTCCTACCCTCAAACAGATCAACAATCTTGCCTAACTTGGTATTGTCTGCAAACTTATTGAATGCGGAGCAGATTTCCACGCTGCAGCCCATGGAGGAGCCCCTGGTGGAGCAGGTGGAATGTGTCCTGGGAGGCTGCAGCCCATGGAGAGCCCCCACAGGAGCAGACCCTGGGACAGAGCTGCAGCCCGTGGAGAGGAGACCACACAGGAGCAGGGAGTCTGGGGGGAGCTGCCCCTGGGGGATGGGCCCTGTGGTATGGACCCATGTTGGAGCAGTTCTTGAAGAGCTGCTGCCTGTGGGCAGCCCCTGCAGGCTCAGTTTGGGAAGGACGGCATCTCCTTAATCCTGCTTTTGCCGTTGTTCTATTTATAAAGCCATTTTATTGTCTTTTACTTCACTAGCCAAACTGAGTTCTAGTTGGGCTTTTTTTTTTTTTTTTTTTTTTCCTGCACAGTTTGACAACAACTCTGTAGACCTCCTGAGTTGCCGGCCCCTTCTTCCAGAGTTCATAAACCCTCTTTTTCTTCTTGAGCTCCTAATGAAGCTTTCTGTCCAGCCAGATTGGTCTTCTCCAACGCCAGCTTGACTGTTGGTGTATTAGAATGGCCTTCGCATGTGTCTTTAATATTGAAGAAGGTCCAACATAAGAAGGTGTCTTACCATTCAGTACCAACCACTACATTCTCATCAGTGGTACTGTGAAATAATTAAGATTATACTAATAATTGTCTCTCTACTACACAATGCTGTCTGTTTTTTGTCTTCATTTGTTTCTTACTACCATATACCATTGCTGAATGGCTGCTCATAAACACATTCTTGAATATTAGCAGCAGGTCTATCATATTGCTGTCCTGATTCACAAGTGAGATCACTAGATGCTACCGCAATGCAAATAAAAAATTAATCATGAAAAAAATAACAGAGCAACTTTTAGTGATCCTCTGTGTAGAGCAATAGAGATATTACAGGTTTACTTTGAATATGAAATCATAAATTGGTCTTTTTTTTTTTTTTTCCTTTGCTTTTGATTAGCCCACATGATGGCAATCTCTGTCATTAACAAAGGGTGAATTCTTCCACAAAACACTGCTTGTTTAACATATGTTTCAACTGTGCAATACCAAAAACAAGATGAGAAATCTGCTTAGCTTTCCATAAGCATATGAAGCAGTCAGGAATTTTCCTGACAAATAACTAATAGCTTGTAATACCACAAAGGTGATCCATTCATATGTTTTTAGCACAATGCTCTGGCATGGGATGCAGAGTAGAGAAAAACCAACAATAGCATCTACATAAACCATGCCATTGATGCACCAATTTCATGTGTTCTGCTTAAACAAAACCCCTCTTTCCCACTGGAACTAGATAATGGCTGAACATGCTACAGACCAGGGGTTCTCCTGCCATCCCAGCCTTCAGGTGGGAGCTGGTGAAAGAAATGAGAAATGGAAAAAAAAAAAACCAACTAGACACAGTTTGATAAGTCAAAAGAACTGAAACTGAACTTTATTTTCTTTTAAAGTATTCTACAATAATGGCTCAGAATACTACCACAGTGTAGAGGGACAAGGCAGTGCTCTGGGCTATGACTGTAGATTACTCTAGTGTATATATTTGTCAGAGCTTAAGAAAGGTTGAAGCATGGCAGTTCAACATTTCTTAAGCAAATATTTCATAATTTTAACACTTTCTAGATCTTTCATATTATAGCAGGATTTATCAAATGCAATGTTGTCACAGAAGTCTTGCATAAATACAAATATTAATACTTTACCTTGAATATTGTATATCATATAAATCTGCCTTACCTTTAAAAAAATCTCCAGATCATTAAGTGACCTGGAGTCTCTCTTTTTCTTTCTCTTTAAGAGTTTTTAAATATATATATATATATATTTATATATATTTGCTATCATACATCAAAGTTTATACGAATCTCATCATTTCTGTTGTATTTTCTGCAGACATGGTCTGAAACAAAATCAACAAGTAAATCAAGAGCTTCCTGGTTAGCATACGAAAGTCAAAGAGGATCGTTCCTCTTTCTTGTGTGTGTGTTTCAGCGATAGTATTTCTTTTAAACTTGAAAGCTTTCTTCATAAACTAGAGGCCCATAGATCATTTAAAGCAGTCTTTATAAGCAAATTTACATACTTTGACATGCTTTTGTGAGGCAGTTAGTATCAAAATCCAATAGTACTTCTACAGAACCATATGACTTTCTGCGATGCAGATATACATTTCATTTCTAAAAAGCCACAGTTCTTTTTCTACATCTGCTCTCATCAAATCCCCAGGATTCATTCATAAAACTGCTTTTCCAAATGTTGATGCTATTATCCCCACTGTGGATTAAGATGTACACACAACCTGGTGACATCATCGTGTGGAAGATTGGTAAGTACAAAAATACCCTCTCCAAATCTTTTCTATCTCTAAGTGTTCTGTATTCATGTCACCAAACAGTGTAACGCAATGATGACACATCTCCATGCAGGCTAAGGGTCTTCTTCCATCAAAGGAATCTCTAGAGGTAAAGAAGAAATGGTATTGGTTACTGATTGTAACTTGCCTTTAGATCTTTGCAGAGTATTAATATTAGCAATTCTGCAAAAAAATATAAATGGGCATGGTAAAATCTGAACAATATATAATGTCTCCAGTTCTATACACATTTATGCTGTAACAACTAGAAGAACATTAAAATACTGAGACTATCCATGTTTTCTAAAACAAGTTAGGCCCACCAAAATCTAAGTGCAAACATCCCTTCTACTACATCAAATGCTGAATCAACATTCAGAGGAGGGAGAGACTTCTACTGGCATCCTCATCATTTCTCCCACCTCCTTCCAGAAGTCCTCTTCCACTTGTGATGCCATTAAAAGTTAGCCCCAACCCTATGAAGGAGGAAGATTTCCTTCACCTAAGCTTCACACACATTTCTCATTTAAATGTCTCTGAGGAAAGCTACGTAGTTCCCTTAACATGCTAAGAGACACACCATAAGTCTCTGTTAGAACTAAATGAAATTATATGAACGCATGCTTATGATTTAAATGCAGGCAATAGTATTTGATGATCTCCCTTGTAATACATGGTCCTGTGAGCAGGTTCCCCCTATGCTGTGACTCCCACATCCAAGGCTTAAGATGTACGTAAATGCATACATGCTTTAGACTGAAAAGTTTGCCATATGTGCAGACACAACGAGCTTGTTTAATAAAGGCTGCTAATTCTGTCTGGGTGTGAAAATATGATATTCTTTCAATTTTAAGGAGAAAATCATGTTCTTTGCTGTGAAAACCACAGTACATGAGGGAGTTATGAGTGTAGCAGTTGAGGAGCAGATGAACAGACCAGCACAGGCAAGATGATGTTTGACTTTGCTGCTGTATACAGGCACCCGCCATCATCCCCATGGATGGGACTGCTGCTGCCTGGTCTGGAGAGAAGCCTTCTGGCCTGTCCTACCCTCAGAGAGTCTAATCCCTTGCACCACAGTTAGCAAGGACATATCATGGACATGAAGCTCAGTAGTATGGTTTTAAGAATGTCCAAAATAAGGTACGGACTCTGCAAATATATGGAGAAAGTAAAAAGCAGGTCAGCTGGCTTTATTCCTGCTCTGACTGTACAAATGAATGGCTCCTGCTTATGGACTCACGTATCTCACTTATATAAGACTCACCATCTGTAATATCAATCCGCGGACTCGTGGACACAGCCTCTCCAGCAGTGCTACGGGACGCATCAGTTCGATCTGACCCAGAAAATGCTGCTGCTTGGCACACCGAGGGTGAGTACAAACTTTGGAGCAGTTCAGAGGAGCCTGATTGACTATCACAGGTCTCAAATTCACTAGGCAGAGTGTCTGTAATCGTGGGGCCAGGATAAGCAGGAGGACTCTGATCTTCTGTCTGTAAAATACGCCCCTGGTCTGTTGTAGCTGAGTATCCAGGTGCTATAGCATTCAAGCTGCTGCTTACAGCTTCATCATAGGAAGGCAGCATGACAGGGACGCCATCCACCACCACAAAGTCAGGGTCACCCACGGAGCCCTCCTGGTTGCCTCTAAGTCAAACAGAGAAATTATTTTAGACAGCCAGAGTGTTTCAGAAGAACATTGGAGCAACTGCTGAATGCAAGTAAAAACAACACTTTCATGCAAAATCATGCTACAGGGTCATTAATATACACAGAAATGTTTGCTTCACAGATTTGCAAAAATCTGTTCAGATTGACAGTCAGGTGGAATCTGTTACAACTGGATAAATGAAACCAAGTAATGTGAAGCACATTTGAGAGAAGGGAAAGAAAACAGGTGCTTGGAAGAGATAAGGAGCACCATTTGCTGTGCCACGCAGAGAAGATATCATGGATATGAGATCACAGGTGTGGTTCACCAGTCAAAAGTGTCGGAACCCCTTGAAAAATGTGGGCTAGAGCAAGAGTTTACAGCATGTGTACAGGCACTGAGCTGGCTATTATTGGATGACAGGAATTTGGGGGCCAGACTTGTGGCCTCCTTCAGGTCTTGCTTTCAAAGAATGAAGACATCCTTTACCAGCACTAGATTAGTTTCTTCTTAAAACAAAATATTTATATTATGTTGGGAAGTTTTGATAAACCCTGAGGTATATTTTTTGTAGTCAATTAAATCACAACAGAATCCTAGCAGGAAGGAGTTGGTCCCAGGTGCCCTTAGGACATGAAAACATCTGAAAAGAATAGCCAGAAAACCATTTCAATAACTGAGATGAATCCAGGTTATAAAGCCATCTGTGGTGCAACCCTTTTCCCTAAAGGTTTTCCTAGTTAAATATGTATATGTATACTCCCCATATACTGTAGATATGTATGTTAACATACATCTTGCTGATAGAATCCATATATTTTCAGGTTACTTACTTATACTTATTTAACACATACTTATTTAACAGTAAGACTGCCAAATTCATTCTCCTGCATTGACATGGGGATATATTTACTGACATACAGCTTTTTTACCTCTCCTTTCTGTAGATGGTAGAATAAAGACACAAAAGTAAAAGAAAGAGGAAGAGTCACCCAGTCAAGGTCCATAGCAAATTGAGCGCAGACTGAAATGTAGAGACAGATCTAAACCCAGATATATCACAAGCTTTACCTAAACCATAGCATGCCTGCCTTTGTTTTTCCCATTGCAAGATATTAATAATAGTACCCACCTACCTGTCTCTTGAGGAGTGTTGTGCGAATCAATGACAAATGCTCATAGCTGCACAGTATTTTATGGAAATAAAGGAAGATGTAGGAGATGTTCATGAATCATGATGAAAATAATACTCATGAAGGGAAAGCAAACATCAAATACAATTTTGTCCACAGGAAGAAAAAGAAAAAGAAAAAAAAAAAATCTTTCTTAAAACTTACATTACTGAATCCACAGTACTTAAAAAATGAATTCCCCTGGCACCCAGAAATGAGTATTGTAAAGCACTGTCAAATATTTTATATGCAGAAGCAGAAATTCTCAGTAGCAGAGCTGTAATTACTCCCAGAATGAATCTGGCAAACTGTGGCTTTTATCTTAGTTGCAGAAGGAACTACAGTGGCTTTCCAGGGGTGCCTGTCTGTGTAGGTAGTTCAGATACCTGTGTTCACTGCAAAGGAGGTATCTGCAAGGCTCAGGAGCTGTTATGCTTCCTCAGCGAGGAGAACTGAATGTGAAAACTGAATTAATGGCTTCAGTGTTCAAAAACAAAAACTAACCAACCAAACTAAACCACTGCCACCACCCCAAAACAAACAAACCAACAAACAAAAACCAGTACAAACCTTGGAAGGAAATGCGTCTTAAATTTGGTCTGGAACATCCTAGCTAAAATGACCAGTAGAAGTACTAATAAAACACTGGTAGCAGTAAATGCCACTATTTTCCATGTAGTCAGGAGGGTCTCCTGTGTATTTGGCCAAGTTTGTTCTGTAACAAAAAAAAGAACAATACCACAATTGTGCTTATTACTGCTGCTCTATTATATAGTAATTCTGCAACTATACTCAGAAGTGCCAGTTAGGGTGAGAGATTTCTTACATGTATGTTTTATTTACAAACAGCCTTAACAGCAAGCTGTCACAGGGGCTGGACCTTGCTTTTCACCTTGATGTTTCTTTTATGCATGCAATCATGAATTTACCTTATATAAATATTAAAAAATCCACAAGACATTCCAAAGTAAATTTGAAGAGCTAACTGTTGAGGTGGTTTAGGATCATTCAGGAATAAAATATACCATATTTAATGGCATCTAAAAATCAATGTTCATCACTTAAGCATAAAACAAATGAATTTGTTTTACTGATTTGACCTAAAGGGATGGACTATAAGAGGATATGCCATTGCTGCTCCTTTACCTGTTTTGACACAGTAGACTTGGTAGGAGGGGAACCACTCTCCGTACTGGCAGGTGATGTATTTGTAGTCATTGGTGAGGGTGTAACCAGGATCACAGTAAAACTCCACCACTGTCCCATGGTTGTAGCGCTCGCACGGCCGCGGGTGGCAGATGTAGTCTCCATGGCTCACCATTGGAGGTAGTGGACAAACTTGGGCAAACAGACAGAAAAGGAGAAAAAAGTTAACCACAGCAATCTACCGCTGTGCATCAAAACACCCTTCCAGGCTCCCTGCCATTTCAGTAGGCTATGTACGAGTGGCACCAGCCCTCTACTGGTGGGACACTACATTCCTGTCCACGCCAGTGAATGGGTGCATATACCTCCTGCAGAAACGTGAAGTTCAGAAACTTCACAGGAAGTTTTTTGCTCACACTTACACCAGAAAGCTCTGCTCTCACCTGTTTGTTTAAAGACATGAAAGATGATATATGTGAACCCTTCCAGCCTCTGGGGTAAAGGGGAGGAGAGGAGGAAAACAGAAGGGGGAACATATGTGTGTAGGACAACTATATGGGGATGCAGGAGGACAGTCAAAGAGAATCCCTCTCCTTATGAAACATCTCAAATTCAGCTGTATGATCTTATATTTTTTTCATTAGCATAATTGACTGGTTATATGCACTGATTAAATTCTGAAATACTTTTAAAAGTAAGTGTACTGGGTCTGGCTGGGATGTTAACTTTCCCTGCAGCAGCCCATACAGTGCCATGCTCTGCACTTGTAGCTAGAACAGCAATGTTATCACACTAGTGTTGTGTCTGCTGCTGAGAAGTGCTGGCACAGTATCAGGACTTTCTCTAACCCTCCTGGGGGGTGGGCAAAAAGTGAGAAAGTAACATCACCAGGGCAGCTGACCTAAACTAACCAAAGAGATATTCCATACCATATGATGTCACACTCAGCAATAAAAGGTGGAAGAAGGAGGAAGAGGGGAGGGGTGGGCTTTCGTTGCGAAAACGTCTGTCCTCCTCGCGAACACCAGCTATGTGCGTTGAGGCCCTGCTTCAAGGACGTGGTCAGGCATCGCTCATTTGTGGGAAGTAGAGAATAATTTATTTCCTCTGCACTTCCATATAGCCTTTACTTGTTTTGTTTTTGCTGTTCCCTTTCCCCCTCTCTTTCCCCTTTCCCTTTTTCCCTTTTTCCCTTTAGTTGAATTGTTAATTAATAATATTTCCTTAATATATATATATTTTCCCTTTAATTAAATTATCCTTATCTCAACCCATGAGTTGTTCTTTCCTTTACTTCTTCCCCTCCTCATCTGAGGAGGGGGAGTGAGAGAGAGCGGTTGTGGTGTTCAGCTGCCTAGCATGGTAAAACCACCACAGTAAGTTTGCCATCAACAGTGCAGGAGGAGGTGCATGGTATATGACACCGCTTAAACAATTACAGTTGTACAATGATAGTTTTGTTTAGCTGGGCTCAGACTCCACAGGTGTTATTTGTGTTATGTCTGAGCAGCCCTACTGATTCCAGTGGGATTGCTGGTGGAGTGAGGGAACATGTGGAACTTTTGTTGTAGACCCTGAAACAAGAAGAAGTGCCCTCTTGCATTGGTGTGAGATGGACTCAACAGAGAACTGAAGGAGCAGTCTCTAGGAAACAGCAGCGGGTAAAGCAGCTGGCAAGCAGTATTTTTCTGAAAGAGGATGTTTATTTACTGAGTAAGTATTAGTTGAATATTATTTTCTTAAGTATTACTCCTAACACAGAGGAAAAAAAATCCACTCAGTGTAATGAAATGGCCACATGCTGACCCGAAAAGGGTTTCAGTAAGCTAAATGGCTTTTTTTTTATTCCCCTTCAGATACAGTAAACTAACTGCATCAGTGCCCCATCTGCAGGCTGCCTGGCCCCTTCACTTCATGCCTCCCTCATGCAGGCCTGTCCTACTGCATTGATTTAAATAATGAAAATGCCATCTCTGAAGAAGAATCTTCCCAGAAATTACAATTCAGCTGCTTCTCTCTGTGAATCCTATTACATGAATAATGCATTTCATAAAAAAAAAAAAAAAAAAAATACACAAGATATTAAATGAATCTTCAAGAGAGGCTGATTACAATGTGCAGCAATGTCTATTCCTCATCCCCTGGGGACATGGTTTTGTTTGCATTTTCACTGGCAAGGCTTAATAATAACTTGAAATCAGAGCAAGTAATTCACATAAAAATTCACATCGTCAATACTCTGCACACTTTCCAAAGTCTCTAGGTCCATGAGAAATAGAAATAGTTTACTGGGAGATCAACTTGATATTGAAAACAATTTTCTTAATAGGGTAAAGGTGTCAGTCTGAAATATCAGGAAAGCACCTTTTGTCCATATCAGGGATCATTCCTTTATTAAAAAGAGAATAATCAGTGAAAGCATAAAACCAGGACTGGAAATGTGGTATATTTTTATTACCTACCTTTATAGCATGCAAAGATAGCAATTTAAAATTCTTTGCAACTGAGTTTTGGCAAACTAAGACAGGCTGCAAGAGATGTGTGGATGCACATTACCCTCCTAGCAACAAGGAAAATAAAGCACATCTTATCACAGGGAGCAACCACTCAGAGAAATAAATTTCTCCTCTCCAGAAATGCACCTGATGCCATTCCTGAAGCACCAATTTCCTAACCTATTAACATCATTAAGGGCCAAAGCAGCCTTCTGAATAATAATAATAATTAAAAAAAAAAAAAACAAAAAACAGTGCTGGTCTCACAGCTTAGGAATGACACTGTTTCCAGTCAGATTAAAAACAATGTACTGTGGGTACCACCCATATATGGAGCTGCCACTCAGTTTACAAATGGAGATGTGCTTTATAAAACATAAAAACAAGAGCATTACTCCTAGTGTAGGATATGTACTCGGTGCTAAAAATGGCTGCCACTCCATCTACTGACATCCTCCATATTTTAAGGGAAATGATCATGTACTGATGCTGCCTGGAAATGTCTGTAAACATTTCTTTAAAGCACTGTACTATGTTAGCCATGAATTAAAGATTTAAATGTCTGTGCTTACAAATAACTTTTGTATTAAATGCTTTTACAAACAGCAGTTGCAATGGAGCAGGTTTGCAAATGAAGGAGTTAAGCTCAATGTTATCAAAGCTTTATTCTTATGTCAGCTGGGGTGTCAGAATCTGGGTTTTGCAGTCACATGGGGTATCCTTCATCACCTCCTGTAAATGTTATGTTCATCCAGTTTAAGTAACCCTCCAACAGCTACATGATAAAACTGGTCCTCACATGTCTTTGCAAGCACAGTGATTAATGATCAGTAAAACTCAGGTTCAGAGTGTCTTTTCCCAAGTGAAATCAAATCAGGTGAGTTATATCAGCAGCAGTCGAAGATTAACTCATTTTCATCTCTGGGCAGTTAGTCATACACCCTAGTTCTTTTCTCAACTCACTCCATTTCCATAATTGTCGTTGCCCAAGATCATTTACAGTCAATGGAAAGACAACAATGAAGTGGCCTTAGCTTTGATCATAGAAGAGCAAGATTTTGGTTAGTCTAGAAGGCTGCTGAGCACTCTTGGCTCTCAGTAGACAGAAGGTTTTTAGTGAAGAGTTAGTTGTCTTACAGGGTCAGATCCCTCACCACTGATGGTTACTTAGCATCGTGCTAGATACCAGCATATAATACCAATTACACATACTAAAGAAATGTGGCAGATCAAATATGAACTAAAACCCAAGTGGCAAAACTCAGTTCACTGAAGTTTTCTAGGAAAGTTAAAATTTGCAATCCCAGTGATCATTCCTTTGTATATTTGGAAATTACAGGCCACAGACTTCAGACAAACACATAAAACTCACAGAATGAAAATAACCACAAGCAGACTAAAATAAAAGTGTTCTTGACAAGTAAATTTTCACCGTCATAGCTGACAGGAGTATGAACAATAAATAATCATAGAGATAAGTGAATTTTACTTCAGGAAGTTCTTACAGCTTAAAAAAAATCCTACATGCTGTTCTTAAATGTGACACCAAATCTTTATTACCAACATAGTTCAGCATCTTTTTCACCTTATAAAGCTTTTGAGTCTTTAATGTACTGCTAATAATAATATCCAGCATAGATAGTCCGGTAGCATTTTCAGACAGATAATATTAACCTTCAAAGCATGTCTAAGGTACAGACATAAGTCAGGTAATGTCTGCTGGGCATTTTGCAGCCCATGATCAGGATCTCTGCATCAGTCTTTATTGGCCACAGACTGTAAGGGGACTTACAGGGACTTTACAACACAGCATTCTTAGCCAAAATGTAGAATCATTAATCAAAAAGAAAAAACAAATGTGTTTATATCACAAATAAATCCCTTCTGGGATGCTGTGGACTACCAATTCTCAAAGAAGCTGAAGGAAGGAATTCCTGATTTGATCTGACAGCGATCTCCTCCTGCTCCAAGGAACAGTTGGAGCTGAGGTCTCTCCTGTGAGATCAGCTATGGGCTTTCTTCTCTAGCAGATTTTAATGAAAGTTTAGTACTCTGAGGAAGAGCTTAAACCCTGGGTTTCAGTTCAATCCTTGCGTTTCAATCAAAGTCACATGCTGCCTTGGAGAAGCAGACCTACTTCAGACTTACAGATATATATATATATTTGTAACAAAAGACAACAGAATACTTCCCACCTTAAAGTGTGTCTGCAGGTAGCTCTCCCTTTCATGAGGTGTCAAGGCCACAGGTATGCTTTCTGAGCTACAGCTTTCACAACCCAGGGCTGCAATCAGGCTTTGCCAAAGCATCTACTGTGTTTTTCCAGCCACCAGATTGTAGTAATGTCCCTGCATGTCTGCTGTCTACTGACAAATTAAAGCATTTTGAATGGCAGGCTAAGTGGTGCAGAAATTAAGGTTCCTCAGCTTTTCCAAAAAAATGATTCCTGCACTTGTGGTACAAAAATGCTCAGTGAGTAACATCAAACCACCACTGTGCCCTCTATGCTTGCTGGTGTGATCCCCAGTAGCTGCTGTCCCAAACCACACAAACTGAACTGAAAACCCACACTGAGTACCTGCAGCTGTGCTCATGTCCCAGTGACAGCAGAAATATAGGTGACATTATCCGCAAGGGAAAGCCCAACAAAAGGCAAGGGTGGCTCTTTCCTCCCTGGTGTTGCCAACCAGTGCCCCTGCCAGGGGGAAATAGGCAGTGAGCACTTACACATTAGAACAATAAATGGAGTTCACCAAGTCTTTTTTTCTACCCATTATGGTCAAGAAGCTTTTTAAACACTGCCCAGAGGATGTTGCAGTAATTCTGCACTGCTGACACTGGGCCAGTAGGAGGGAGGAAAAATTTTTGGCATTAGCATAGAATGAATTAGCACTGATGGCGCAGAATAAAGATGTCATGTCACTTTTTAAAAGCCAGTGGTAGAGAGATGAAAGTGGAGTTGCAGATATTTACAGTGTTCCAAATTTCTTTTTTTTTTTTTTTCTTGGCCAGTCAGTTTATTGGCATTCTGGCCAGTAGGTTTAGTCTTTGCTCAAAGTAAGCAGGATGTAAATTATTCAGGTTTTGCCTAGCTTCTGTACATGAACCAAACAATAAATGCAATAAAGTTGTGAAATATAAGGCACTTATGCTCACAAATAAGCAAGAAGCTGATTTTCCAGCTTTGAATTTTTGTATAGTACATATTTTCTCTAGCCTTTCATGTAGGATTCTGGTTACTAGGTTAGCTGTTTTAACTGAAAAATCCAGTGTGAGGCCAGCCATTTTGTGTTGTGCACAGGGATGGACAGTGTTAGAGACCTTTGCAACTAATCAAAAATAAAGCTTCTTCCAAATACAACATGAATCCCTGCTTATTATGAAATGAACGAGAAAAGATTAAAATGAAACTTCATGATGAGGGAGACACAGATGAAAAACTGCAGATTACAATGCAGAGAGGAAACAATGGTGTATATTGCCAGGTAGTAATCAGAGGTACAGAAAGCACAGGCTTGCCTATGTTGGACACACCATCTAGTATGTGCACAAGCTGGAAGAGAACAAGGGTTCTCCTGGCCTTTATTTGTCATTCTTGCATGTCACAGAACTAAGTAACACCTGAAATCTCGACACCTGTCCTCTGACTCCTGCAAGTCTCTTCTTGACCATATAGTCCAAGCCTGCCTGCATACAAGGAAGGTGAAGACCTTCTAGAAGGTGAAGATCCCTGGAAAACCCCGGGGAGTTTCCCTTCTGATCCAAATTCACCTCCTAATCATATTCAATTTTCTTGTGAAGGAAACACCCAGAAGCCCTCAGTCATCGCTATTACTGTACTACCTTGACAATTTTACCTTCATGTGACTGGCTGCAGTGTACTCAATTGAGGTAGACATATCTCACTGCAGTGCATCTCTGGAGCATCCTTAGCTCCCCGTATGTGTTAAGCAAGAGCAGGGCACTCAGTAAAGGCTCTCTGTTCCCCCAAAACATAAGCTCTTAATTCCCTGAAAAAGCCACTGAGGGACCTATATATATTTCTCCCTAAACTGTATGCCTTTCAGCCCTCTCATCCTTGCCAGGCATACAGCCAAGGGACCAGCTGGCCAGCTGTTGGTGCTGTGCTTGCCCACCAGATGGGAGAGTGCAGTTGAGAGGTGGAATTGTTTTTCACAAAATGGTATTTTCATGTTGGAACTGCTACAATCCATAATTCAGTTCCAGTATATTGAATATGTATATTCAGCTACATTCCAACATTGTTCATGTCAAGCCATCATTTACATCAAGAAAATGCAGCAGTGTGCATACCAGAAAACCTGACTTCCCATCAAGGATGGCCTAGTAAGGATCCTTTTCCCTATATTGCCTTTGTACAAACATATTCTTGTGTATGTAGTCTTTGAATTTTTTTTATTTATTTATTTTTATTTTTTTACAGTAACTTGGAAGATGAAGGTTAAGTTTGTTCCTTTTCCTTCTTTGTGAACACTGTGCCAATGAAGCTCAGTTCCTAGTATAATTACCCTTCAGACCTAAAGAAGCCTTTCTTACATAACTCAACAATTCATGTCCTGTGAAGGGAGAGTTAGTGCATATTATAGCTGTACGGGAGTGAGAAAAACTTTGTGGCCACTGAATCTGCATTTTGAAAGTAAAGACATGCTTTGAGGAATTTTCCTGATTATTCCCACAGCAAAGCAACAGCACCTTTACAGTACCAACAGTACTACCAAAATAGAAATAATGGTGGAAACAACTAAGTGTATAAAGTCATTCCTACTAAGCCTAACAGTAGATATGATGTATAGGAATAAAGATATGAGATTATTATTTTGAAACCTGAATTAGCCAGCAAATTTATTTATTGAAAGCCTACAGCAAGGATTATTCAAAATATTGTATTCTTAGCCAGTAATTTCCAAATTCTTCTCCATCTCCAGTTACTTAACCTTCACAGTGACACCTATGTTTTTTTCCTCTGAAAAGACACTCTGCGGTTAAGCAACTCATTATAGACCATTCAGTAAGTCACTGGCAGCTGTAACTTGGGTCTCATGACTCCCAGACTGCTTGCTCTCACTCCTAGACAACCTTGCTTTAATTTGGTACCCACTAAAATTACAAGATTAATCTTTCAATGTGCACACAGTAGGAAGCACTTTTCACCTTCTACAAAGTGTGAAATGAATTGAATAATTAAGATTTTAGTGAAAATCTGTTTCTCTGGTCTAGTTCTGACAAACACCATCTTGCTGAAAATCACTATCACTGACACCAGCTGTATGAGCCTAAATGAAGCAATATAAAACTTACTCCAAGCTTATCTCAACAATAGTTTAACACTAATTGATTCTCAAAGGGAAACAGAAGGTGATTTACAATCAGTTACACATAGAGCTTGTTTGTTACTTGGAGTTATGGAGCCCATTTCACAGATGCCGTCAGGTGATCTCCTATAGGAGAATCAGACCAAATTCACCCTCACTCTCAACAATCCTGCCATTCACATCATAACTAGCAGTAAAACATTGATCTTAATGCAAAAGCCTTTATTTTCAAATGCATTTCACAGTATATATGAAATGAAACACATCCCACATGAGCTTTCATCTACAAATTATAAGTTCAAAAATGTAATTTTTGTTAAAACTACAAACATTGATTATGAGCTTGCAGCGATGGAGAGCCAGGAGTTCTTTTAGCAAGACACCCATAATTATCTTCAGGGAAATATTTATACTAATGATTCACATGGGAGTGCTTGGAACACCAGTGTCTCATTTACAGAAGATCATTTTAGCTTTCTTCATATCTCAGTCCTAGTTTTGTTTCTTCCTTTTCTTGTGAGTGGTTGACATTATGATCAGTAATGGTCTTTTTAAGACTTTGAGAAGCAGACACTGAATATTTGGCCTCATTTGTGTATGTGGAGGCAATTGCTTGTGATTATTTTTGTATAGAATTGATGCCATTAACGTGTCTGATTGCCTGAGCTCCAGCTGCAGTCAGGTACTATACTCCAGTGACCAATCATTAACAACTGCATTAAAAAAGAAACAGAGATAAATGCTGAGGCTGGATTCCTGTTAAAGAAATAATCAGAAATGAAAACTTTAGTTAGATAGTGGAAAGACCATTCTAGGAAGTCTTTTCTTTCCAGGTCAGTGCTTTTACTGCATCTGGTGGTTATAATAAACTATGCCTACCGTATATCAACTTGTGGTTGGGATGCTTATGGGTTGACTACATTCTTTTAGTTTAATTGGGGACTGCACAGACACCTGACAGAAAGGAATCAGAGAGCTGCAAAATAAGCCAAGGCTTGGGTATTTGACAATTGTTACAGTATAACACCAAACCTGGAAAAGGTTGGAGGGAAAAAAAAAAAAAAAAAAAAAAAAAAGTTCAAAGTACTCAGCAGTAGAATGGAGGTGGAACAGGGAGACACAACTGTTGGGAAGTTTTCTAAGAAACCCAGACAGGTAAAAACAGCCAACAGGGATGTCTGAAGAAGCCAGAGCTCATTGTGAGCTGAATAAGCCATGGTTATGCTATTATAACTCACTTTATTTTCTTTTTCTTCTTTGTTTGTAAGAAATAATCCCTTGAGCCTCCCTGGTGTCACCTACACCCATCGTTGGGTATTGATGGAAAGAAGGAATACCAAATCCTGCTGTACTTGCTGGGATAAAAAAGCTGTATCCCAAGGCTTAGTTCAAGGCTGAAGAAATCAAAATGTATCTCCTGGGAGAAGGAAAATCACAAGGCCCTATCCCCCTTGGAATGATGCTAAAAAAAAAAAAAAAAAAAAAAAAAAAAAAAAAAAAAGGAGGCTGATAAAACCACAAAACCAACTTACAAGACTAAGGAGGTATGAAAGAGTATTAGTTTCTGTTATTTATGTATAGTTATCAAGTTATCCACTGGTGAAATTACTTCTATTTAAACTTTGGTTCTTGTCTCTGAAAGTGAACAAACCTACACAGCAAGTAGACTTCCTAGAGTCTATAGCTACACTTCCCATTGTTTGTGGAAGATGTCTTGTGACTGCACTATGTAGCCAAATTTAATGATCTTGTCCATAAAGCACTGAGAGATTTGATTTCAAGCTAGACAATTCAGTGTGTTTTTCCCTTCTGAGGAGCTCTGCCAGATGAAGTTAAAGATTAATATTATAAAACAGCCCTCAGGGATAAATTTTGTCTGCTTTCCTTTACTTAATCCTCAGCATATTTAAAGCACTGTGGATAAAATGCTACATGCATCTGGCAGCTAACGTGGAAATTCAGAGCAGAAATTATGGCTCTATAAAAGAGTCTGGATGTCTGGCTGATTCTGGAAAGGCTAAGGAGTTTCTGAAAGGTACACTGGTGTACCTGTGAAGGTGTAAAACAATGATTTACTTTGACAGTCCTGTGCATCAGGCAGAAACAGAAGACATAAAAGAAACAGATTACAAGTTCTTCTTCTGTTGTTTACTTGAAAATTTAAGACTAGTGTGGAATGTATCTATTTCAATCACAACAAAGATCAAAGATCAAAAAGATTTCTGCAATTAAAAAAAAAAAAAAAAAGGTGTAGTAATAGAATAGTATTTATCATTCTCATACTATATTTTCAACTTGGAGACTGGCTCTAAACTCTCCATCCCTTCAATCCCCCCTCTGCCCCACCCCCCCCAAGAGCTGTAAAATGCTCACTTCTGTGTATCACTCTGTCTTCAAATATATTCTGGTTTTCTTTCTACTTTACATTGCAATACCTGTGCTGCAATTAAGTGATCTGATGATTACTAAGCTGTACAACCACAAAACAATATGACTTGTCTGGTGAGTATTTCATGTCACTGTGCTCTTTCTGATTTCAGTTCCTCTCCTCACCTCTTCAGCTGTGGATAAAGATCTACAGATGAAGTCAGAATCCTCCCAATGGGAAAAAATATATATATAAATAAATAAATATTATACATTCCAAGTCATCTATGAGCAGCTCTGTAAAGTGTTCAACTTCCACATTTGTACAAGATACCTGGACACAAGTACCATTTCTACATCCTTGGGTGATAAACAAATAGCAACCTACAGTCAAGAACCCTTAGAATTACTGAATGTCTTTTTTTTTTCAAGAAAACTGTCCTTGTAAATACATCACACCTGCTTTATATGACTCATATGCCCTCAGAGTGAAAGACTATCAGCAACCTATTTCAGTCTTTGGCTATTGTATTAAAGATATCACCAATACAAAGGCATTGCCCAAGTAAAGGTGCTTACGGACATTGTTTGTTGCTACTATTTGAGCATTTACTCTTGCTTATCATTTCTGAGTTGTGAGAAGTATTTCTTTAGGTATTGAGTATATTCTAAAACTCCACTGTGGTCAGTGCTGTTAAAAACAAGGCTATTATGTCTTCTGTTAATATTAATTCAGTTAACCTAGATGATGTATTTTGCAATATTTACTTAATTCTCCCTCCTGCCTGCATGCTCAATAGTTGTAAGCATAGAACAGGATCTCAGTATATACCTATCCTAATTTCTTAATATTACAGAATGGAACAGAACAGAACAGAATAGTTGAGTTGACTTGAGTTGGAAGGGATCTTCAAACATCATCAAGTCCACCTGCCTGACCACCTCAGGGCTAACCAAAAGCTAAAGCATGTTAAGGAGGGCATTATCCAATTGCCTTTTGAACACTGGCAGGCAGAGGGCATCAATTACCTCATTAGGAAGCCTGTTGCAGTGTTTGAACCCCCTCACAGTAAGAATCTTTTTCTTGTGAACCTCCGCTGGTGCAGCTTTGTGCTCTTCCTGTGCATCCTGTCATTGGTTACCAGGGAGAAGAAACTGGCAGTTGGCTGTCCATCCCATTTCAGGGAATTCTCTACCAGTATGGTTTCAAGTGTTTGCTCACCAATGTTTTGGGAAGCCATTTATTTTTTCAGGAAGTTTTTATACTACATATGGTAAAATTATCAATTTAAGGTTCTTTTTTCTCCCAGTCTTCTACATATCTGATTATACAGAAGGCAATCAATAGCTTCTACTAATTTCTACAAATGGATCATTAACCCCAAACAGGTATTTCAAAAATCATACCAATAAATTAAAATTTTTCTTTAGAATTGTCTAACAAGTTTCGGTACAAAAGAATATTTACAAAACTTCTGGATAGTAATGATTTTTTTTTTTTTTTAAAAAAAAAAGGACATAAAGACATAAATCAAGGAATAAAAGGAGAAGAAAATTCAATGTTAAGATGTTTCAGCTTATCCCCTAAATGACTGTAACAATCCGGTAAAACAACACAATTTCCTCTAACATCATTCTCAGAGATAGCTGAAACATTTCAACTGAAGCTTCCCAAATGATTCAGCCTGAGGCAGACACTCAAAAATCAATCTGAATGTTTAAATTTGGCAAAGTTACAAGCATTTAAGAACAGGATCTCATAACAGTAAATACTTGGCAATCTGAGCTAGCAGCATCCTTATTTGCCTGAGCTATAATAACTTCCCTGATCAGGTCCAACAGCTGTTTCTGAGAAGCCACTGCACAACATTGCAGTGTTGGCTGCACACCAGCACCAGGTAACATAATTTTTATGCAGAAATGTCTTCTTCTCTATCATCAAAAATTTCCTGAATATGACATAGCCTCTCACAAGAGTTTGTGGAAGCTCTGGTTTTGCTGAAACTGAGAACAAGACTGGGCTGAATGTTAGAAAGAATGCGGTAGGGTAGGAGTGGAAGGATGTATTAGAGGAACTGATCCTTCCCATCTTAATTTATTTTGACTCTATATGTGAAGCATATAGACGCTGCCAGATCACTGTAGCAAACCCCAACACATACATGCAACTGCTTTAGAGAGACAGCTACTCGACACAAAGTTGAAAGTAATCCAAGCGGTCCCTGGTGTAACCATGCATTTAAACGGTGTGGTAGCTCTTCATTCAGAATTAATTTGGCTTTAAAAATAGACAAAATTTCAAAAGATTGACAGATAGCATTTGTGCAATTGCACATACATTTAAGACATTCTCTCTGTAAAGGTTTAAAGAATACATATCAAAATGAGAAAGAAAAATTCTGCTTACAGCAGAATAAAAGCTCTAAAATGTTTTACTCTAGCTTCCTAACAACCATTTATTTTTAATCATCACCATATTAAAACACTGAGCAGAAAATGTTATTAGGATAAATTCTGAATTGATCTTGGAAAGAAATAAATGGAATTATTTTTTTTATTTGCAGATTTCCTGTTAAAGATACTTATTTGTGAGATTATACAACACACATAAAAGTAACGCTGAGAAATGAGCTTGACATTAGTATGCAAGGTGCAGAATTAAAAAAAAGTATGCAGAGAGGGAGTTTTGTTCTCTAATTAGAGTAGTAGTTTGTAGCAAGATTCCTGGAGTCTGTAGTTCCTTGCATAAATCACTTTAACACTTTCAAATGAGAGCATCTAATGTTGATTGAATGGAATTAATGTCAAAATTTGCTGCATACCAGCTGAAGCCTACCTAAAATATCATTCACAGGTGGAGCTGGTGGTGGTGGTCTTTTACTGATGGTGCTCACTGTTCTACCAGAAGCAGCTCTCTATCTCAGGAGAACCTGTCCTTGCAAGTGGTATGCTTGCAGATGTGGAATTCAGCACATGCACTGATGGGACCCCATACGAAATCACCACAGAAAGTTTCTGTTCTAACAATAAAAGAGAGCAATAAGAAAGTACATAAAAGGAAGGCTGGATCTAATGCAAAACTCAAGAGGCATCCCAGATTGCCCTGACCCAGTGGCACACACAGATCCTCCTATTGCATTTTGTCATGGTTGACTGGAGTAACAACATCTGACATATTATTTAAAATGTAGGACTTTCAGGGCAGCAACTCTCATCTAATAGTTTAAGGTACCATGAAAAAAGACCCTTTCTATGCCGTTTTCATACAAGCAATACCTAATGAACACAAACTTGAAAACTATCTTGGCTCAACTAATGAATTTTCTAAGATATTTTGATCAGAGATGGAATGCTCACCTGTTTTAAAGGAAGGTAAGACACTGGCACAGCATTTTCTGTTTCATAAGCAGGTGTTTCTGTATTTTAATGTTCTTATCTTCCTAACTAGAGAGTTGTCATTATTTATCAAAAGCAGTTACATTTATCAAAGCAGTTATATTTACTTGATCAAGGCAAAGAGGGACTTTCTAATTTTTCAAGTTACATATTTTCTGTGATATAAAAAGCAACAACAAGCAAACCTCTGAGAAATGGATTCCATAGATCTGGTCTGCAATTAATCTTTTATGGTATGCTAAATCAAAATAAAAAATAAACAAAAGAAAACAAGCAAAAACTCATTATATCATTCCAAAATTGCAAAATTTTGAAAAAAAAATGTGTTTTTAGTTTGGAAATTGAATTATCAAATAAAACCAAGGATCGCTGTATTACTTTTTTGTAGTATATCACTTTGTTGATGTTGTTGGCAAATTTTTGCATTCCCAGAGTGTTTCACATTTAGCTCTTTGAAAAAAGCAGCACACATATATTCCTATAACTGCTTTCAGCTAAATTCTACTTATAGATATCTACCTTACAGGCTTGAAACAGCAGAAATATACTCTTTTTAGGTGCATGAAGTGCAGAGGATGTATTTGGATTCTGATAACGTCTTGGGATGTTTTATCTGAGATGCAGAATGATGGCAGAATGTAATCCACCAGGTTTTGCTCACCTATAGAGTAGTCCATTCAGTGTCTTTGTTTTAAATGTATGGGATGCAAATATAAATACCCTTACAATAACCTACATTCCAGCACTGCAGCTGTAGTTACAGACTATGCACTCTGGCCACAATTCTTACGTTCCAAATCAGTAAAGTCAGTCACTTTGGTTGTAAATCCTTAAGGTTAACTACTATGAGAGACAAAAAAATATTCAAGTGGGCAGCATCATGTGTCACTGAATAGTGTTTGCAGCTGACACAGCCCAATCCAAGAGTTTGCATGGAACATCATGGAACATTTTTGTTTCACATGGAAATTTGTCTGTACCTATGGAACCACCTGTACATGAATGTGTATTCCCTAACTCCCTCAGTATTTTCATTAGGAAAGCTGCAAAGAATTTACATTTTCAAGGCAAAGCAACCATCATTGTTAAGAACTTCCCATCTTACACTGAGGACACCAAGAGAAGAACCATTAGTTGGAGAATCCCAACAGCTTGACTATGCAGTGAGCTAGAACTGGCTGCGTAAAAAATAATTAAAAAAAATAAAATAAAATATTTTTTTTTTAAAAAAAAGGAGGTACATTCTGCATGGCCTGCAGCAAGTGCAGCTATAGCCCTGCGTTAAAGTCATAATGAGCATGCTGCTTTGCAAAATTAAAAGCAAGATAAACAAGCAATAAGACATTTACCTTCCACATCAAGGCACCTAGGTGGGCTATCTGACCAGATAAGGTTATACATGCACTCAAGGAACTCTGTCCCTTCTAGTTTATATCCAGGAAAGCATTGATAATACACCACTGTTCCTACTGGGAAGGAGGACTCGAACTCAGATATGTTAATGTAACTATGAGGAAGAACCAATGGCCTCAGGCAACCTGCAAATTAAGAAGAGGAAGGTATCTTTTATTATAAGGTTCTTATCTTAGTCATCTTAACACATCCCGATAATAATAATAATCATTCAATTTAAGAATTCCTTCAGCGTCTCTACAATGAATGGCATGACAGCATAATCTCCCTCAGAAATGTATGCCTCGTTACCCTGTTTCAAACTCTTTTATTGTTTAACCCCCACAGTTTGCTAGTGTGGGATTCAGCCTCAGCAAATTCAAGGTTTACTGAAAATTACAGTATTTTGCTTCACAAACATTCACTGCTTTAGCAGATGGCAATTTTTCTTTTTGAGGTAGTATCCTTAATGAATAAAGATTGTCACCTATATAAACCACAAGTTATATTCCTCCTCTTAAAGCAGTCATGTAAACCTCCTTTAATATTAAAACTGCTCCTGTGATAACGTGTACACAACTGTAAAAGATTTGCAGACAGAATTAATGATTTTGAAGTTCCAATTTGAGAAAGTCTAAAGTGATGTCACTTACTATGAGCAGTCACATAATAAACACAGAGCAATTCACATAATTTTAAGTCTGAAGGGGGAACAAAAAACAGTCTGCAACCTCTTTTATGATGCTAAGGCTACCATGGATGCCCAGCTAGTATCTATAAAGAAAAAGTCTTTGCAGCAGTTTAAGTGGTTATTTCCTTGCAATGGTCAATTGAGAAAGAGGGTCAAGAGCAAAAGCAAACAGAAAAAGCTTGAAAGCTTTTTCCAGTACATTGTATTATCAGAGCAATGTTTTTGGCAACTTTTTTACTAGTTTACTCCCTGCTCAAATAAAACTTTGGGCATTCTCTCTGCTGGTTACTGCTCGTACCCCTGATTACATATGCCCCACACGTAACATGCCAATTCCTGCAAACCAAGCAGCCTGCAGAGCAGGACGATATAAGCAGCCTACAATGGGACAGATGGAAGGAATGCTGACTGCCCAAGCAAGACCAAGCTTGCTGTCCTCTGAACTGTATCAAGGAAGGTTTTGCCCCGTTGGCTCAAAATATTAATGCTTATCAGGGTCTCTGCAGTGCAGGACCAAGATTTACTGGAATTTTTAAGAGATCTAAGGGTTTGTGAAAATCCCTAGGTCTCCAAACATCTCCAGCTGTTGAAAATTTCATTTTGACAGTTTTTGCTAAGAAATTCACATCATTCCAGATCTGTAATTACCATGACTCTCTCATGCCAAAAATAATTTGAGGGTTGATTCCTATATGCTCTACAATCCTTTCCCACTTTTAAACCAGAAAAAAAAAAAAAATGTCTTAGTATCATAAAACTCCTGTCTGTTGTAATCAAATGGCCAAGTAAATGCAATTAACGGCCTACTTAATGCAAGTATACAAGTGACTTTTATAGTATGAGTGCTTAACATGGCCAAAAGAAAATTCTGGAGATAATTCTGGAAGAGGATTATAGAATTTGGCAAAATGTGACAGATATTGGAATCTAAGTCATCTATTCTGTTGTAATTTTTATTAGCACTGCCTTTATTTTTAAAAGCAATTAACACTGAATATTGAGTGGCAGCAACTGATTGTGTTTCATAGTATAAATACAGTGACAGAAGAAAGTAACAAGTCAAGGGGTACTTTTGCTATCCTAGTTAATACTGCTTATCATGAAATTTCCACCTGAACCTTTGGCAAATACAGTACTTACAAATCCATCTTATGAGTGTTCACCTCACCCAGCTAGAGGAGTCTTAACCTACCGTAATCAATTATAGTCTTGTTTTTCAGTGTTGTCTTAGGGAATGGTGAACTGGCCTGTGAAGATGCTGTAACCCCTGAGATGAGGTAAGGTGAACCTACTCTCAAAAATGGCTTGCATTCTTTCTATTGCCACACACTGTCATTGCTAGTAAGATACCCCAAAACTAATATGCCTAAATTTCTCCATGCATGTACTACAGTCTAAAACAAGACCATGGGACACAGGTGAATGTGTCCTAAACTGACAGTCTTAACTGTGAACACACATAAAAGTAAGCTCCTGTAACTTCTGAGTGGCACCCATGAACCTCATCACCTTTCAGCTAACACACCAAACTTTGTGTCTCACCCTGCCACCGTTACTTCTGAGAAGTGTTTCAGCTTCCCTGTAGCAGGAGTCCTTAAGTGTCTATTGGGAACTGTCACATAGAAATGAAAGTTCATGTTAACCCAGTCTTCTCCTTAGCACAGACAGTTAAAATCTTTTGATGCCGTTCAAATGGCCAAACTTGAACTGGTTAAAGTACTTAGACAGGCACGTCAGAAATGTGAAATAATAGCAGACCAGAGTTATTTAGCTCTCATTCACTAAAGTTGGCTTACCCCAGCACTTCTCAACAGTCTAAACGAAGCCGGGTTCTCAAACTGTTAATACTACAAGTTCAACTACAAATGGATTTTCTGGCCAAAATCATTCCTGTTCAAACCCTGTGTTTTCAGTCAATACCTATCAGTTTAATGGACTGTGAACCTGACTAACAATTCTGCTGAAAACTCAGAGGGACAACCAGCTTCCAGCATCTTCTCTCCTCTACTCGTGCCTACTGCACAAGGCAAACAAAGGCAAATTGCAGTTAGAAACTTGATCGTTTCCATAAATTAATTTGTACAAACATGTCAGTTGCTCATCAGATCTTTTGCAGATATTCTGATTTACACGATTTATTTTTAAAATGCAACGTATCTTTGTAAGACTTTGAACTATCAAATTAAAAACAATATCTGAAGTAATACTTTAAGTATGGTTGTGTTCATAAAGTGTCATCTTTCCTGCCATGAGCAGTGGGGAGGAGAAATCAAAAAATCTTAAAAGCAGTGCTATTCAAATACTGTACAGTGGGACTTATAACACCACTGACATCCTTACAACTGTAGGAAAAAATATTGGCAAGCTATCACAAGGTGCATGAGCTATAAAACAAGATGTTCTAGTGTACTAAACCTTGGCAAATGGGCAGATTATCCCAAGTTCCATCGTCTTGACAAATTGAAACCATGTTGTCTAAGTCAGGGTAACGGATCTGGAATCCTTCATGACAGCTGATTATTAACTTATCTCCAGTCCTGTAAGTCTTGTTATGAATCTCTGCATCTTCAACATGTGGAACAAGGCAATCTGTGACTTCATAAAGAAAGAAATTAACTTAATTAAAAATAACATGTCTAGCTATTCAATAATCAAAATCTTAAGCAAAATTTATCAGTTAATGTAAGTGCTCTGGTTAAGCCATTTGGACAAAATGCATTTCAGTAAATATATACTTTCCCTAGTTAACCATCAGTTATAAAATTTATATCATGATGCTAGAATTTGCTGTGTTACAATAATGTATCCTTCCCCCAGATGTTTTCAAACAAACACAATTAAGAGTTTAGGAAGACTGTTTTTAATTTTCTCTTTCCATTCATGATGTTTGTAAATTACACTGCACAGTCTGACTACATGACGGTCCATATGAAGTCAAACTCTTTGACAGCACTAAGGACAGGATGAAAAAAGAGATAAAATACAGATATGGAATGAAGAACAAAGGAAAAATGGTTGTTAGCGGAGAGACAGAAAGAAAATCAAGTACAGCTAGAAAGGATTACCCAGCTCCATTCCACAGAGTTCATTATGAGAATGTTTTCATGTTAATCTCATTGATTCTGTTTTAAATCAGGTAATTTTATGTGCCTGAATTCATATGCCTTTAGAGGGTGTGATTTTTAAGGCACTCAGCACCATCTCAAGTGCTCATGCTTTGAAAATACTCTCAAAAAGGGAAATAACTACAAATCTCTGGTGATATACAGGCATGGGCTCTCTTACCTATCTGTGATACATGAATATATTACATTACACTATTACAACTCAATGTATATGCCAGTGTCAAAGACACCAAAGAATAAAATAAAATCCAGATGACTTAAAAATGGAAGATGTTGTGGGAAGTGGAAGGAAAGGGTGAGACAAGGTTAAAAATATTCTGCTAATACTGAACAACTAGGAGATATGCCAAGAGGATATGAAGAAATAGTCCAGGTTACTGCAGATTCATCTTCCTCATAAATGCAAAGTGAGATTAAACAGAAGAGAGGAAAAGATTAAATATTGGCAAAATCCGAATTATCTGTTTGTCTGCCAGCAGTCAATCCATTACAGAGACGATGATAAAAAATTCCAGGCATCAAAACCTGCAGTCGTTCAAATAATAGCAAGGAAATAAAAATATTATAAGCCTGTTTTATGATTTTTTTTTCCAAATACTTCTACCGCAATTATCTTCACTTAGGAATGTGATATTTATTAAAAAAAAAAAAAAAAAAAAAAAAAAAGTTTCAGAAGTCCTTTGAGACTTGCATAAAAGAGAAAATTTCTGCTATTTTCCTTGGTAATTCTTGCTAAAGAAGTAGAGGTAACTTAAATTTGCTTTTAGCAGTTAATTGTGAGCATGCACAAAGTAAAGCAATAGCAACAACTTGTTTGTTTGATTAGAAGCACAACTTGAAGCAAGATAAACTGTAATTTAGCACAGAAGTGCAAACTAACAAGAGTAAATATGTTTCATAATGTCTTCATTTATTTAGGCAAAAAGTAGATTTTTGTTATAAGACTCAATTAAAAATTTTACTAATATGAAGTGGAGGAGTGTTGCTTCCCCAATTAAAATATATTTTCCATTGTACCTTTACTTAGGGATGGTTTCTAAATACGCTGTATCTACTAAATTTTAGTCTGGGGACTGGGGATATTAGTCAAAATTGTTGCCGTTTCTCTTGTTGCATTGTGTATTCATTTATAAATGCCTAAATCTGGGAGGATGAGTACCTTAACAGAAAGTTATAAAATGCACTAGGCTAAGGATGAAGGCATCACCTTTAAGGGCTGGGCATTTTTTTCTCTCTCTGGCAAGTTAATCAGCAGAGGAGACAGCAGAGGATGCCCCACAAGAAATGCCTGATGTTAAGCCTTGGATGCTGTCCCTCAGAGCCTGCCCTGGGTGCCTCCAAGGCTGGGATAAGATGGATGGAGATCCTGCTCTGTAACCCCTCTGGAGGAGGTCTGAGATAGATAACAGAGGATAATGTCAATGGACAGCTCACTCTTAGCACAGCAACTTTCTGCTGCTACACAAAAAAAAAAAAAAAAAAAAAAAAAAAAAAAAAACATATATATACACTGCAGTAACATCTGAGATTTCACTTTCAAAGTGGGGGAAATTGATTCTGTAACAAAGATCTATTACAGTGACTTAGTTCTCATTATTCCAAATAACAGCTATAGATAGAACTATTTTAATCAGATAGATGTTGGTGGAGAACAGGATGTGTCCTGGATGGTTTTGATAACAGGTCTATTACAAGCCCCAGATAAGCACAGGACTAACATAGGACAATATTGCAGCTCTTTTTTCCTGATGCCTTGTGAGCAAATGGTTTCCTGCTGGCTGAATTTGTATTGTTTAGCACTTATCCAGGAATAAATTGCAGTTGCCCTCTCTCTGCAAGCAACTGGATTAGCTGGCACAAATTCTGTTTGAAAAAGCTGAGAATGTGGCTGAATTTTAAAATGTCCTGTCCTAGAAAATAAACTGCTTTATTCTAAATACTGTTCAGCAAATCCATGAAAAGAGTACACAGTCTTTAACCAGCATCAAACAGCAATGGCTATGACTTACATTTTTTTCTGGGAGTTTTACGTGATCTGCTTATATCTACTGTGGGAATATTAAAATGCCTCAGCCAAGTGCACACACTAGTTAAGAACACATTTCTTATCTTCCAGAGGCACAAAGGCAGCAGTCCTTGGGCAGGGTAGCTGGCAGGCCCTGTATCTTGCCAGATGAAATGATCATCTTGGCCTATCTTTCATGAATCATAGAATCACAGAATCATTAAGGTTGGAAAAGTCCTCCAAGATCATCTGGTCCAACCACCCCCATACCACCGATGTCACCTGCTAAACCATGTCCCTAAGCACCACGTCCAACCTTTCCTTGAACACCCGCAGGGACAGTGACTCCACCACCTCCCTGGGCAACCCATTCCAATGCCTGATTGCTCTTTCTGAGAAGAAATGTCTCCTCATTTCCAACCTGAACCTCCCCTGGCACAACTTGAGGCCATTCCCTCTAGTCCTGTCACTAGTTATCTGTGAGAAGAGGCCAACCCCCAGCTCCCCACACCTTCCTTTCAGGTCATAGTAGAGAGCAATAAAGTCTCCCCTGAGCCTCCTCTTCTCCAAACCAAACAACCCCAGTTCCCTAAGCCACTCCTCATAAGACTTGTAAAGATTAAGATGCAGCTTTGTACATTAGGACTCCTTGACTTGAGTGACTCATGTTCCCAGAACAGTGCCCCTGCCTATGCTTTAGCACCATTTAGCTTACTAATCTATATGTGAACTCAAATCCAAAGAGATCCAGTGCTCATGTGTTTGTGGAATGGCCTCTGAATTGGGCTTGACCACAGCCAGCATCAATACTGACAGACTGGAATGGAGAGGAATGGGAAGAAGGGATGAAAGGAATGTCATGAAGAATGTATTGAATGCAGGGACAGCTTGTCTGGACCCTGCCCTCTTAAAAACACACATTTAAAATTCAAATTGTCTCATTCCCTTCAGTAGTATTAAATGCACAGTACTGTGTTAGTATGATCATTTTGCAGATGCTAAGTACAGTATTTCAGTGCATGTTAAATAATACCTTCTCCTTATTGTCTTTGCTTGTATCCCAACAGCACACAGCAACTTTGCCTAAGAGTGGTGGCCCTTGCACTAAGCACAGGTTACATGAATCATGGGATGTTTGTAACCAGGATTAGGAATTGACAGAAAACACTGGGCAAGAAAGTTAAGAGATGGAGATATACAAATAAATTAATAAATAATCTCACAGATCCAGGGACAAAGGCAAAGAGAAATGAGTGCTAAATGTCCTACCGAAAAAATGTAGCTAAACCGTGCTCTAATCCCCTACTTTACTGCCAGTTAATCATCTTTGTCAATGGGAGAATGAGGCACTGAGGACATCTTGATGGCGTCTGCCTGTGGAAGCACAGGGGGGAGCAGGGTACAGCTCTAGGTATAGTTGCAATCCCCACACATAATGCAAATTTAGATTCAGTCTCATAGGAAAGAGGAAGCATTTGTTCCAAGTAGGGCAACAGTCTCAGCAGCCACATTATCACAGTGGGAGAAGATTAGATTAAAGTGTGAACAACATGACATATTCCTTTTAAACAGTAAATACAAAATTCCTACCTTAGTGATTTGGCATTTATGTGCATACCCACATTAGAATTGATGGAAGTTACATTCACAACAGGCTGTAGATCAACATGAGAACATAACTCTAAGCATGCAGATTTCTGACAGTGCATTTATTGGGTACCTAGTCATGCAACTTTACTCTTGTACTGACGCTTACAATCTTCTGCCACTTAACAAAAAATGTCAGACTTACAAAATCAAGTTAATTCAATGAAGAGCACTTTTAAGATAAATTGTGTTCTGAAATGGGTTGCTCTTCTTCCTCTTGTAAATAGCATTATTTTGTGATACTGTTCTAGTAAGCAGATAAACACAATTTTATGCACATAACATAAAACTGAAAAATTACATGTAACTACCCTTAGCAAACTCCTGAGATTAATTTAAAATGAACTGCAAAGTAATATTTTTGCTGTTCAAGATCAGATGGCAGTGTCTGACATTTACATGTACTGTAATAGCTTCAGAGGCATGTAGAGTATACCACAGCAAACATGGCAATCAGTATCTGCCTTAACTGGGAAAATATAATATAAAGTTTATTTCACCCTGTGATAGCTAATGAAAAATGTTAAAATGCTAACTTCCTACTTCACCAGTAGTTGCTGCAAACTTCAAATTTATTTTCTTACATCATTACAGAATTTCTGCAATGAGTACTTAGAATCAGAATCATAGAATATCCCAGGTTGGAAGGGACCCATAAGGATCATCAAGTCCAACTCCTTGCACCGCACAGGTCTACCCAAAAGTTTAGACCATGTGACTAAGTGCACAGTCCAAACGTTTCTTAAATTCATATAGGGTTGGTGCAGTGGCTACTTCACTGGGGAGCCTGTTCCAGTGCACAACCACCCTCTCAGTGAAAAATTTCCTCCTTATATCTAGTCTGAACTTCCCCTTCCCTTCTACGTATGTCATTAGATAGCTGAGAATTAAACACTGTTGTAACTCCTCCTTGACTACTCTGCAGATGTACCACACTCCTGTGCTGACCACCTCCACATCATGCTCCTTTCTCATGATTCTGGTCCCAGTACACAAAAAGGTCACTCTAAAAAGCACTTCAGTAAATGCTTAGGTCTTATTGAACCTTTGCTTAGTATTTCTGCTGAACCCATGGTTATATTGTGCATTGGAAATAAGAATTCATTCTGTCATTTTTTTTTTTATTTTATTTTTTTTTTCCCAGTGTTAAACCGTAGCATTGTTTTAATAATACCTGAGAGAAGCACCGTTAATCAGGAACATACTTATGCACTTGCTTCACTAACTCCTAAATCAGGGGCTCCTCTTCAGTCTAAATAATAATAAGTGTTTTTGTGTATGCCTAATTTTGAGCACAGAACTTTAACATAACTAATCACATAATTACAGTTACACTCTAGCAAAAGTGTTTTGCTTGATCAGAGCATTGGCTTGCAATTGTTTTTAAGTGTTCTGTGCTATAAATTAATGATTATCTCTTAAGAAACTGTTGCCACATCATCCATCACATTCTCATCTTCCAGTTTCTTTCTTTTTTAAAAACACCTGAATCAAATTTTGATCACACTGATATTAGTGGCCGTTTTGCTGTTGATGGCATTGTGATCCAAATTCACTTCCACAGATTTCCACTGGTCTGAGGGGGAAAGGGAAGTGGTCACATTCAATGAATATTCAATAAAGTGTGTTAATACTTATTTTAACAACTGCGGTGGCTGATACAGGTTCTATTTCAAAACTACTATTTTAGTAACTCAATCACTACATTTTGTGGTTTGTTAATGGATTGTACCATGGTATGGCACAGTGTTCAAGCTCATATATACCAGTGCCTTGATACCATTTTCCTCCTTTCATCAGCCAGATAACATTTGTGGCTACATGGACAGAGGACACAGTTTTCAAAGGGCATGCATTTTATTAGTGAGGCTGGTAATTCATACCCTCGTTTTGCTAGGATGTTGCACTAGTTTTGACATAAGATACAGCACATGTTCAGATAATTCTGTTAATTGTGCTCAATTGCCAGGATTTCATCCTATCTATGTATGTGCCCAAAGTCTAAGTATCAGTTTTTCGGCCAGCATTACCTGATAAAATGACTACTACTCCCTTATTTCCTATCAAGGTAATTTCTCTCAGCTATGATCTATGAATTTCTTTAAAATCACATGTAATTTCATCTCTGAAAATCAAGTGAAACTTAGTCCTGGGAGTAGAGCAATTAACCACAGGATGTGCTTGCACTGCACAGCTGTCTCCCTCTTGAAAGCAGCAGTCACAATTGTCATTTGGACTTCCTCCTATAATTTTCCCCTAAACTCTAGCTTTTCCCTCCAAGCATCTTCTCCAACCTGTTTGTCTAAGTTTCTGAAGTTAAATCTCATTTTAAAGTAGATCCATCTCTTTAACTGGTGTCATGATCTCCATGTCAATGATCTCTCCTAGCAAAGTTTGGACGGCTCATACTTCTGTTATACTTTCCAACAGTTCCCAGGAACATTCCTGTTAAGATGACTGTAGCGTAGCTCCAAAAAGGCACCTTGAAGAGGTGTTCTGCCTGAATGATGCACTGACATGTGTATCCCACATCTGATTCTAGTCCAGATGGCTACTCCATCAGTTAGGAACTGTACTGTTCAATCTCCCTTAGGCTTGTTTTCTTATCATCACCCTCAAAGCTGACAGCACATTCCCATACAATTTATGAACAGGCGTTATTAGCCCTGCTTGCCTTTACATTCTGCAAATTACCTGTAATCTCAGTGCATACTACAAGACAGCTCAAGACTGTGTCCCTTATGACTCTGTTGCCTGTGGCCTCAAACACATTCAGGAATCCATATTTTACCAAGACTTTTCCTTGTCCAACACAGCAGCTACCTGAAAGACCATGATGGACCACTTACCAACTATTTCTGGCTACTCTCTCAAATATTTCATGTATCACTTTCATGCAGAGCACTGTTCAGGGCTGACCCCTTCCCATGTGTCCCCTTAGCCTCATCTCCCCAGGCCTTGCTTGCTCCTGTTGTGGAACATACCTTCATGTGCCCCTGTGCTGTCACTGGGTTCTCATACTTACCCACCTAACACCATAAACAAGTATTTGCAGTTTTTGTACACACTGAGTGATGCATAATCTGATATAGTAAGTGTGTTTATGAGCCACATAAGTGACTAGTTTTGGATGAAGTGTGAGCATTTATCTTATTTTAAATGATGGAAGGCCTCCTGAAATAGAGTTTATCTTGCTCCACCTTGAAATCAGTGAGGCATTGCTAATGACTTCACATCTTCAAATAGTTCTGTGAATTGTGCTGGTGTCACAATACTAAAATATACACACTTAATTTAACTAATGCTTTTCATGTCTGTTGATTTTAATAGATCTGTTGACAAAAATAAGTCAAGCTAAAGAACAAGTTATAGCTTTAATATACTTGGTGAAATAAATAGTTCATGTTGCTTGGGGGTATTCTTGGCCAAAACGTGTATTTATGATACTCAGATTAATCTTGCTTCTATCAAATTCCTCAAAGAAGAAAGTAATTTAATGCCCTAAATATCTAAAACCAAATACAATTAAAAAAAAAAAAAAAAAAAAAAAAAAAAAAAAAAACTATAATAAAAGTAAGTCCTTCTATGCCATAACAGTCTGATTTATCTCAAAGTAAACTTCTCCCATGACTTTAAACTTCTGCATTCCATGCATATTTGATGTTCTTACTTGAATCATGAACATGCCATAAAATACAATTTTTTAAAACTCCTCATTAAAAGGAGCAGTAGCATTGGAAATTAATTATATTTTCCTAGTAAGATATTACAGAAAGCAGTATTATGTGGACAGCTTTAACAAATAGTTATAAACAGTTTACTGATAATGGAAGTTTTTTTTTCTCTGCATAAATTTGTAGCTACGTAAAAGTAGAGCTTCATCTTTTTTTTTTCTTTTAGAATTCCTTTATGTCCCTTTCAACACACAGACACACACATGCAAAAACTCTCACAGTACAAACTCAATGGACAGACAGGATGTATGGGAAACTGAAGTGTGTATCAAATAAGATCCAATTCCAGTCTTTTATGAATTGTGCAGATACACATGGACACGGTACATGTACAAATGAGAAGCACTGACACTGGTGAACTGTTTTAAGAAAACTGACTTACCTTCTTGTAGGCACACAGGTTTATCACTTGGTTTCCAGCTCAGGGAGCCATTAAAGTGTCTCACACAAAGTTTTTTTGAAGTACCATTAAGCCTGTATCCTTCTTGGCAGTGAAACCGGACTACCACACTTTCAAAGAAGACACCTGCACTGGGTGTCTTGTATCCATGTTCAGGAGCTCCAGGATCAGCACAAGCATGTAGGTCATCAAACCCTGTATCAGAAAAAGATACAATCAAATTTCATTTCACTCCTTATCAGCCATAGTCACCCTCATTCTGGGCTTTTCCATTTGATTTTTAGTCTTCATGGGAGCCTCACATTTTCCATTAATGACCACTATCAGCCCTACTTGGGTACTGGGTGCTCCGGACTCAGGAGAGGACCAACCTCCAGCTACTGCACAAATACTTGGGTGACAGAAATGATTCCGTCTTGTTAGGCAGCTATGGAGGAAGCAAGGTCAACCACACTCCTCGATAGCTGATCTGAAAACATAAAGAACTTGACCCAACCTACCTTGTGGGGATTGCTCAGTATTGTATCTGTAATTACTCTTGGGGGCTATGGGATTCTGGAGTTCTGGTACAGTCACTGGAAAAAATAATAATGTGTCAGAAGCAGAGAGGAAGAGGAGATAAAGAAAAGGACATGAATCCTAACTGTCATCCAAAGACACAGTAACTGAAACAGAAGGTAAACTGCTAGGTACAGGGAGATTCTGCTTTATCTGGGAGATCTACCACAGGAAAAAAGACAGTGTGATGTTGCATATATATGTGTCCCCCCTATGAAGTGGGCTTGGTGACCCTACTAAATCTTAAAACACTGTTATGGGAGTTCTATATTGCTGCATTAATGCCAGAAATGAGTTTGTAAAGCCATTTATATCCACAAAACTAACTGTAAAATAACAAGCAAAAAGCCAACAGTTGCAATCATAAAATGTGACTGTTTATCACTTAATCAAAACCATTTCAGTGTCATTTGCATAAACTGAAGCTTTTTTGTACTGCGAAGCAACAAATGTTTAGTGCAGTACTGAACAAATACTGTGTACTGAAAAAGCACAATAGCTTTGCAGGAGGAACAGCAAGGGGGGGCAATTAGTGCTGGTAGGAGGGATGTTTGGGAAATTTGTAAATAACCACATTTTGGCTTTAATGGTTTGATTTTAAAATAATAGTATTAGAGAGCCTCACCTACTTCCTGGGTGATAAGCATGAAGTGTGGTACAGTCAGGGAGAATATATTACAGTAGAATATTTTTCAAAATAAATTTGTTTCCTGAGACTAAATCATGCTGTCCAGTGAAGGGCTCAGGAAAGTCATCAAAGGGACAGCATTTTCCTGACTCCCTCCATAACACACCTGCTTGTATGTGGGTCAAGGCCACAGTGCTGAACTGCCCCCACCAGGCTGTGATTTCCAGGAGGTGACCTGAGACCTGAGATGGCCAGAGCCCAGTCCAAATGCCTGCATGCCAGAGAGAGCCATCACCTACACCCAGCCTCTGACCATCCACAGTGCTTCTATATCAGGGGCACTTCACCTAAAAAGCTGTCACTCTCGTCCCCTCTTTTAAGAGCATCTGCTTTTATCTGGTTTTACTCGTCCATCCAGTGAAGTTTATCAGAAAGAAGGAAAGGTCAATGCAACAGCCAAGTGAAACAAATCTCTGAACTTTATGCCTGCTCATCAGCTAATGGACCAAAACCTCCAGTGCAAACCGCTCAAGACTCTATAATTTGCTAGCATGATGAACAAGGAGAAAAACAGTCATCATGTTCATGGATTATACACTGTATACAATACTTAATAATAGAGAAGTGTTGCCCATTTTTACTGAAGATTAAAAAGAAACCTCTTATTCTTCAGGCATCGAACTCACATCTTTCAGTAAAGTCTGTGATGATCTTAATTAATTTTCCATTAAACCAAGGGATAACATGACATTTAGTTCATTGCTGTTACTTTGGTAACCACAGAACTTGCAGTCAGGCAAAGAATATTATAACCTGCCTTGATCTTTTCTTACTAACTGCCTCAGGGAAAAGTACACAAACTGCCCACTAAGCCTCTGCAACAACAATAAAAATAAAACCAAACCAAACAAAAAAAGAATGGTGCTGAGGTCACATAAAACTTAGAGAGGGGAAAAAAAAAAAAAAAAAAAAAAAAAAAAGAGCCAACCTTATTCATCAGTTTTCATTAGTTCAAATTGCAAAGGTAAAGATCCAACTTGGAAGGCTAGAGAGTTTTTTCCCCTGGTGCAGCTTAATTCAGTGACCCTATTGCCACTTTTCTGGTGACCTTTCACAAGCAAAGATTTTCATTCCTCCTAGGGATCATTTTGCAGTAAGTTGATCTCCTAGGTTGTTTTTTTCTTGAGCACACTTTGTGGGCAGACAATGCTATACCCTAGGGGAACTCCCAAGAAGGAATTGAAACATGAATGGAAAAACTAAATGATGTACCCCTTAGTTTCTATAAACCCAGCAGTCAGCTGTTATTTCAGCTACTGAATAAGATATGACACACAGAGTCAGCATGGGATCACTGTATTTCTATTGCTTGTTCCTGAAGAAAGGAAAAAGGAAAGAGTTTCATGGAATGACTGGACTGACTGAACATGTAATAGGGTGTGCTGAGCATTTCAACAGCTTAGTTATCTGACAGTTAAGCCCACCATTATTTTTTTTCTTTTCATTTTAAATATGAAGCCTCTGGTACAATATTCAAGGACAACAATGCCAAAAGATTCATGAGAACTGAAGTCCAGTTGTCCTTAATGAGACCAGAGCTGGTCCTTGACATGACAGTAATTTCTATATCATCTCATTTAGTTGAGCTCAACCCTGTGTTGCCAAAAAATGAGTGAATGAATGTCTCTGATAAAATACATCTTGGTACATTACATCTTTTTTTCTCGTGATCTTTAGTTTCTTTCTGTTTTCAGAGTTATGTTTTTAAGAGCAGCCACTCAAAACTGATATAGGGATATGAGGTTGTTTCTTTGTTATTTTTGTTGTTTTTTGTTCGTTTGTTTGTCTTAAATGGCAGGAATAACATTATGTCATAGACTGGACATCTCTTCTTTGCCAACTTTAGAACTTGAAGAAACCAGCCAAGAAGTTTCAAGCCAGATCTATAAGATAAATTTTCAGGGAAAAAAATAAAAAATAAAAATCACATAAATGGGAAAGCCAATCTTACATTTTTTTATAGCAGAAAGGTGTTATCTAGTAGGAATGAGTATATCAAGTAAATTAAAAAATAACTTAGAATTACAAGTGAAGTCTATTTATTTTCAAACCCTTCAATGAGTCATTGGGGTGAAAAGAATAAAATTTTACTTTGTCCCCTGGACAATCTTCATAGTTATAAAGAGGGAAAAGGGGATTATCAGCACCTACAAGACAAAAACTACACATCACACTTGCCAATTCAAGCAGTAGATTTTCATGCTATCTACAACAGCAAAATCTTAGTAAGACCAACTGCCATCTTCATAATCAACACTATATCACTAGCAATGATTTTATGGGATGCTATCATATGGTGTTAAATCCCTAAAGACTACACAATCAGAGCTGAAACTGATTACTTCAACAATCTGAAGCGCTTAATATTTAATCTAACTAGCAGACTTTCTGTATCATGGCATCTTTAAGGGATATTGATTAAAATATCGTGAGCAATAATGCTTTCTGATGAGGGTCAGGAGTGTGCAAGCTCATTATCACCAGTAAAACATGTAGTTGATACAGTATGTATTTTGGTTCTGGTATTTACCATATTTCTACATCTGGATCATCAGGAGGTCATAACAAAATAGCAATGCACTTTACCTGGATAAAGCACAAGTATTTTATATGGGTTTTTACTTTACCTAAATTACTTGCTATAGTCGGCCAGATAAAAATGATGGCAAATGAATCAGAAGACTGAAAAACAAGCAGTGCTTTCCTTGGTGTGTAAAATGGACCATTATTCTCCATTTGAATGGAACGTAGTACTGGAATTCTGCATTGTCTGTTCTCTCACATAAAATGATTCATCTCATCTCTTAATGAAAAAGCCTGAAATATCAGAAACCAGTTATCTGACAAAATGATGTAACTTTCCAAATCCTGTTCACTTCTGAATTAAAATAACAGCTCTTCATACTTCTGTATTTTTTCACTCCTACTGCATATCCATCCAGTAAACCTATATCAGCTCAGAGTCTTAAGAAAATATTCTGATCAGAGGTTCAACGTGAGTATCCCCATTAACAGACTATTCCTTTGGAAAACAGAATTTTGGAAGTCTGTAAACTGGCAAATTGTTCGTTGACAAACAGAGCTACTCCTATCCTCAGTGCTAGAGCCATATATACACATTTAACTATATTTGTATGTCTGTGATCAGCTTGTTCTTTCTGAAGTGAGCAGCAAAGACAGTCACTTTCCAACATTAGAAGAGCACTGTCAACAGAAGTCAAGTGGACAGAAAGGCCAGAGGTAAATAACTTATTTGCGATCACATGAAATCATCACAGCCACAGCTGAATTTTAGACGTGCCTGAAGAAAAGCAGGAGGAAGAATCCTTCAGCTCTTCCCATCATTCTGCATTTCTCAGCATCTTTTTTATTAATTTCATCTTTTGTTTTCCTTGTTTCCCTTTTCCCTCCCCTCACCTCCATAC
The DNA here is from genome assembly GCA_011076525.1 of Nettapus auritus. Lineage (NCBI taxonomy): Eukaryota > Metazoa > Chordata > Aves > Anseriformes > Anatidae > Nettapus > Nettapus auritus. The sequence continues at coordinate 35,259,900 of CM021767.1, read as the reverse complement.
CTCACATCACCTGGTAAATTCATGCTGCTGTTGAAGTGATTTCTAATCAAGATTTGATGCAATTCTTTGCCTCTAAAGCTGCTATATAACAGTTCACTGACAAACTGCTGATGCTTGTTACCTCAGAAATGGCTGAACAGAGATATCACTTTCATTTCAGTTTGTTACATACACACTGTGAAGGAAAAGTGATATATAATGTGTAATAATATTCAAGATATATCCTATTTCTGTATTTGTCTTGTACTGTGACATGACAAGGGAGGATGGGTTCCTCATACACCAATTTACTGGGGCTCCCTAAATCAGCAAATTCTCTCTATCTAAGGGGTGATAGAGGGACTCAGAGGCTTTACAGCTTGTGGCAGGACTAGATTGCTTGCATGTACATTTTATAAGGAGTCTGTAAACACTGCAGAAGTGGGTTATCTTAGGCCAGCCCTGAGCAGAAAGCTATATTAGGACTAAAGCAGAAGGGCCACAAGTGCAAACATGCCAAGGGCTTGCTTATCTCATACAAAGGAAAAATATTTTTCATCACTTTAACAGTATCTGCCCTGTTTATGTGAAAGCCACACAGGCACAGCATTTGGTGCCTTTGGCTGTTTATGCTTCCTTGCCATCAATGATGTTAATTGAACTATCCACATACAAGAAAAGGAAGGATGTGCTTAGATTAGCATCTAGCCTTGAAAGCAAAATGAAATTATAAACCTGTAATTTAATTAGTAAAATGTTTGCTAAAATCTAACCTCTGTTTGATTCCTTAAGGGTCACTAATGCTTAAGCTTCCCTGAGGCTTCAGCAGCCTCGTATAACTCTGCCCTGTTTAAGATGTGAATCACAGCCTCCCTGGCTATCCTTGCAGAACACGCTCACAACTTCAGTGCACTTGAATACCCCTTCTCACTCAGCTGAGCCTTATCCAGGGCAGCATAGCAAGCCACCTGAAGAAAGGGAGCTGTTCAAACTACCAAAGAGCTCTGGGGGTGGACACTTTTCTTAAGTCACAAGTTAGTTTTGTAAAATCAAGAACACCATTAAGCTTCTTTCCTTTTTTTTTTTTTTTTTTTTTTTTTTTTTTTCACATAACCCAGGAGTGTGAGAGCAGAAAAATGAGTAAATCATTGTGTAATACAGTTCATGGGCACCAAAACTATCCATATGCAATAAAAACATGAATATGCAAGCCGTGCACAAGGGGCAACAGGTCCAAAAGAGGCAAACAATTCCTGGAAAGGATGAAAGGCTGTTTCATTTGCAATACCCCATTTTTATTATTCCACTTTGTATCCTCTTCTCCCCCCAACCCTGTGTTCTCAAGCTTCCTTCCCTCCAACTAACCCCAAACCAAATCACCACCTGCCCTAGGACCCACCTATTAAGTCTTCCATGCTCCCAGATCTTGTCCCCTGCCATGCTCACCACCTGTCTTGCTCCCCTTCTCAGTAGAGTTCACAACCCCAAATAAGGACACCCAACTGATGTGCCCACCCCTCCACTGAATTTTGCACGCTGAGCCAGAGCACAGATCCTAGTGCCACCACTGCCACCACATGCACCTCACCCTGAAGTGCCTTGCACATCATGTCGGGTGTTTATGCCTCTGTTTAGCAGTGCTCACTCTGTACTGTGGGAATGCACGGGGTCCTCCCTCCCCATGAGGATGGCAGCCCTCAGCCACTCTGCTGTGTGGTCCCACTGGAGGAACAAAATGTTGGAGCAGTGACTCAGAGATACTCCTAAGAGTCACAGTCAGCTCAACCTTAAAATCCCAACTCAGGCATGACAAGTCCCTGGGCACTCCTGTGCTAAACCAAACTGACATCTCCCTGGAAAGCCTCAGAAGTGCTGCTTCCTCCAGAGAGGGCACGGGGAGGGAAGGTGAGGAGCTGCAGCCAGGACAAACCAACAACAGGGGACAGGAAGGGTCTTCAAAGCATCACACTGGAGCTGCTTCTGCTCAGGAAACTCAGCAGGAGGAAAGAGCGAAGGAGCTGCATCCATATGGCAGGTTCAAGGGCCCTGCATTGATGATAGCAGAATGTAATAACAGCACCTTTATTTCAGAGACCGTGCCTCCAATTAGTTACTCCAATTACAGTTCAAAACTCAGGGATGATGGCACACCCCAGCATAACACAGAAGAGAACAAGCAAAATTTTCTATCCCTAGAGGTGAGGACAATTTATAATTTTGAATGTGAATGTTGGTACAGGATTCTTCCATTTTTTACCTCTACATGAAGGTAACGCATAAGGAAATGCTACTTAAAATTGCTGGAAAAATGAAGATGGTGTAGAATAAAATTAGCAGAACACTTCAGTAATCCCAAAAGAAACTCCAAAAAGTGCACTGGTTTCTTCTTGAAAATGAGTTTCTTCTAATTAATATCTTAAACAGCACAAGGCTGTCCCTTTAATCGTATATTCTCCTTGCAATTAATATAGCTATGTCATCTTTGTAAATAATCCATTTCATTTATAATGCAAGAAGCACTTATTGTTTACAGTCTTTTGTAATCTCACAAGTCTGGATGCATAATTTATGAATCCTTACAAAATGTCACATGCTATTCTGTGATCCTCTGAACCTAGAATCACTTAAATAAAATCAAAAAGCAGGAAATAAATCTGCCAGTGGTTCTGCTGGCAATATAGTTTATGTTTCTGTTACAGAAAGTTACCATATTGATCCTGGGGTATGAGTAAATAAAAGCCAACTTGTCACAGAAATCCCACAGCCTCTTCCCAGTTCCTAAATTTTTAAACTGGATGTTTAGCTTTTGAACAACTCCATTTAAAATTATTACACTTGCATGCTGAGGTCTAGAGGCCTGTTGAACTCAAGCATTAGGCAGAAATAACTAAAAGCCTGAAACGAGAGCTTGCTCAGCTTTCTGCATATATAACATAAATATCTTATTCTTTTCCAGTTATTCAGAAAGTTCAGTGTAATGACTGTTTCTGTTCAAGCTGCAGACTCTAGTAGGGGTTCAAAAAGTGTAAAACTATGTTTTTCTTTTTTATTGTGTGAAAAAGAATCACATGAGAATTAGTGACAACTTCCAATTCAATTTCTCTTTTACAGATAATATTTCAGGTTTCTAAGTGCACTTTAAATATAAAATATGCTTAGATAAACTTACTTTTCTGCATATTTATAACACAGGTTAATTTAAATACTTATAAATGATTCTTCTTCAAAATGTTATTTCCATAATTTTTATCTGAACCCTGAGTATCAATGAATTATAACTTCAGACAAAAACACTTCAACATAGATTATGAGTCTTTTTTAATAATCTTATAATGAAAAGACAACAATCAAAACCTTTTAGCATACCAAAACCAAGAATGCAGTAAATGCATATTAAGCTCTCTATATGCTTCAATAAATGGACATGTACCAAACGCACCCTCCTATTCAGCTTAAGGAACTGTAATAGAGGTGATACTTGCCAATATGTGTTTGTTTCCCAGTGACCCATAAAACCATCATAAGGAATTAAATATGCACAAACCCCAAATATAAAACATTAATGCATCACTGATGCCAAGATTGCCTTTTTAATGATTTAAATAAATAAATGAGCTCATTAATTCATTTTAAATCAACCAATCCCACTTATATTTTCATCCTCATACATACTGCTTTATATACTATATGTCTAATGATTTCATTAGAGTTGCAATATTGTCGATGAGGGAATCCAGCCTTAGGTCACTAAACAGGATTAACACGGAAAGCTACTAATAAAAAGTGCCAAATAAAATAAAGATATACTCCCATAATTTTAAGAATGTTATTGGCCTGAGGTGTTTTTAAAAAGCATTATCTATGTATTGCTGTTTATCAGTCCCATATTTTTAGTACTCTGGAAAAAATTAATTACCTTTACCAGGAGTTAGTTTAAACATTTTTAGTCTAGACATGCATCCCTTAGGAAATATAACAAAAACAAAAACAAAATAAAAAACACCATAAGGAATGAATCATGAGCTAGTTACTATAGTAATACTTCTCCTCAGCCAATAGCATATAATATTATTCATTATAGCAAACCCAAAGCAATGAAATGTCACTTACTCTATTCAGCAGAGATCCTTGTTTCTATAAGATGCAGGAATCAAATACACAGAAGTATGAGTTGGGGGCTTGATATTTATGCTCTGTTCAGTTACAGACTTCCCTATATTATGCTATATTTTTATTGCATGCGCTAGTAAGATAATTCAACAATTTTTGCTTTTCAGCTGTGCAATAGAAATTGATTTTATACTTTCCCAAGAACAGGCAGATTTGTATATTGGGACAATCAGGATTAATGTGAGAATATTCTAATATTAAACTTTTTTAATAAAGTGTACACTAGAGATGACTGAGCAACAAGGGATTTAAAAAGCTGGTATGTTCTTAAAGCAGGTGAGCAGACAGACACTATTTCCAGCTTTTGCACTTGATTCGTTATCACAAGTCCCCTGATGCTTCTGGATACTCTGACACCTCTTCTGCCCTACAGTATTATATTCTGCATACACCTATCCATAACACTGTGACCTTTCTTCTTAGATGTAGGCCTCATAACAGCTATCCATTTTTATTTGTATTTTCCTCAGAGTTTTTGAATGTGCCCTATTTGGGAAATATCTGGAAGCTTGCAGTAATGCAGAACTCATCTGTCTTTTGAGAAGATGTGAGCAATGAATCACTAACTGGGCAAGAAGTTGATGTTTTTCTTGCTGGTGACTTATTTGGTTAGCCTTGTGAAGCTGGGGCATTATTTACCTCTATGTCCAGAAGATGGAAAGAAAGATAAGGTGGTTTTGCTGGTTCACCAGGTAACTACCAAATAATTGTGCTCTACAAATTTGTTTCAGATCACATTGTAGAAGAGTTATACTGAAATAAGACTTTTAGAAAGAAAGCAGATAATATCCACTGGGAAAAAAAAAAAAAAAAAAAAAAAAAAAAAAAAAAAAAAAAAAAAAAACACTGACTGATTTTGGCTCCTGTATGGAAGGGAAACTTCTGATTTCTTTCTATATTGAAAAGTGGCTTCATGTGCCTATGTTTTGCTAGTACTGCTAGCATTAAGATTTTAGTTTGTTGTTTCCTTTCACAGGAATGCATTAAATGAAGAGAAATTAAACAAAGTTTGCTTGTTACACAACCTTTTTTAATACATTTATGCTTTATTTTATATCATTCTTAATGTACCTCCAAGACTTTTAATTTCTACAATTCTAAAATTTTGTGAATTATTGAAGTGAGAACAAAGCAACAGGTTGCCCAGATTGTGGAGATTACTGTTTTTTTTGTTGTTTTGTTGTTGTTGTTGTTGTTTTGTTTGTTTGTTTGTTTTTCTGTTTTTGTCTGTGGGTATTACAGATACTGTCTTAGGACACTGCTGGAAGTCTCCCACCTTCAGTTATGTTTATGACAGTGAACTTACGCAGAGCAGGAGAAAGCTGAGGACAGAAGAGAAACCGGAGGAGGAGCAGCAGGAATGACTTGGCAAAGGCACGGAGATGGTGTGTATTGACTTATAAAAATATGTTAGTCTGGAAACTGGCTGACAGCTGTTTGGATGGTGCTACCACTAAGAGAGAAGAGGGATGAAGACATGAACTCAAGAAGAAGCCTAGCAGGGTTCCCATTTAGCTACATGGGGAGCCAGTGAGGGACAAGAGAGAAGAGAAGGGGAACTCTCAGCCACAGGCAGTGTGGCTGAAAGGAAGGGCAGTGCCTGAAACAAGTTCTTCAGTGCCAGGAAGAAACTGAGGAGAGGCAGGATAGTTTTGGAGGTTAGCAATATACCATGAGATCCTTCTCAGGGGTTAATGGACTATCCTTTTGGAAGAACCTGATGTGGCTGTCCTTTTCTTTTTTCTTTTCTTTTCTTTTCTTTTCTTTTCTTTTCTTTTCTTTTCTT